>PVHT020000080.1:12201707-12266292 GCA_004024745.2 Catagonus wagneri
CAATTTTTCATGGACTTAGGCTTCTATATACCTAAACTTAATTTGTCTCGAAAGTGTAAACATAACATGTAAAATAGTTTATACCACTATTTTCCACACGGTCAAATGCATCGGATAGTCTCACAGTTGCGTATTTTTCCTGGAAATCTCTCTGAAACTTCTTTCATCCCCTCTCCAGTCTGAACAGCCTACTCTTCCAGAAACCACTGCATAGCTGTATAGCTGTCATCCGAGAACTTTCCTTCACCACTCTCTTGTCATAGCTCCCTCATTTCTTCAACGCTGTATCTTGATCTTTCTTGGTTTCTTCCTTGTTTTGATGGGACACATCTCTCAGAAGCTTCCCCCAAAGAGTAAATGGAACACAAAGTGTTGTTAATGGTTAGTTGCCCACCAAAATTTGTACTCTCCTTTCCATAATTTCCTACCCCATAATCTGGGGTTGTCATTGCACATATCTACTCAGCCATGCACTTCAAGTCTCAGACCCCCTTCCATCCAGGTTCCATGTTCCAGCATTCCTATTGATGTTTGACACTTCCTGACTGGGATCTATAACAGCAGGAAGGGCCTCTTTATCTTTTCTTCGTTCTGATGACTAGAAGCCAACACCCAAGCTTACCTTGGAAGGTATGTATTACAAGGTGGACTCCTCATCAACCTGGATCCCTGAATAACTCAGTGGCTAAGAGCCCTCACCAGCCCAAGGGTATCCTAGATCAAAAATATAGGACTCATTCATTGCTTTCTACTTCTGGTTGCTGTTTTGTCATTTTTTTAAAAAAGGTTTCCATTTCTGTTTCTGCTTACCCATCCTATCTTTAGGTGATAATTTTGCAATAGTTTAGTGCAGGCTTTGGTGTGTGTCTCTTAGCTTTGGGCTGGGTTGGAAGCCCTTTCAGCCTGTAGATTCAGATTCTATTACCAGGAATTTTTATCATTTTTTAACATACTTCAGTGTCTTTCTAATTTTTTGTGTATTCTTCTGGTTTTGGATGGAATGTTCTGTATATGTCTATAAACCAATTATGTCTAATGTGTCACTTAAGGCCATGTTTCCTTTGATTTTCCATCTGGATGATCTGTCCATCAACATAAGGGGGGTATTAAGGTCCTCAACCCTTATTGTATTGTTATCAATTTCTTCTTTAGGTCTGTTAATATTCACTTTACATACCTTATATATTTATATATTTAGGCACTTCTCTTTGGTGAACATAGATATTTATAAATGTTATATCCTCTTGTTGAATAAACCCCTTTATCATTATGTAATGTTCTTCTTTTTCTTTTATTACAGTTTTGTTTTTAAAGTCTATTTGTTTAATATAACTATTGCTACACCAATTTTCTTTTTGTTTCCATTCACATGGAATAACTTTTTCCATCCTTTCACCTTGTGTGTGTGTGTGTGTGTGTGTGTGTGTGTGTGTGTGTGTGTCCTTAGCCCTGAAGTGAGTCTCTCCTGGACAACATAAAAATGAGTCTTGGTTTCACTTCGCACACACCCAATGCTACCGCTTACATGTGGAAACTAAAAAGATACCATGAACTTATTGGCAGAACAGAGAATGACTCACAGACTTTGGAAAACCTTGGTTTTTCAAATAAGACAATCTGGGGAGTGGGAGGATGCACTGTGGGTTTGGGATACAAAATCTGTAAAATTGACTTGTGATGATTTATGTACACCTATAATTGAAATAAAATCCATTAAGGAAGGAAAAAAAAGAAATAAAAATGAGTCTTGGTTTTTTATCCATTCAGCCACTCTATGTCTTTTGTTTAGAGAATTTAGTTTATTGACATTTAAAGTAATTATTGATAGGTATGTACTTGCTGCCATTGTGTTCATTGTTTTCTGGCTGCTTTTGCAGTTCCCCACTCTTTCTTTCTTTCTTCTATTGCTCTCTTCCCTTGTGATTTTATGACTTTCTTTAGTGTTATCTTTAGATTCCTTTCTCAATATCTTTTGTGTATCTACTGCCTTGTGGTTTGACAATTTAAGATTAGCAAATGAATCCCCTTCCTGTATGATCCAATCACCTCTCAAACTGTTGCCTTGGCACTGGGTCCCGGGATGAGTAAGTCCATAGATGAGCCCCTCAAAAGGACTATCTCAGATCCCCCCAGTCTCCCCAAATCCCCTGGATGTAAGCCCTGGTGGTTTCTGAAGCCAAATATTTGGGGGACCTCATCTCTTTATTCAGTTCCCAAGTGTTGGGATGCCCAATGTGAGACACTAACCCCTCACGCTCAGAGAGTTGCTCCAGGCCCATGAGACCCCCCCATGAGATCTCCATGGGGTGAGACTATATCTCTGCCACTCCTACCTGTCTTATTGTGGCTTTTTTTAATCTCTTGTTGTGGACAGAGTTACCCAGTTAGTTTACAGTTCTCTTTAAGCAGAAATTATTTCATATGTAACAGTGGATTCAGTATGTCCATGGAAGGGAGTGAGTTTAGGATCTTCCTATGCTGCCATCTTGGACCCTACTCTGATCCAATGTTAGACGCTACATGTTCATAAAACATCATTATTTATTAAAAGTATTCCTTGTTAATTAAGCAGGGCTTAATTTAGGAAGAAAAGGAAATAATATGATTTTGCCAGTCCTAGATGCAATGTTAGAAATTATTTAAAAAAATTTTAGGTCTCCTAAAAAGAAATTAATATCTACTATTTGCCTTACTACCTTCAAGCACAATGTTTTAAATAACATTTACGTGATTCCAAAAACAGGACATGTTTATGTTTTTATGGAAATTTTGGAAAGAAAGGCCCAAAAGAAAAAAATGAAAATCAACTGCAACTATATTACTTAAAGAAATAACCCCGTCATGATTTTGTTTTATATCCTTTCTGTCTTTTCATGAATAATATACATTTTTGTTGTTTACAAATGAGTGATCTTTTTTATGAATACATAACTAATATTTTCATGTCATTAAAATATCATTTTAAGGAACAATATTCAATCATGGCTACATCATAATTTACTTAAACTCTTATTGCTGACATTTAGGTGGTTTCTAATTTTTCACTATCATAATAATGCTACAATGAAAAGGATATCCTGGTACATAAATCACTTTACACACCATAGTTATTTCCTTGACATAAATACGTAAAAATGGAATTGGTAGGGCATAGGTAATTAATATTTTTAGAACTTCTAATACATCCAGCCATGTTGCCCTCCAAGAAGACTTTACCAATTTTACACCACCACCATATGCTAAAAACTTGTCTAAAACATTATTGAAATAGGGTAAATTATTTTGTATGATCTGATGAACTGAAACATACTCTCCACGTTACTTTCACACACGATGCATTTTTGGCAAACAAGATGAAATTTAAACACGTAAAATCTGAATAATAAAATAAGGTATTATTATGGATTCTGAAGAAGGCAAAAAATATAAAACCACTAATTATCCTTTGCTTTTTTCAGACACTCCTCTCAGTGGTGTGTGTGCATGTGTGTATATATGTGAATGTTCTTCACAAGTACACACTAAATCAGACAGCTTGGCTTAAGCCTAATGAGAAACTATTTGAAACTAAATACTGAATGTTTTCAAAATGCTAAATGATTTGCATCTTTGTATTCACTGCCTTAATTTTTTAACTATATATTTCATATCAATAACATACATAATTCTTATCTTTCCATTTCCACTCATTTTTGTAAAATAAAACAAAATATAACAAAATATTCAAATAATTTTATAAACACAGCTATATCAACAAAGATAAAAGAAGCACTGCTAAAACCAAAATGTTGGCAAATGACATCAACTCACAACAGTTTAAAATATTCTTTTGGAGTTCCCGTCATAGCCTAGCAGAAACAAACCTGACTAGCATCCATGAGGACGCAGGTTCAATCCCTAGCTTAGCTCAGTGGGCTGGGGATTTGGCGCTGCCCTGAGCTGTGGTGTAGGTCACAGACATAGCTCAGATCTGGCCTTGCTGTGGCTGTGGCGCAGGCTGGCAGCTACAGCTCTGATTCAACCCCTAGCCTGGGAACCTCCATATGCTGTGAGTGTGGCCCTAAAGAGCAAAAAAATATATATATATTAAAATATTCTTTTATCAGGTAAATGCTCACATTAAATACAATAAAGGTGGTTTAATGATGTCATTGTATTAGGCACAACAATATGAGTCATGCCTAATCAATATGTGGAAGCCTTATATTCCCACCGGTACTCCATTTCCCATTCCTTTGATTGTTAGCAATATTGACTACGTTTCCTTAAGTGTATCGGCCACATGTTACTGTGAATTTTCTTTTTTTCTTTTTTATATGGCCGTACCCACAGCACATGGAAGTTCCTGGGCCAGGGCTTGAATCCAAGCTGCAGCAACACCACAGCTGCAGCAACACCATACAGTTTAACCTGTTGCACTGGGCTGGGCAATGAACCTGTGCCTCTGTAACAACCTAAGCCACTGAAGTTGGATTCTTAACCCACTGCACCACAGCAGTAACTCTCTGAATTTTTGACTTGTGTCCTTTGTCCACTGTTTATTGGGTTGCACAGTTTGCTTTCAGAATCATAAATGCTATCGAAGTTATCATAGTTGACTTGAATAATAATCAGACATCCTAAGGTTTGGTTTATTGTGTCTGTTTGTTATGAATCTAGAGATGTTCTTAATTTTTGTGTGTGCAAGCCAATATTTCAGTGCTCTTTAAGATTTCTCTGCTTCGTTACTTTAAAAGATGAACCTATTGTATTTACATCTATTTTCCTAAATTTCAATTTCTTTTTTGAGGGGAGGAGGACCACGTGTTTCTCTCCTTACATTTAAGTAATTTCACTGCAATTAAATTTATGGCTTTATTTAAGGTAGGAATTTAACCTATTATATTGTACATTGCAGCCAATTAGTCCAGCATCATTTTTGACTAATGCATTTTTCCTTGTGAATTGAAATGCCATCTTATTTTTATACTAAGCATTTACATACACTTGAACTTGTTTATTAGCTTAATACACTGCAACATTTCTACTCCTTTGAATCTCCTGACTAGTTTTTTACACGTACCACAATTGGAGTTCTTTTTATTTTTTATGTGTTTTCATATCTCACAATCTAAATACCCCTCTCTTCATTATTATATTTAATAATAGTCTTATCTATTTGTTTCTATCACATAAAATTTTGAGTCATTTTACTGAATTAAAAAAATCCATTTGGGCTTTTATTGGAATTGCATTCAAATTATGAACTCTAGGAAATTTACAAATTTGCTATGCTGCATTTTTTCTATCCAAGGTCACACTATTAATAAAACTCATAGAACACTCCCATAATTTAAAATTTTCCTCACAGTACTCAGCAGTGTAGGTTTCCCCATATAGTTCCTATGAAACTTTAATCAATATAATTTCTTATGTTTGTTATGATTGTAAATTTTTCTCATTTGAAGATGACCAACCATCCCACTTTACCCTAGAATACAAAGCTTCTTGGGAGGCAAGACTTCGAGTGCTATAATTGGGAACACCACAGGCAAATTGGCACCGTTGGTCACCCTACATTATATTGTTCAATTTGTCATGACACGTAAATAGGAAAAAGAAGTACTTATATATATATATATATATATATATATATATATATATATATATATACGTATTTTTTTTTTTATTTCTAGTCACTCACTTCTATTTTAATTTTCCACAGAATGTCAGTTGACTTCGTTGGGTATTTTGTTTTGTTTTGTTTTGCTTTGGCTGCGCTTTCAGCATACAGAAGTTCCCAGGCCAGGGACTGAACCCAAGCTACAGCAGTGACAATGCCAAATCCTTAAAAGCTAGGCCACCAAAGAATTTCTGTTGTTATTTTCAATTAGATTGTTATATTTATCTATAAATAGTGATAATTCCCAACACTTATAGCTATTTCTTTTCCTTGTCTTATGGCATAGGTCAATTTGTCCAGAATAATGTTGAAAAGTAAATAATAACAATGATATTGTATATTTTACGGCCACTTGCTTGATAAACATTATTCATCAAGCTATAGAACTCTCTTTTCATTCTTGGTTTTGTTAAGACTTTGTGGTGATTGCTTTTTGAAATTCTCTTTAAATTAAACATAAACATTTAACTTTATAAAAAAAAATTGGGGGAGCTTTCTATTTCAATGATCTCAATGAGGAAATGGGGAGAAGGAAGAAAATTAATCCGTAGGTGGTTATAGCAGAATCAACAGCAGAAGTCTTTCAAACTAGACCAGATTCTCATATACGTGAGAATCCTATTTCTTCACTTTCCTAAGAAAGGAAGGGTGATGTGGACTTCTCCTATTTTAGAAGCAAAGATGATTTGAGGCATTTTTCTAATACAAAGTGTCATCTCCCAAAGTACTAAAGTTCAATTGGAAAAAAAAGACAAAGTTTGACAACCACCAAATAGACAATACTATATATTTTTTTCCTTTTTATCTATAAATGTGAAAAAGTATATTAGGATTCTCATTATTAAACCTTATTTGTATTGAAGGAATATTCCTGCCTTTTTATCTTAATAAATTACCAGATTGCAAAACTTTGGGTATATCTATTTATACATGAGATTCTTTTGTAGTTTTCTCTGACATTTAGGAAAAGATTTTCGTATAGTTATCATCATAAACACTGAATGTAAATTGGAAGATTTTACATCTATTTTCGCTACTTGGAATCAATTTTATGTATCCCGTGAATCATCAATTCCTTGAAAGTTTATATGATTTCATCCATGAAAGCACTCAAGTCAGTGGTAATTTATCAATCATTTCTAGTGGGTTTCTTTTTTCATGATTATTGAACTATTTAGGTTCCTATTCCTTCTTAAGCTCATGTCATTAAATTAAATTTTTCTAAAAATTATCCATTTCAATAGCATTTTAAATTTATAAGTATAGACTTAGTCTTACAATTTTAAACTTCTTTATGTCTACAATTTATACTCATTTTCAGAATCATATTTGGCTTTTTTTCTTAATTACATTAGTTGACAGTTTGCTACTTTGTTCTTGTTTGTTTTATTTAAAAAAAAAGTCTTTCGAATCATTTTTCTATTGCCATCTATTTTCTGAAAAACTCTAAATCATTATCTCTTCATTGTCTCTATCACCTTTCCTTTCCTTTTTTAAGACTCCAAGTACATATATGTGAGATCTCTGCACCATGTTTCATTGGTCTCTGATGTTTATGTATCTTCCGTATTTTTGTCTCTTGGTACTTCAGTGGATACCTGGATGCTTTCTTCTTACCAAACTTCCAAGTCACTAATTCTGTTTTAATAAAATCTATATATTTGATTCTTACTTGTAATTATTACATTTTTTCCAGTTCTCAAAATTTCTTTTAACTTATTTATATTTTTCCAGTTCTCTGTTAAAATTCCCCATCTTTTATTAATAAGTGAATCACATATATTTTAAAATCCATGCCTGGATAATTCCAATCCTGATCATTTTATTGTCTGTTTTATTTTTTTCTCTTGATTTTTGGTCAACATGACCAGTGATTTTTAAACATGATGCTGGACATGGCACATGAGAAATAATTTGAAACTCTGGACACTGTTGTTTTTCTACAGGGAAGATTTACTTTTGTTTCCAAAAGTGAATTAAGGCAAAAGGATTATTACTTTCTAGCTGAGTAAAGCTGATTGCGATGACTCAAGATCAAGATTTATTTATTTTTTTTCCCTTCTGAGAACTAGTTTAGCCCATATTCTTAGTGTCACTGTCTGGGAGCCCCAGTTGAAAGTAGTGGATATTCACAAGTAATTCTTTTTTTTCTTTTTGTCTTTTTGCCTTATCTAGGGCCGCACCCGGGGCATATGGAGGTTCCCAGGCTAGGGGTCTAATTGGAGCTTTAGCCACCAGCCTATTCCAAAGCCACAACAACGTGGGATCTGAGCCTCATATGCAACCTATACCACAGCTCATGGCAACGCCAGATCCTTAACCCACTGAGTGAGGCCAGGGATTGAACCCGCAACCTCATGGTTTCTAGTCAGATTCGTTAACCACTGAGCCATGAAGGGAACTCCACACGTAATTCTTTTTTAGTGGACTCTCCACTTTAGTTTGGGACACCCTGGCCCCAAAAAACCACCCCAAACTCTACTCAGCTTTCTAAGCCTCTCTAATACCACTTTCTGCAAAACTTCTAGCCTCTTAGCCTTCTCCCATGCTCCTAACTGGCAAATGCCTTAAGATGAAAAGTGGTGCCACATAGAGGGTGGATCTCTCAGTGCTCTTCTTCTATAGAACCCTGGCCCTCAAGCCGTTGCTAGCTGGGTAGCTCTTCCATGTCTTCAACCAGGTTTTTCTTGTTCTTGTTAGTTTATTTAGGTTTTCCAGTGTGTAAAGTTGGTTTAAAAGTAAGTAGTCTGTCATGGCCCCACAAGGAAAAATTTCAATCTGTTTTCTCAGAAATTTCATTTAATTTATGCCTTCATCTTAATTTCTTTAGTGTAATTTTATGGCATTTATTTGATTGAACTTTTTCTTACTGACCTGAATATTTAATCTGTTCGCTTTCTTTTCTTTGTTGCTTTTAACACGTAAAATGTAAATTTATTTGGAACTTGTTAAATAAATATCCATGAGTGGTGACCAGCAAGATCACAGAACCTGATGTAGTATCACAAAATTTATCTAGAAAATATTTGATGATTTTCAACATGGTAACCATTATCTACTTTCTACTTTCTAATACCACTCAGATTATATATAAGTATTTGCTATTCTCCCTCCAGCTAAATTACTTTGAGGGAAATCAATCCTACCTCCAACTCCAATTTTAAGTCCTGGATTGATTTAAATCAAATAACATATTTTATTCCCACAATAATGGGTTCAGTTATACATACATGTTCTGATGAAATTCATTAAGAGTCATCTCAATATCTTGCTTGGAATAAGAAGATAAGATAAAAAGATTCTTTTTCTTCCCTATTTCTGTGTGAGAAAACTTCACACCCTGTTTTCTCCTGGTATTCATCTTACAACCACAAGAGAAGCCTGTCCTTGGAGCTGGACAGAGCTGGAACAGTCACAGAGCAATTGCCCTGGAGCCCTGATTAAACCGTGCTGGAAGCCCACCTTCCAGCTGGACTTTTAGGTTAGAAGCCAATAAATTGCTGTTATTATTTAAACCAGTTTGAATTTAACTGACTTTTCTTTACTCACAGCAAATGCATTCTCATACACTTAGTACCTAACACACACTTTGTAATGATGATATTTTCTTTAAAAAGGAAAACAAACACACACAAAACAAAACCTACATTTATATTTTTAAGAGAACATCCACTTGTCCAATAAATAAAAACATATGCCATTCATTGCTTGCATCTAGAGTCTGTTTGTTTTTTTCTCACTCTATCCCTAGCACCTAGTCTAGGGCCTGCCAATGTACCCACTGAATAAGTGAATAATTATAGGTTTGAATATTGTTTTCTAAAGATATTCCCATAGACTTTCAAATAGTGGAAGAAAAACTTTCTCAGTGTGTAAAATGTCTCAGCCCCATACCCAGGAAGGACTATTAGCATCAAATGGTCTCAATGAAATGAAATATTTCATTCCTAATATTTCTCGGGCTCAAAGGTTATGTGCATAACCAACAAGTACAAGTCCCAAATACTTATACAATAAACTTCATGACCCATGTGTTTATAGAATATCAATTAACGGGAGTAGCAGCAATGTGTAAACAATGCATAACCAAGCTATAGGACTTTTGGTTCTCTTGTTTGTAAAACAAGTGAAATGAATGATTCTAAGATTATTTCCTGCTCTAAAAATAGTATGAGTTTATGATGCTAGAGCTAGATTTTCATCATTAAAGGTATCAAATCCATTCAAACTCCTTGCCTGTCCTGATGGCCTCGGTGGCACTTCTGCTATGTTAGTAATATTCAGACTACAAAAACTTAATGGTGTGGGATTTGCATGTCCAAGGACCAGGAGCATTTCAGGAAGGGACCTAAGCTCTGCTGAATAAAGATGGCACAGCTCTTTCCCCTTCCTCACCCAAGGGAAGTCTCACAGAAAATCTCTTCGGTGATGACTGAGGATGACAAGCACAGTGGGCAACGGCCATCAAATCAGACCAGTCCAAGTTAGAGCGACCAGTCACACTAAGGAAGGTCCACAAGCACGGAATGCGTCAGGGGTTGGGGGAAGGAGGGAAGTGATTGTAACGTCAGAGGAAAACATATTCAATGTTCTTCTATTTTGCCAGAAGAGGAGGATTTGAGCCTATGCCAGGCTGGTAATAGCAAATGCTTGGCCCTCAGAGTGTTTCCCACCCCGACATCTGCCATGGGAGAAGAGACAGCAGCCAGCAAGGAGCTGTGGGGACTCAGAACCAAATGCACTAGATGGGGGAGGAGTGACAAGGGTCCTGGCTGCTAACACAAGTGGCAGCCAAGTGGCAACTTGCATGCCAGATGGGCGAGTGTCACATGCTGACCTCTGGCATAACAAAACCCATTTTAGGGAATTAAGGAAGCCCTGCTCCTCTCCAATGGACATATGGTGCCAAAGAGGAAGGTATAAAATTCTACTCTGTGGAAACTGATGAATAAAATTCAGTATTTCTTTCTTTCTTAGAGAGCAACTGTAAATAAACAAAATGGTCAATTACCATTTCCTAAAAGAGAAGACAAAAACTTCCACTGCAACTTGAAGGCAGAGAAAACAGTCGAAATGAGCCCACTCTGCAAGAAGGCTACACCCAGCTTCCCTTGACAAGCCACCTCCTTTCTCGGCATTAATTTTCTCCCATCTTTAATCTGTCTGCTCATCTCTATACTAAGCTTTCTCTACAAGTTACTCTCTGCCAGGGTGTCGCTTTTCCAATCTACCCACATTTTTGGAGGCATGGGAATGGATCCTTTCAAATAGGAAATTGCTACTTTAAAGCTGCAAGACACATTTAAAGCCAAATAGTTGAAAAGATGTCATTGTGAGTTAATTCAACAGACAAACACAATCTGGAAAGAATTCTCTTCAAGTGTATTTGGACATGAAGAAGGAAGTGGGTCAGAAAATTCTGACCCCTGCATATTTAGCCTGATATACATCCTCATTCCAGGCAACTAATTGTGAGCTATTGAAAATGAAAAGTCTAAAGAGAATATCATAAAAAAAACATTCTCATAGCCTCTTCTCTGAAGATTCCAAAAATATATTAGAAATAATCTCCAGGGGAATTTCTCAGCAGCTTGTGGACTAGTAGCAATAATTAACAGAATCCAAACATAACGTAATCTTTCACTTAAACACTATTAACATTTCTTGTTTTTCCTTAAAATTGTGATTATTTCTTGCTTGCTTCCTTGGCTTAAAAGATATATTTAAATTGCCCTACTTTTGCGCCCTGTATATCAAAGAGAGGGAAAAAAATACCGCTTAGTGAGCCAGAAAGGAAAACAACATTTATACAAGCATATAATCTTACTTTAAGACTGGCAAAGTAAATAGAAGTAACTAAAAATATTATACCTTTGATTTCCATATTCATTACCTCCATGAGGTAATATGTCAGTTGCAATAATTGGCTCTTTATTTCTTACTGTATGTAAAAAAGTTCAAGTATAAATCCTTAAAAGGGAGAATTTTACTTATTATGTATTAGAAAGAATTATCGTCCTTTATGGGACTCTGAAATGCTGGAAGAGAAAACAATGAAGGTTATAGAAATTTCTTCTTATAAAATTAGAAAGAAGAAAGTAACCATTTTTTAGGGACAATTGAAATGCTGGAAGAGAAAACAAGGAAGGTTATAGAAATTTCTTCTTATAAAATTAGAAAGAAGAAAGTAATCATTTTTTAGGGACAATTTCCTAGAGAAAGAAAGATATGGATGTTCTTGTATCCCATAAACTCACTAATGGCAGGACACTGTATTTTTTCCTTTGGGGTGATAGGAAAAATTTTGCCTAGTAATAATTCACAATTGCTCTAGACTAAATTCCTAATTCCTAATTTTCTTTGTTCTTTTAGGTAGCAAGATGATTCTAAAAATGATTCTAATGGCAGTAAATAAATGAGGTTAACTAAATAAATGAGGATCAGAATAAAATGAGATTCAGGAAGTAATTAGGTTTCCAAGCCACTGGTGAGCATGTATATCAAGTACAAACTCCATATGGCCCCTTTGAAAGCCCATTTTTCTGTCACTCTGATATGTAAAAAATATATGTATAACTTTAGAATGTTTGTATATGTGAATGTGTGTGTTCAAAACCAGCACTGAAATAAACAGGGGTTTTATCTAGACACGGTTCTAATAGGTATTGAAATTAGTTCGCTAAGCTGCTGTAATAAAGGACCACAGCTGGGTGGCTTAAACAACAGAAATTTATCATCTCACAGTTCTGGAAACTGGTGTCAGTCCCTTCTGAGGGCAGACAGGAAGAACCTGTTCCATGCCTCTTGCCTAACTTCGGATGGTTTGCTGGCAATCTCTGGAATTCCTTGGCTAGGAAAAGCATCACTCCAATCTAGATCTATGCCTTCATTTTCACAAGATATTTTCCCTGTGTGCAGATCTGTGTTCAAATTTCCCCTTTTTCTATATTGGATTACGCTTGATACATACTAAAGTCTTTAAGATGACCTTTGTAAAGACCCTATCTCAAATAGCATCACATCCTCAGGTACTAGGGGTTAGGATACCAACCTATCTTTGAGGGGGACACAACAAGCCAATAGCAGCATATCCCCTGAAATAATAATTATCTTTGAGGGGGACACAATGAGCCAATAGCAGCATATCCCCTGAAATAATAATTACACTGAGTAGAAAATACAAAAGCAAGCAAGAATATTTAACCAAACTAGACCTCTGGTTTGTTGTTGTTGTTAATTTCTTTTGTTTTGGGGTTTTTTTGGTTTGTGTATCATACAAAGACTAGTTCTAGGTTCTCTATAACTCCGGAACACATGGACATTTTAACTCTGTCCTCAGATTGAGCTGGTTCATTGCCTAATGTTTTAGAGGCACAGTGCCCATTGGTAAATTTTTTTTAAATACAATTTTCCTAAAATTGAACAGATAGCGTATAGAGACAGGAAAAGACAAAAACTGCCATGCCACTGGAATGACTCAGCCAGAATCACAGGCCACAGAGCCACAGCGTTTTGTTCTTATGATGACTATCAAGGGGACACCACAAAAGAAAACCCTCAAAATTAACGATTTCACTGCTGTATGTAGATCACCTGGAACACTAGAAATGTTTTTCAAGTTTTATATTAAAAGATTCGACATGCTTTGATACAATGAGAACAGAAAATATCATAATCCAAAGGGAGTTCAACATTCAATTATAGACCTGAAAATGGCATGTCAGAGAGACTAAGAAACTTATCTCCAGGGTCATCTAGCAAGTTACAGTAGAGCCAGGAAAAAAAACCTGAGGCTTGGCTTCCCGTCCAGGTTAATGATGCTCTGTTACTACATCACCATCACATCACCTTTGTCTGGGAATCTCCTCTTAAACTCAGAATTAGGTTCTCGATGGTCACACAGAGCTGAGAAAGAAGTTTAGAACCTATCCTAGATGTCATGAACTATTTCTCCACAGGCCAAACTATAATCACCCTCAAGGACTCACACAAAAACTGTATCGTCTTAACGCTCTATTTAAAGTGTAGTCTTTTATTATTGCAGTTGTCTGCTTTCTCCTTTATATCTTTCATTCTCCCTAGCTTAAGGTTGTAATTGCTAAATTTTCCAATCTCAGAATCAGGACACATGCTCTAATGTGTTTATCTGAATACATTTGCACATAATGATAACTAATTGAGTATTACTTCAAAATGACCCTCTTAGGAATGTCTCAGATTGGTCTGAATCCTCGCGTACATATGTCCATATTCCATTGACATTCATGGTGGTGCATGGCAATGGAACAATAGGATGGAATTATTAAAATCAGGATTGCACTTGATTGGTGGTGGGCTGGAGATGAAAGGCTATTAGACACCATGGTTGTAGTAAACAAAGGAAGATTAGAAAAGTCTGAATGTTTGAGGAAGTGAGAATAACTGTCATGAGATCACTATAAAAACATGATTTCTTCAGAAGCAACAGCTGACTAAACTCCCCAGTTGAATAATATAAAGCCATTTTGTTTAAGGATGAATTTACCCCGTGACCAGGGCCCAGGGTAGATCACAGCAAGTGAGGCAACTAGGATGTAACATATAAGGAAATACTCACTCTACACTCTCTCTTGTGCTAGACGGAGTATCTCCTTAAATCTTACATCCTAGGTGCCTCCTTCTCCCAGTCCTTGGCCTGCCTCTCCTATCCCTCAGCAGTTCTTGAGAATCATCATGTTACAATACTGTATAATAATTACCATGCATTATTCTTCTTCTGAATCACTAGAACACCAAATACTGCGATAACTCCATCAAATAAGACAGGGGAATACATTTAAAAGTTTTAAATAATTTAAAATTTAAGCAGTTCCTGTTGTGGCTCAACGGGTTAAGAACCCAACTAGTATCCATGAGGATACTGGCTGGATCCTGGACCATGCTCGGCGGGTTGAGGAGTCGGCATTGCCACAAGCTGCAGCATAGGTCACAGATGCGGTTTGGGTCTGGTGTTGCTGTGGTGTGGGCTGGCGGCTGCAGCTCTGATTCAACCCCTAGCCTTGGAACATCTATATGCCACAGCCAGGCCCTAAAAAAATAACATAAAATTTAAGTTTTGGCATACAGAATGTGGAGCATTCCAGCTGAATGCCTCACCCCCGATTTTGCTGTTTGACTCCCTGCCTGTACAATATCATCAGGATATTCTATGGAGATAGGTATTTCCCCTTGGGCAGAAGCTGCCCATCATAGCCAGAGTCAGGCTCCCAGTGAGTTCCTGTACTACTCGCACCTGCCACCTGCCACCTTCCTTCCCTCTCTGATTGGTCCAGAGCGATCACCTGACACAGACCCAAGCTGGACCTACCAAAATCTAGTTTCAGAGAATTTGAAATTTAGATACAGAGGCTGGCACAGGGGACTATATCCAATTTCTTGGCATAGAACATGATGGAAGATAATATGAGAAAAAGAATGGATGTGTGACGGGGTCACTTTGCTGTATGGCAGAAATTGGCACAGTACTGTAGATCAACTGTAATTTTTAAAAATTCAAAAAATAAAGAATAAAATAGACACAGAGGCTGGAGGTCATCAGAATGTGGGTATAATTATCAGCAAGGAAGTACACATCTCCTACAGTCCGGGAGCTGGCCCTGCCTTTCTAGGCGTGGCTGTTCACCATGTAAAGTTTGTTTGATGGCCCAGCACCTTTCCAGTAAATCCCCGTTTGAGTTGAACTTTACCATTAATTTGTAACTTGTTCGTTGTAACTCCCAAAGCTTGAAAGAGACACAGACTCTCCTCCATGGCAGGAAGTGCGCTAGGTGCTGGAGTACAGAGGACAAACCTAATACAACACTCACTTTGAAAATCTCACCAAGCATCAATGGTAACTGTGGCCTCACGCCCACTTTTCTGAATATTCCATAATTAATATATAGGAGTCCATGTCTCTTTTTCAACAAAGAATTCCCTTAGTGTTGTTTGAGTCTGGAAATTCTAGGAAGACATAAAACCATGTGATTTTGTGTATTAAATATAGGCTTTACAGGCTATATTAATCTCCCAATTAAATGTTTCATTTAAGATACCATTTGATCCTAGTGAATTTTAAATATTAATGAGAGACACTGGAGAAAAAAATACTTTTTAGAGAAAAAATTTAGGGAAAACGTTTTGGAGAAAAAAAAAATTGCCATAGCCATAAGGTTCACAGATAATTAACAAAGAAGGCAGGAACGTATGTTACAAGTAAAACTAATATTAAGTGGGATTTTTTTTTTCACACTTTGAAAAATACATTTTTCTGTAAACAAGAAAAATCATAGCAGCTGGAAACCCGTTATGTGTTTAATTAAATGGCCCACACATGTGTTTATCATATACCACTCAGCTGCCTGTGGCCGGGATCCCTGGGGCCTAAGGACAGTCTTTTGGCTCATTGAACTCCAGGCTGGAGGTCATGGGAAAGGGGGTTCTTGTCTGAGTTTTTTCCCTCCCAGTTCCACGGTTCTTGCACTAAGCGCTGGCATATAAACAAACCCATGTTCAAAAGGTTATGTGCTCTGCTGACCTAACCCACTCTGAAGTGCCAGAGCAGGCCACAGGCCCTCTGCACTAGACCAGCGTGTGTCCAGCTCACCCAGGCAGCCCCTCTCCCCCAGGCCAGGTTCATGCCATGGATTTGCCTTTTACTCTCTCCCTCCCCTGGGGAGAGAGATTCCCAGCCCAGACTGGGACGAAGGGGACCAGGGAGGCCGAGATGCTGATTCTCCAGGAGGAGCTGAAGTTCTCCAGATGGCAGCAAGCCCTCTAGTCATGCAAATTCTTGGCAGCAGGGAGCCTGTCAAGTGGCTACTGCTGCTTATTGTTACCGCCACTCCCCCCACCCCCTGCACATAGACACAGAAGAAATACCATCTGTCTCCTGCGGGGCTCAGGGGGACTTGGAAAGTCCCAGAGTCCTGCATCTTAGCAGCCCTGCGCTGTGCCTGCAGCCCCAACAGGAGTTGCCTCAAGATGGCATTCAGTCTCGGAGCTCCCCGGCAATCCCCCTCCTTCAGGGCAGGGCCCCTGCCTGGCTCCATCAAGACAGTTTGCTAGGGGATCTCCCAGCCGATATTGATGAGCAATAGCAAAATGAAATGAAAATGAAACAGCAAAATCAGTTCTGTTTATCCCCTGCGATTCTGGGAACAAGATGAACTGAATCAGCAGCACGTCTGTATCCCTAAGTGAGAGATGGAATAGCAGAAAGCGCACTCCGGAAGTGAAAGACCCAGGAAGTGGAAAGGATGCTAGAACACTGAAATGATTTATTGCTTGCTTTTCCTCCTCTCTCACAGCATCCTAACTTCTGACTGATCAAGATCTCTCCTTAAATGTAAAATTTTTATGTACAAATGAAAGCTGTCAATCAAAGATTCTAAGGTCCAGAAAAATCTCAATATTTTGTCCATCATTTGCGTCCTGGAACCACTGCAGTCATATAATAACTTTTTTTTTAACTATCAGCGTTGGATTTTTTGGGTCATATATATGAATACAAATAAAAGCATAATAATAAAGTGCTGTATCATTTCTGCATCCCTCATGTTGTCTTTTTCATCCCAGAAGTATGGGAGTTATTGATGTGCCTAAATTCATGCAAGACTATCTTCTGCTATCCGTGCAAAAGTACTCTTTTACTGTATTTTAAACTTTTAGTAATAATCCCCGATAGACATAGATATATATCCACAAAGAACATGCACTCTGCACCACTCTAATCTACCTTCCATATATTTCCTTAGAAGAGCATCCTTAAAAGTTTTGTGCTTATGTACTTTAAAAAAATTATATATATTGAATTAAAAATTGTATCGTTCCTGACTTATTCACAAGTATTATGCTTTTTAGAGCTATCTCTACGACTAACATTCCTCACAAAGGATGTCAGTTTCCCATAAAGAGCCCCATTCTGCCCCGACTAGGAAGACTACTAGTAGAGTGACTTTTCCTGGTGGCAAGTTTGAGAGTGGCTGTTGTGCTCTGTTCTGTTGTGTCTGCCTCCTCAGGGGTCCTGGCTGCCCGCAGGGAGTTTGCTCTGGTTTTCTCTCTATGGGCCCCCTTTCTCCCACGTTAAACTGTATTTTCTAATGCCATGCTATCCAGCAATAAAAGCAATATTTAGATTTGCATCTATTCTTGCTTTTATTACTCCAAATGTTCAGAATCCAAGAAAGGAAGAGGATCATTCCTTATTGGGGGCCTCCTGGAAGACCCCAATAGCCTTGGTAAACCTAGGTTTCATGGTTTGCATTTTCATACGATACTTCCATATTCCTCTGGTAATAAAACACTTGCACTGCCTCCCTCTCTTTTGCTAACATAACACTAGTAAACAGATTTTCCTATGACTATGGGGAGAGTTTCTAGGGGGTATACCCCAGGAGTGGATTGTTGGATCGTAGTTACATGAATATTTAATTTTACTATAATACCAGCAAATTACTGCCCCTCCACCAGCAGTTGATACTATGAGGCAAATTTTTGTCGGCATGATAATGATAACTCATGATTGTTTAAATTAGTAAGTATATGCTGTTAACTATTTGATCTCCATCCCCATGCTTTCATGAACTCCAATTCACGTTTCATTCTTGTGTTATTGGGCAAAAGGAGTTTCTTGCTTATTTTTAGGAACAAATACATGCAGTGTGTGTGCATGTGTATGTGTGATGGATGTAATACAATTATCATTTGTCGATTTCCACATTATAAATATCTTCTTCTAACCTATACCTGCTGGCTAACTTTGCTTATGGAATCCTTTGTTAAAAAGAATGTTTGTATTTAGATATTGCCAAATATATCAACATTTCCTCTCCTCACTTGTGCTATGGTTAGGGTTTCCCCTAAATGAGGACATGAAGTTAAATTCCTGTATTTTCTTCCATAAAAGCATTAGGTTTTTGCCTTTCAAATTTAGGCCATTAATCCACTTAAAATGGATCATTTTCTTTTCATTTCACTTCTTTTCTTCTCACAGTATGAAGGATGAATTTTGAATTCATTTTTCCTCATGTCATGGCCTAATTTTTCTATCACTTACGCTAAAGCATCTTTCTTTTCCTTGCTTATTTACAAAGTCACCTCAATCATATTTTTTTCCTCCTCTTTCTGGACTCTATTCCATTTCATTATCTACTTATATTTTCCTATGCTAGCGCTACATTTCTTAAAGTTTTTTAAAAGTTATTTTAGTACATTTTTAACAATAGTTTTGTAATATGCCTTAAATTTTGCCTAGACAAGTCCTTCTTTGGTTTCATTTTAATAATTATTTTAAATATGCATGGACCTTTATCTTTCTACACATATTTTAAAATCAATTTTTAAAGCTACTCAAAAATCCTCCTGGTATTTTGACTGGATTAGATATAATTTATAGATAGTTATGAAAATGTGAAATATATATAATATTAAGTATATCTTTCCATTTATTCAAGTCTTCTTCTTGTCTTTTTATTAGGTTACTAGTGTATTGATACTCTTGAATTTTCTGATATATGTAAATAAGGCCATTTTTGTCTCCCTTCTGTGTACTTATTCATTCTTTTCCTTATTTGGCCAGAAGCTACCATGATGTTTTGCCAGCAGGACTGAAGATGAACATCCTTAGCTTCTCCCCAACCATAAATGGGCTGGACCTGGAATACCTACCTGCAGCAGGTCTGATACTTGCTGTAGATTTTTTTTTTTTTTTTTTTGCATTTTTAGAGCTGCGGGAGGTTCCCAGGCTAGGGGTCGAATCAGGGCTACAGCTGCTGGCCTACACCACAGCCACAGCAACGCTAGATCTGAGCTGCATCTGCGACCACCGTTTACGGCAACGCCGGATCCTTAACCCACTAAGCAAGACCAGGGATCGAACCCGCAATCTCACGGTTCCTAGTCAGATTTGTTAACCGCTGTGCCACGACGGGAACTCCTGCTGTAGGTTTTGTCACATAGTTTTGTCATACCTAGTACTTCTTATGAATTGAATTGGTTCAAATTATTTGGTGATGCTTAAAAGCTTAAAATTTTATACTTTCAAGTAGAACATTACAAAAAAGCAAATGAGTCAATTTCAGAATACTAGTTATGAAAAATATTAAAAACTTTCCATCATCTTATTGAAATCCACTTTTTCAGATAGGAATCCAATAATTTTTTTGATGGTATTTTCTGTCACTTTCATCTACTTCTCACTTGAAAAAAAATGTTTCAAAACACACAAAACTTTTGCTTTCCTATAATCCTACACTAAGGGAGAGCGGACATACTCAATGTGAGCAAGTTCTAACGGTGGAACTTCTTTTTTTTTTCTTTTTTTGTCTTTTTGCCTTTTCTAGGGCCTCACCCGCGGCATATGGAGGTCCCAGGCTAGGGGTCTAACAGGAGCTGTAGCCACCAGGCTACACCAGAGCCACAGCAACGCCAGATCGGAGCCGCGTCTGTAACCTACATCAGAGCTCATGGCAACGCCGGATCGTTAACCCACTGAGCAAGGCCAGGGATCGAACCCACAATCGCATGGTTCCTAGTCAGATTTGTTAACCACTGAGCCACGAAGGGAACTCCTAACAGTGGAACTTCTAATGCTGGTTTCACACTTTGAGCACAAGGCTTGGTCTCACTTAAAAGACCAGCATTTCCATGTTTATTTCACTACCCTAAAACGCCTCAAAATACTGTACAGTAGCTAAAGCTTGATTCCTTAGTTCTCTGTCATTTTTCTTTATTTTTCCAATTAGCTAAATAAAGTCTCATAAATTTAGGTTTTTATTTCACTTATTGCCTTACATTTGTGATTATATATGTGCCAAATGATTTTTTTCTTGCTTCAAAATCTCACCTCCTTTCTTAATAAGACAAAAACGTTACTTCCTACTACCATCAAGGATTTTTCAAGTGGAAGAATGAAAGGATAGCATAAAAGACAATACTATGAGCATATAATGATGCCAACATTCAAATTTAAAAAGTGGAAAGATTGTGCTTCTGCTATATTTTCTGTCAGTTGGCAGGGATATTTAATAAATACAAATTGCATTTAATTTAATAAACACAAATTTGTATTTAATAAATATAAATAGAAAATCACTTAATTCAATTCAGTTCTCAATGAGAATAAGGACAGATCTAGTTTATGCTGGAAGACACAGAGTCCCATGGTTCTTAAATATTAGCACACACCAGAATCACCTGAGGGCTTATTAAAGCTCAGCTTTCTAGGCTCCACCCTAGAGTGCAGGATTCAGAGGGTTTAGGGTGGGGTTACCTTCTACATTTTTGGTAAATTCCCAGGTGATACTAATGCTGCTGTTCCAGAGAGCTACTTTGAATATCTTAGACATAGTTTCTTCCATTTAGTATTGATCTTCTCATAGACAATTTAATTTTTCATTCCGGATCCAAGCTGCTTTTTGTGTCTTGAGCCAATAACCCACATCTTTAGTATCTCAATGTATTATGTGGAAGTATATGAAATTATTGCTATTCATCCATTCTCAGGCCTTAAAGCTGAAATTCCATACTGGTTTAACCTAATGTTAAAAGTTGCCAACGGAAGCTTTTGAAATATTTATTTCTATTTAAACAAAAAGCCTCCTAATTATAGCTCTCACATAATTACCCATAGTTCACTTCTCAGACCTAAGAGCCTGGTTAACTTGCTCAGGTTCAAGTTACATCTTGCTTAGTTGTGTAGACAAGGACAAGAGAGGGGGCGTGTTCTTTGCTTCAAATAATGGTGTATGATTAAAAAATTCTTAAAAGCCAAAATAATGTATCTTGCAGGAATAGACCTTAGCCTTTATGGTTATTTTTCTGCACTTTGGGAAACGGCCGTCCCTCATGCCAAAGTACTAAAAAAAGAAGAAGAAAGAGGAAAAAAAAAGTATCTTTTAACAGATTGGATAATTTGTGTCTACTAATATTTTATGGGTTAAATATCAAGAATACAGAAATAGATAAATTTCTCTTTAACCTATATTAGAGATTTAAAATTCAGAGCTAACAAATCATATCTATCACTGTTGGATTTAACTCAAAATGCTTAAAGGAAATTTAATTTTAAAAATACAGTCAGGCAGCTTTGAATATTTTTCTGAAATTCTCCCAAGTTTTCACATTCTTTTTCTAATCAAGTTAATGGTTTGTACTTTACTCAAGAGCACAGCAGAATATTCAATGATTTTTACTCTGTTAAGAGAGCAGTTCTTATGTTATTTTCAAGACTCCGGGAATGAAGTTATTGCTGGGCAGGCTTGACTTCACATGCAGAAAGTCAGTTTGTGTGTCTCAGTGGAAACTAATTTATAAAGACTGGCTTAGACATTTAGCAATGACAGTCACACATCATAAATTGCACCGATCTTCTTAATAACTTCTGGTCAATCAGACTAAACAAGTCTTTCTTTGTCACACCTGGTTCTGCTGCCACTGTAGGTATAGCCCACGTTTCTACATCTTCACATTTAAGCCGATAGTACCTGGGAAACTGGACTCTGCATAAAGAAACTTTGTAATTGTCCAAAACATGTTCTGCCCTATTGAATCCCTTCACAAAGGTCACTTTTTTAAAAAACATCTTGGCAATCAAAGTACCATTTTTGCCCTTGTCATAAGATTATTAAAAAAAAAAAAAAAGGATATTTTGTCATTCATAACCATGACTCTATTCTCTGTTCATCACATAGGAAATTTTTTTTATCATGTAGCAAATTTTATCCCATTCATTTTTCTTCCTTTTATTCTTCTTTTTCCTGACTAATGTCAATCTAGGACAACTGATTAGCTTTTTTTTTAGTTCTATAGACGAATTTTGGACAACTGTGATATTTGGCTTCTCCTAGCAATTTATGATTCCAGGATTTTATTAGGTGTCATTTGGAGAGTGGAAGACTTATTTTAATTTACATATAGGATAAAGAACATGAAGTTTTAAAACAGATAAATGTGAATTCTAATCCTAAATACGCCACTTCCTAACTCTGTGACCTTAGGCAAGTCATTTATCTCCTGACACCTCAGATTCTTCTATTTTTAAAATAATCCTATAAAGCCCTGCCTCTATATGTGAGAAAAATCAGCACAGTTCCTGAAATTTAATTCAAATACAAAAGTTCTGGAAGGCAAAACTATAAATATACTATATGAAAATATTATACCTGAAGAAAAAAAGTTAAAAATATCAGACAAATCTGCATGACATATGAAACTGATGGAAATTTTTTAGAAATGATTTCATTTCACGAAAACGTATTTTGTGTCTGCGTCAAGTTTGGGATCTGGCATCTGAATTTAGACTAGACTTCAGAGCAACTCATAGGATGAGTCTTTCAGGAAACGTAACTGCCAGGCACTCTGCTGGGCACTTTCCACGGAGCCCACAAAACGGTACTTTGGGACAAGTCCTTGCCCTTTTTTCCCTAAAGCTTGTATTCTAGTGAAACACCATGCTGCGAAAATGAAGCCTGACCGTTACTTCCAGCTGAGCAGAGCTTTATGGTATTTCATCAAATCCAGGATATCGTATTTTATAAAAACACCCCATTATTTTATATACTGCTAAGAACAATTAAAAGCCTGCACATTAAAGTATTATCCTTACTGTTTTTCTCACTTAGAATTTCAATTTCATATATACTAAAAGAAGCCCATTGGGATTTATCCCAGATCGTACATTACTCTTATGCATCTTTAAAAAAATAAAACATAAGCAAAATAGACAGGTTAAAGCATTTGAAAAGTCTCTGCATAGTTCACGTTCAACTCTCTTAAATCATGTTTTGTATGAGTTATTAACATCTGTGTTTTTTCAATAGCATCATTTGTGCCATTCAGAGTCTTGGTAATGCAGCATTTCTTACAAGAGAGCTCCAGAGTCACATCCAGAATTGTCTTCCAAGCCACGGACACTAATTCTGCCAGTTTTTATGCACGTGTGCAAACAATAACATCCACAATCTGAGTATTACCTAGCCAAGAGCAATTGTAAAACACCCAACTCTAGAGATAAAAATATGAAAAAGTTACATCTTAGGATCAGTGAGGTGCTTTACTTACTGAATGAGCTATAATTTATTACGCAGAACCATTTTACTAGCTCGTAGAAGTTGATATCTATGAAGTTGATATACAAGTTCAGAGAGTATAAAAGATAGTTTTCAGTCTTCTTTGTTTTTCTTTTTAGGGCCATGCCTATGGCATATGGAAGTTCCCAGGTTAAGGGTTGAATCGGAGCTGCAGCCATGGCAATGCTGGATCCTTAACCCACTGAGCGAGACCAGGGATCAAACCGACATCCTCAGGGATACTATGCTTAACCCACTGAGCCAGAACAGAACTCCAAGAAGGTCATTTTCTATTGGATTGTATTTTGTCCCATCTTTTTTCTTTTCTTTTCTTTCTCTCTCTACAGTTGCTGCTGTGTCCCTGACTCCCTTAAAGTCTGTGAGATGGAAACCTGACCACAGTGGGTCAGTCACGTAGGGGTTTATTTTTCTCACATAACCTGGAAGTCTTGAGGTGGAAGGGCTAGAGCAAGTGACACTACAAGCCCATCTGGGATCGGCTTCCTGTCTTTCTCTCTGCCCTGGTTCAAAGGCTGTCACACCCTCACGGCTGCAAGATGGCTAATGCGTTATGGCCATATTCCCAAGAGGAATCGGGGAAGAACAAAAAATAAAAGGCGTCATGGAAGTGTCAGCGCTTTTCGGTCGGTAGATTTCTTCTTATATCTCACTGGTGACTGCTGGATATATGATCAACTCTAAGTTCAAAAGAGTCTAAGAAAAGAAATAGTTTTTAACTGGCAACATAACTTCTCTGATTATACTGGCGTTTTTCTGGAAGAACGAAGAGAATGATGGCTATCAGGAGGAAACTAGTTCTACCTGCTACCACTTTCTGGCATCAAAAATTTTAAGGTATAAAGTCGTAGGCTAGCCACATGTCTAGGAAGGCTATGGGTTTTATTTTATTTAGTCTAAGAATTTGGGTAGAATTTTATGGGGAATTAAGCAGATCTCTTAGCTAATGTGGCTAGTATATTGTATATCCTTGTCTTCATGAAAAGCACTAGTTGTATGGTAAAAACAAATGAAAGACATCAAAATGCTTAAGTATCATAATGTTATAGTCATTTTCTAGTCTAGAACAATGTTTAATACTTAACAACCATTTAATATATATGCATAGAATGAATTAGCATTTTCATTACTTTTCTAAAGATTAATTTAGGGTTTTTTTTCCCTAACTCAGATTAAGGGGGAAACACCCTATGAAAATGATACAATAATAATCTCTTACATGTATATTTAACCCCAAATACCTGCTATTACCTCCCAATCTCAATTTTGAAAAAGCACAGTTATAAAAGGTATTTATTTATATGTTAATCATAAGTGGTTACAATCATTTCTCTAAGCAAAGCAAATGGATCCACCGATGCTACAGTTCAAGCAGTTCCAACGGGTATAAAACTTTTATTCTGAACTGTTTGCCCTTCACTTGTCTCACCCTCTCCTTTCCCCAGCATCCTGCTAAGCTTCCCAGCTCTTTTCCTGACTCTTTCGCCCATGTGTTTACTTAGATTTTACTACTGTTTTCGGAAATTAGTGCTCCAGTACCATGATTCCTTCCCATTCCTCCTACCGTTAAGGACACCATGATGTAAGCTTTCCCTCTGGAACTAAAGGCTGTCCCTTCTTCCTTCTCTCTCCATCTCCTAATGTCTCAGTTTTCTGGATCCTGCTTCCATAAAGTACATTCAAGAAAATGCACTTGGCTATGATCCTTGCACCCTTACTAAGAAGATACTGGCTCCACCACCACGGAGTTCTGCCCCATTATCATCAGGAATTATTACACAGACTAACCTATGTTCGTGTTTTGTACTCATTCTTAGAGCTCTTACAGTCAAATGCCAAAATTCTTCTAACCTCTCCAAGTTCATCAATTTCTATTTTACAATTACTACTCGGATTCAATAGATCTTACCGTGGCACGTTTCCATAGTTTTTGTTGTTTTTTTCTGTTTTGTAACCCATTTGAGATCCTTTGTTCACACTAACCTCGATAATCTATATTACTTTTTATCTGCATTAGATGCTAGACAACTAAGAGTAGGAGAATGTGTCTAAATACTCCTTGTGGTCCTATAACCCCTCAGAGTATTTCACTTTGAAATGCACAATAAATGTGTGTTGGGTGAATGAATAACTCTTCTGCAGATTTCCTATTTCAAAAAAAGAAAAATCTTTTTAAGTGATATGCCATTTCTCCGGCCACTTGACATGAGCAGGCCAGATCTGAGGAATGTGCTCTTAATTGTTCACGTGTCAGACTTCTAAAGTAAACTTACATCAACCTTGAAAAACATCCAAGTTGGTGTGCCTAGAATCAGTGTCTTTCCCTGGCAAACACTGTGAACCACCTTCCTGTTTGCAGTGTGGTTTCATTAGGTCAAGAGAAGGTTGGCACACCCCATTAGTGGAATTACACTCAACGAAAGTTCAAAACAGTTGGCAGTAAAAAATACATTTGTTCAAAATTACTCTGTTTTTTCAAATTTGGTTTGCTTTCTTTTCTGCTTCCTATGTTTTCATTTCTCAATTTTCTTCTGCCTCTTCTGATCAGCACAATATACTCTAAGAATTTTCACTGGCCCTTTGATATTCATTTATTCAACCCGCATTCATTAAGCTATCTCTGTGGAAAATGTACCCCCCAACCCTGCTACTCATGCTCCATCCAGCCCCTGCCCTCACCCATACTGTCCATCTCTTGTACCGACACTGAACATTCCTGTCCCTACGTGGTTGTCCCCTTGAAACTGATATCCACTGAAAGGAAAGGGTGGTCCCTTTGTTAATGACATGGAAATTATGTAGATCATAATGCTGAAAATTATGACTTCAAAGGCAGAATTTAGAGAGTGGATAAACTGGATTCTTTTCTCCTCTGCAACCACATTCTCTTAAACCTAGAACCTAGATATCTCTGAACGTATTCCGGGATGGTAGGAGCAAGACAGCCACTGCCATACTGAAGGGAGAAGGACGACTAGGCAAAACAGTAAATAACTGGACTGGCGACTGGAGAACAGCAATAACCAGTTAGTAACTTATTTTCTGAGTAATAATTATACTCTGTTGTTATCTACCACACTTGAGACAATTTTGTTAAAGGCTACTAGTCATACCATGTGGTACTGAGGGACAGGCTAAGGTGCACTCACTTCAGGGAGACCTAAAGAGAGCATAGCTCCCTGAGGCCAACCAGGAAACAGCAATTGTGATCTGTGAGCTCTCAAAGGAAAAGGTCAGTTCCGGTCCTCCCTCCCTGCACCAGGATGTGTCCTCTACTGCCAAACAGGCAATCTAAGAACTTGCAATTGGAGCTCCCACTGTGGCGCGTGTAAATGAATCTGACTAGGAACCACGAGGTTGCAGGTTCGAACCCTTGGCCTCGCTCAGTGGGTTAAGGATCTGGCATTGCCATGAGCTGTGGTGTAGGCTGTAGACGTGGCTCAGATCCCACGGTGCTTTGGCTGTGGTGCTGGCTGGAGGCTATAGCTCCAATTCAACCCCTAACCTGGGAACCTCCATGTGCTGCGGGTATGGCCCCAAAAAAGAAAAATTAAAAAAAAAAAAAAAACTCGCTGTTATTGAGAGCCAAGGTGGTTCCTCTACGGCAATGTCTGCACCGCTCACTTTGCCAGGGAACAAGGAGAGAAAAATGAGGACTCTGACCAGAAAGAGCTTTCAGTCTAGGAGGGCACACAGCTCACAGAACAAGCAATTGTCAGAGAGTCATATGACACAATAATACCATGTACAAAGTATGGGTCTGTCTGTCCCTGATACTTTCAAGGTTATGGTAATTTTTTTGTCTCTCCTTTTTAAGACTCTCCACTTTCCTTTGTTGTTCTACCACAAGCACAGATTTTAAAACTTGAGATATTGCCTTGTTTTTTATTATAATAAACCTGTTTTACCATGTGAAATCCTCTATTGTTTGCTAGAAAGTCCTCAAAGCCATAGAATTAAATGATTCATTTCCTTAAAACTTAAAATTCTACTAGATGTTTAAGGTCATGCTTTATCTTAATATTAATCACTGAAATATGAAACAGAATGCAAAATTAATTGTTAATTTTTTTTTAAGTCATGGAAGAATTCAAGACAATTTGTGCTTAAAGCAGGGGGCTTTGGAATTCCCATTGTGGCTCAATGTGTTAAGAACCCGACATAGTATCTGTGAGGATGCAGGATCGATCCCAGCCTCACTCAGTAAGTTAAGGATCCAGCGTTGCCTTGAGGTATGGCATAGGTCTCAGATCAGGCTCAGATCTGGTGTTGCTGTGGCTATCGTGTAGGCCATCAGCTACAGCTCCAATTTGACCCCTAGTCTGGGAAATTCCATATGCTGCAGGTGTGGCTAAAAAAAGGAAAAATAAAAAAAAGCAGGGGGCTTCGAGTCTATCCCTGGACACTCAGAGATGCTTAGTGAAAGATTTTTAGAAGTCCCAATTAAAAACTCTAATCAGTATCAACCCACAACCACCATTCTTTTTCTTAAAACTACAAATTATCCATACATTCCATAGAATATACTCAGGTGTCTATATAAGGTACAAATAATAACAACACAATGAAACTGCATTACCTTTGACACGCTCATGCAGCCCATCTGGCCCTGCTTCACACCCTGAAATCTATCTTTTGAACGTTTTATGACATGTACACGGATGCCTAAGCAATATATTGTTTTTGCATGGGTTGTATATCTGAATACTTTATAAGGGTACCCACACTATATTTATGCCGTTGAAATAGGTTGTTTTTACTCGGACTGATCCTTACAGCTATTGTTTATTTATATATATATTTGCAGCCATGTTTGTGGACTTCCACAGCTGTATAGCTGACACGGCATGAAAAAGATAAAGAATATTTATGTATTCTCATGCCAGTGAGCATTTAGGTTGTTTCCAAACATTTACTTTTATACGCACAGCTCTGCTGGGAACATCATGGTACATGTTTCCTGGTGTACACGGGTAGGAATTATTCTGTTTATCTAGCAGTGATTTTCTGGGTCATAGGACATTCACATTTTTAACTCTACAAAACAGTGCCAAATCATTTTCCAAACTATTTATACTATTTCCTGTGCAAAATACATGAGTTCTTATTGCTTCATATCCTTTACAACATTCATTGTCTGGCTTTTTAATTTCTGACAATCTTAAGAGGTGAAAATGGTATTTGATTCAGAGTTCAACTAGCATTTCCTCAGTGTCTTCTAAGAGTGAGCCTTTTTTCCTATGTCTGTTGGCCTCTGAGTTTCCTCTTCTGTAAAATGAAGGTAGTTTTCTGTTTTCTTTTTTTTTTTTTTCCCCTTGCTTCTGTTGACTTGTTTATCTTTTTCTTATTGATTTTCTGGAGTTTGGGGCTGTATAACTCATTTTGGTTAAATATGTTACATAGACAATCCATCCTTACCTAGCTTTTCATGTTTTTTATGTTTCTAATGAAAGTACTTCATCACTAGGTAGCCAATTTATCAACTTTTTTATTGTGGTTCACACTTTTGAGTTCTTATCTAAAAAAGCCCTTCCCGGAGTTCCCATCGTGGTGCACTGGTTAACAAATCTGACTAGGAACCATGAGGTTGCAGGTTCGATCCCTGGCCTTGCTCAGTGGGTTAACGATCTGGCATTGCCATGAGCTGTGATGTACGTGGCAGACACAGCTAGGATCCCGCTCTGGCGTAGGCTGGTAGCTACAGCTCCTGTTAGACCCCTAGCCTGGGAACCTCCACATGCCGTGGGTGCAGCCCTAAAATGACAAAAAGACAAATAATAAATAAATAAATAAGCCTTTCCCTATTTCTGAGTAGGAGGAGAGGTAAGCAGTTTTTTCTCTTCCAAGGAGCAAATATCACAAAAATAGACAGAAACTCCCCCATCTGATTTTCATTTCACAGATGAGCCTGAGTAACCAACACTCTCTATGTTCCCCATTAAAAAAAAAAAAAAAAAAAAATTTGAATCCTCAGAGTTAGTGGATTGCTTCTAGCTGTGATAAGCTACAAAAACAATCACAAACTTCCTCCCTTCTCTATAAGCATTCTTCTTTGAAATGTGATATTGCTTCTTCTGCTCTATGACATGGTATCTGACTTTCCAATCCTTACATCTGGGGATGGCTGTGTAACTTGCCTTGTCAATGGGGCTTCAGCAAATGTATGCAATCAGAGTTTTGAAAACCGCTTATCCTTTGGAGTTTGCACTCTTGTTGCTTTCTGCACCTCTGAGATATCTATAAAAGAAAGGCCCCGGGCCAGCCAGTCAGGGGAAGAGAGACCATGCAAAATCAGAAACAGGTCATCTTGGTGAGACCATCCCAGGTCATGCAGCCCAGTTATCCATCAGGACCAGAAGTACTCAAATAATACACAGAGTCATGAGGAGTGATAAAGGTTTGTCATTTCAAACAGCTAAGTTTGAGAAGGTTTGTTATGTAGCAAAAGTTTAACTATTATCCCAGGCTAGGGGTCAAATCAGAGCTGTAGGTGCTGGCCTGCACCACAGCCACAGAAACACAAGATCCAAGCTGCATCTGCAACCTACACCACAGCTCACGGCAACACCGGATCCTTAACTTACTGAATGGGGCCAGGGATCAAACCTGCAGCCTCATGGATGCTAGTCAGATTCGTTTCCGCTGAACCACAATGGGAACTCCCTCATTTCTATTTCCACTAGTTATTTTCTTGGTTTATGGGGTGGTGACTAGTTCCAGCACCCAACCTCTCCTTTCAGTGGTAGAAGTCCCCCCTTGATCTGGATACATGGCCAGCTATGGGCTACACTTGCGGTCATAGTGCAGCTGTCTAAGGCTAAGTGACTAGGTCTGGGCCAAGAGAATGTGAATAGTCATGACGAGTACAACCTCAGGGTTGTCTCTGTAAATGCAATACTATTTGCACTGGACTCTCTCCTTTCCCCTCCCCTATTTTCTGTACTGAATGTAAGTATAGCATAGGTCACCTTTAACTAAACAAAAAAAGAGGAAAACTGTCACTCTATCCAAATGACACGATACTATATGTAGAAAATCCTAAGGACTCCACACAAAAAACTACCTGAACTGATTGATGAATTCATCAAAGTAGCAGGATACAAGATTAACATGCAGAAGTCAGCTGTACATCTGTATACTAACAATGACATATTAGAAAAGGAATATAAAAACACAACACCTTTTAAAATAGCACCCCAAAAAATTAAATACCTATGAATAAAGCTGACTAAGGAGGTAAAAGACTTATATGCTGGGAACTATAAAATATTAATAATAAAATTAAAAAGGATTCAAAGAAATGAATATATATGCCAAGTTCCTGGACTGGAAGAACCCATATCATTTAAAGGGCTATACTACCCAGAGCAATCTACAGATACAATGAAATCCCTATCAAAATATCCATAACATTTTCCACAAAACAAGAACAAACAATCCAAAAATTTATAAGGAACCATAAAAGACCCAGAATTGTCAAAGGAATCCTGAGGAACAAACACCAAGAAGGAAGCATAACTCTCCCAGACTTCAGACAGTATTACAAAGCTACAGTACAAAATCTACAAAATTGACTTGTGATGATTTATGTACACCTATAATTGAAATAAAATCCATTAAGAAAAAAAAAAAAAAAAGACAGTGTGATACTGGTACCAAAACAGATATACAGACCAATGAAACAGAATAGAGAACCCAAAAATAAACCCAGACACCTATGGTCAATTAATCTTTTACAAAGGAAACAAGAATATAAAATAGGGAAAAGAGAGTCTCTTCATCAAGTGGTACTGGGAAAACTTTACAGGTGTACGTAAACCAATGAAACTAGAACACAACGTCATAGCATACACAAAAATAAACTTAAAATGGCTTAAAAACTTAAACATAAGATAGGACACTATAAAACTCCTAGAAGAGAACATAGGCAAAACATTCCCTGATACCAACAGTACAAATCTTTTCTTTGGTCCGTCTCCTAAAGTAAGAGAAATAAAAACAAAAATAAACCAATGAAACCTAATCAAACCAACAAGCTTTTGCACAGCAAAAGGAAACCATTAAAAAAAAAGTACAATCTATAGAACGGGAGAAAATAGTTTCAAACAATGCAACCAAAAAGGGCTTAATCTCCAAAATATACAAACAACTCATACAACTCCAAAGCAAAAAAATCAACAACCCAATTGAAAAACTGGTGGAAGATCTCAACAGACATTTCTCCAAAGAAGACATACAGATGACCAACAGGCACATGAAAAAATGCTCAACATCACTAATTATTAGAGAAATGCAAATCAAAACTACAATGAGGTACCACTTCACACCAATTAGAATGGTCATTGTTAATAACAAATGCTGGGAAGGGTGGGGAGAAAAGGGAACCCTCCTACACTGCTGGTGGGAATGTAAATTGGTACAACCACTATGGAAAACATCATGGAGGTTCCTCAGAAAACTAAATATGGAACTACCATATGATCCAGTAATCCCACTCCTGGGCATATTTTCAGACAAAACTTTCATTCAAAAAGAGACATGCACCTGTATGTTCATTGCAGCACTATTCACAAAGGACAAGACATGGAAACAACCTAAGTGTTTATAAATAGATAAATGGATTAAGATGTGTTACATATATACACAATGGACTACTACTCAGCCATAAAAAAAGAACAAAATAATGTCATTTGTAGCAACATGGATGGAACTAGAGATTCTGAAGCCAGAAAGAAAAAGTCAAATACCATATGATAAGTGAAGTAAGCGAAAAAGACAAATACCATATTATATCAATTATATCTGAACTCTAATATATGGCACAAATGAACCTATCTACAGAAAAGAAACAAACTCATGGACATGGAGAACAGACTTGTTGTTGCCATGGGTTGGATGGACTGGGGGTTTAGGGTTAGCAGAGGAAAACTACTGCATTTGGAGTGGGTAAGCAATGAGATCCTGCGGTATAGCATAAAGAACTATATCTAATCACTTGTGATGGAACATGTATAGCTGGGTCACTTTGCTGTACAGCAGAAATTGATAGAACCTATAAACTATAAGAAATTTTAATTGAACATAAAAGGAATGATATTATGCATGAGATTCATAGAAAAAAAGATAACTCTGAGTGCCATATACATTAAACATATATTTAAAGAAAAGATTTTGGCCCAAGATTATAATCTAACACAAAGTATATCATGCTTTGGGATTACCAGAATGTCTAAAGAGCTCCTTTTTTCTTATTCCCTGCTTTAGCTGTTTTTTGTTTTTTTTTTTAATGTGCTAAACAAATGCTGGTCTCAATTACACTGGCTAGGAAGGCCTCTAATTACAATCCCTTCAAACATGAGTTGTTCATGCCTGGGTGAAGTGAAGTAGGACCAGGGCTGGGACAAAAATAGAAGGGGTAAGAATGGCACAAACCCAGAGATAGAATGCTCCTTCCAAAAGGAAGCTACTACTTGGCTCCATCAAAGTGTTGCCATGTGGCACCCCTGTGTTCACTGCAGCACTGTTCACAATAGCCAAGACATGGAAACAATCTACATGTTTGACAGATGAATGGATTTAGATGTGGTACATATACACAATGGAATACTACTTGGCCATTACAAAGAACAAAATAATGCCATTTGCAACAACATGGACGCAACTAAAGATTATCATAATGAGTGAAGTCAGTCAGAAAGAGAGAGACAAATACCATATGATATCACTTATATGTAGAATCTAAAATATGACACAAATGAACCTATCTACAAAACAGAAACAGATTCATGGACATAAAGAGACTTGTATTTGCCAACTGGGAAGGTGAAGGGAGTGGGACGGACAAAGAGTTTGGGGTTAGTAGATGCAAACTATTACATTTAGAATGGATAAGCAGTGAGGTCCTCCTGCACAGCACAGGGAACAATATCCAATCTCTTGGGATACTTTGCTGTACAGCAGAAACTGGCATGACACTGTAAATCAACTATACTTTAATAAAAAAAATGATTGCTATATGGAATCTGACCAAAACTTCCAGGTCTTTCCATTTGGGGTGAAGCTAGAAATGGGTATGTGTTTGTATGTGAAATCTGTGGATTTTAAATGTCAGTAACTATGGTAGAAATGCTCGCCATCTATCAGAGTATGTTCTCCTCTTCAGCTACCCCTCATTTCCCAAGATCCTCTGCATTTTGCTGGGGCTACATGATTGGGTTCCAGCCAATGGCAAATATGCAGAAATGACTGATGTCTTTTCTTTCCAGCCTGGAGTAGAAAATGTCGTAAGATACTTTCCCCTCCCCCGGCCTGGGATGTTGATTACCAGAGCATCCGTGTACAGCACGTACTCAAAGTGACAGAGCTGCCATCACCCTGGTTCCCTGAAAGGTGGAGTCCTCTCCCCACCTCCCATGCTGAAACACAGGAGCATCCATTCTGGATGGAGTGAATAATAAACCTCAGTTGTAGTGGAGCCACAGTGGCTGAGTCTATTGGTTATACCAGTTTAGTCAACACTAACCAACACAGCTACCAACTTGCAATGTAAAACGATCTGAGGTTCAGTATTCAGCCCTCTGAGCTCCCATTTTAGAACCTGCCTTTAAGGATCTTCTTAATTTCATCTCCTCTTTCAGAAAATGCAGGAGGTTCTTATTGTTCCATTTTGTTTTGGTTTTTCCTTTTGGAGTTTCCTTCTCCTTGAGTATTACTTTTTGAAGATGATAAACTAACAGTTACTTCTTTCTTTCCTTTTTGTCACTTTGCCCTCCTCCATCTTATCTTTTTCTTCTTTTATTCTGCCCTGATCTTCAGCTATTCCTTTCATCTTGTCCTTTAGCTTCCCTCTCTTTTCCTTTTTTTTTTTCTTTTGTCAGCCACACCTGTGGCGTATGGAAATTCCCAGGCCACGGATCAAATTCAAGCAGCAACTACGACTTTTATCACAGCTGTGGCAACACTGGATACTTAACCCACTGTGCCGGGCTGGGGAATTGAACCCGTGCCACCTCGGGGACAATGCCAGATCTTTAACCCACTTCACCACAGTGGGAGCTCCTAGCATTTCTCTTTTTGAAACTCTCTTGTGCAAGAGTAAAAATGTGTGTATACATTCAAACTCACTACAACTGTATTCTCATAGCTTTGATTTTCTTGACTCCTCCAATTATTTTTCATTGAGTTTTTCATGACTTATACCCACACCTTGGCCTCAGAGTCATCAGCACCAATATCTTTAAATAAATGTACCTGGAAGAGAAAGTGTTCTTATCACGATGGGGCTGGGAGCATACAATGTTGGAAGGGACATGAAGCGTCAGTAATCACAGACTGACTGTTACACAAGGCTCCACCTCTATTCTTTGACCCACAGCTCTCTCTCATAATCATAATACCACAGGTGACAATCCTGAGGTACAAGCAAAGTGTCTTTTCCAAAGTCCCCACCACTCACTAGCAAAGAACCTCAGGTTTTGTAAGTCATAGTGTAGGATTTGTTTCAATAAACCGTTTTCTCTGAATTTCCAACTACCCTCCTATGTTAGGTATACATATCATTCAGACTTCATAATATACCTGATTAGAATCTTACAGAATCTGCTGTCCTGAAATACCTTCATTTTGGGTAGACATCGCCTGCAAAACAAATACATTGATGTCCTATTCTAACATTCGGGTGCTCTAGCTATAATAGCTCCAAATTTCTGAATATTTAAAAATACCTGTTTTATATTTTGTGATACAATATTTATATATTTGAGAGTATTTTTCATTTGAATCCCTAGGTTTCAGTTGTTAGGTAATATTCAATGTTTTCATTTGGAAAAAAATGTAGACCTTATTATATATATAATATACATATAATTACATATATACATATAATATACACATATGAGCTGAATTTTTTTTTAGAAGACCTCATTAAGATCTATGAAAAAGAAACTGAGGTCTCAAAATCCTCCCATCACCAATTCTTACCTCCTCAGGAATATGTAATCAGCTTGGTCCCCCAAGAAATATTTTCAAAGTACTGGTCATTTTTTGTTTTAAAACAGCCTACATCACCTCCTTCTCTAATAGGGTACAGCCAGTGGTGGAAGAGAGACAGGTAAAGGTAACTCCATAAGGTTATTAAACCAATGAAGCAAGGAAGTTCATGAAAGAATAATTTGAAATTAAAATTTGCTAGAATACCATCCCTCACATTTCTCCAATACTAAGGTGATCTCTTTGTATACAAAATAGAATAGAATTGTAGCAATTATTTAGATAATTTAGGCTAAAGACCACTTTCATGGATTGTAATGCACACAATTATAGTCCCTTTTGGGTTCGGCTGGAATTATTCGGACAGCTGCCTTGGTTTTTTCCTTCACTTTCCATGTAGAGAGACATTTCAAAGTAAAAGGAAAAAACTGTAGTTGGAATTTTAAATGCACAGTTTTACATTCTATTCAAAATATGAAACCTGTTAGGCTGGAGAAGTCATCTAGAGAGAGATCATTCCACAATGACCAAAACCAAATCTATTCATAGCATCCTATTCAAAGAATGACTTGGTTCAATCTCAGCATTCATGATGCTCTGTTTTAATCTAACTTTCCAAAGTTAAGCAAAGAAAAACAATTATTAAACACCTACAAGGTCAAAGACTATGGGTGACAGTAGGTTATAGTTTATTTCACTGAATTCCTACTTTTGAAAATCCTCTATATGGCTAACCAATTTCATCTATTTTTTTTAGAAAGATACAGTCAAGATTTTTTAAAAAGATAAGAAATGTGCCCAACAATATGAACAATCAAATCATTTTCTCGATATCAAGCCTAATAGTCTATCCACGGCAGAGACATACATGAGAAATTTCTCTAATCAGGGAATTGAAAAGTAGCATTTTTTTTCTGTCACTATCTTTTTTAAAAAATTATTTTATTTTTTATTCAAGTATAGTTTACAGTGTTGTGTCAATTTTTGCTGTACAGCATAGTGACCCAGTCATACATACACAATATACATTTTTTTTCTCATACTATCTTCCATCATGTTCTATCCCGAGAGACTGGATATAGTTCCCTGTGCTGTACAGGACCTCACTGCTTATCCGTTCTAAACAGAATAGTTTGTATCTACTAACCCCACACTCCCAGTCCATCCCACTGCCTCCTCCCTCCCTCTTGGCAAAACCAGCTTGTAGCCACACATGTTAATCCTACTGCCTAAATGATCTTCCTTCTCTACGTTAGAGTCCCTGCTGTACTGTAAGAGCTTTGAGGGTGAAGAAACACCTCAGTCTTGCCCATCACTGTATCCACAATGCTGTACATGGTGGCAAACATATAGCAGATACTCAAAATTATTTCTGTAAGTAAGTTCCACAGTGTAGGAGCTTCCATTTTATCTCTGTAAAAACTTTGTATTTCCAAATCTGCTCCATTGCTTAGGCAAAAGTAGCACCTTTCGGTGGTTTCCTTTTTTAGTGCTACAGCCTCTAAAAAATAGGAAATCTTCTCTAAATTAGTAATACCAAAATCATTTGGAAACTTTCTCTTCTTAAGCTCTGTCCCTCAATATCTTACGAATAAATTAGAAGTCTTAATTACTTCTCAAAGTCAATTGACCTGATTTAGCAAACCAAAGGAAAGTTAAGGGTAAAAAATTAAAGTCATTACTGAGAATTCCTTTACTTCACAAAATCAGTTAAATCTAAGAGGTTGTTTTCCGTTTTGCCATTCATGTGACAGGATGAGCCTAGTGTTTGAATGGGTTCTTTGAATTAGGAACTTAGTAAAGGCCTAATCCTTTGATTTGCACTGTGTATAGCTGTCTAAATAGTTCAGTTAAGCACAGGTACATACAAAGTAAATTCCAACTTACACAGAGATAAGATCCCAAAGGGGTTCTGACATTTGCATCTAGGAGCTGGTTTCTCACCAGGGGTTGGTCTTGTGAGCCTACTAATCAGGAAGCAGATCAGGATGACTTGGAAAGCATTACCCAACTACACTGCTCAGATCCCATGCTAACCTTTTAGAATTTAATTCCTCTGGCATGTGGTTTGGATATACACATTTTGAAAATTTTCCATATATGATTTGATGTCCATCTCAACTAAGAACTCCTGGGTGTTGTTGCCTCAGCCTGAATTTGCTGGAACAGTCAGTGTCTCCCATGGATCTGGTTCAGATACCCCCTCCTCTTACATCGCATGTGCATTACTTGTTTTTACACTGGCTCTGCATCAGCCCCTTCCTCTGCCTCAGCCACTTCTGTATATGATTGCGTCAGCATTGCAATTACTCTTGCATGCAGAGTAGAGGGAGAAGCGGAAAGACTGCTATAGTTTAGGCTTTAAGCTAGGCCTCCACCATCAGGGGCTCAGTCTGTGGGTTCTTCTTGGCCCATGTTTATCATGGTTCAAGTTCACATCCCAACCTCCTCTAGTTCTGATGAGTTGTTTGTCCCCTTCCTGTGTCTACCCAGTCCTCCATTCATGCCTCTCTGATGACCAGGAAGGACCCCAATACATAAAGGACATTTATATTATTATTAAAACTAAAACCATTGTTTTGAGCAGTTGAAAGTTAAAATTCAGCTGGTTCTTTCCAATAATGCCCAATCAAGCAAGATGCTCTATGGGGTTATAATGGAAATTTTGTTATGGCCATGGGGATCAATCATTGCCTATTATACTGTAAAATGTTTAGAGATAACTATTACTGTAGCTCTGTTTTATGGATCAGAGTTGTGGGTTTCTGGATTTGCATTTATTTGTGTGTCTGAGATTTAGAACTGGGAGTTTATCTTGTTTTGTTAAGAAATGTGGTCCTAGCCCAACAACTACAGATCAATCTGCCTATAAACAAAGGAAAAGTACCCACATTTTTTTAAATGTCTGCAAAAGGACATTAACCCTATCCACCAGTGTGTTGATATGCAAAAGATTTAGCTTGACCCTTCATCAACTAGAGGAGACATCTGAACATTTCATATTCTTTCCAGAGTGCAAAAAATTCTGCCATTTAATCCTTATGAGGAACTTACTCACAGATCATAGTAATAACACTGACGGAAGAGCTTCTGAAGTAATACAGTCATATACATATGATTTTTCTTGGGTCAAGCTAGACCTTGGGAGGCTGCATGTTTGCACTATACTGTTTACTTCTTGGTAGGATTCCTAGCACAGAGTTGTACCTCAGATTATGCCATCAGCCCCTTGCTTAGCTTCTTCTGACAATGATAAAAGACAGCAACTCTCTCAGGTTAGCTACAGTAATAAGCACAAACCCATGCCTCACAGGAAGAGCAGAACCACCGTTGAGTCAGGCGTTGGGACAGCTGCTGTCATTCAGAAACCCCAGCAACTTCCTCCCCTCCACCCAGTGACTGGCTCTCCCACCCCAACTGGGCAGTGGAGCTTATTGACTGCACCCTTTCTGTCCACACGAAATCACTAGCTCATCCTTGACTCTGTGTATCCTTTTCACTCTGTGCCTATTTATCATCTCAGTTGCCTCTTGGCCTCTGCAATCTAACTTTTCCCTCTGAGCCCTTTCGTTCCCACTCACTCTTCCAAAATAATTGCCTTCCTCTCTGTCTCTCTTAACTTCAAATGCTCCAGAAGAAAACATCCAATTGTTTCCTCTCAGCTTCAATCACCCTTTCTATACAAACCTTTTTTGTCAAATGGCCTTGGAAGGCCACTGGCCGGTCTGTAAACATTAGTTACTCTCAAGTCAAGTGTCCCTCGCATCCCCAGGCCAATTAGCTCTAGCCATAATGTCTGTGATTGGGAGGTTTCAGTTAGTGTGTGTGTGTGTGTGTGTGCGCGCGCGTGTGTGTGCGTGTGTGTGTGTGTGTGTGTTGGAAGGGAGGCTACAGGGTACAGGGCAAGGTTTTTTGTGGCCAAGCTAACTATGGCTACTTTGCTTTCCTCAGGGGAGATCAGTGATCATTGATCAGAGACTTTGAATCTTGGTCTCTCGTGTTTCACACTGAGGGATAGTACCCAAAATATTTAGAGACGTGATATTGCATGCATTTGGGGAATGCTGTTGAGAATGTGCCACAACAGGACACTCTATATATATATATATATATATATATGCCCTTTCACACAGATCCCGCAGGGAAACTTCTGTCTCAGTACAAGTGAAAGTTAGGCTTATCATTAGTTTTTGATGGCTCCATTCTTATGTACACCATGAACCTTGTAAACAATATATTCTTTGGATTGGCTACTAAAAAAGGCAGGGTTGAATTTGTGGATCACTTCTGGCAACAATACAGGATTTTCTGGTCTGTGTCTAAAGTACACTATACCCACACTTTCACCTTATTTTCTTTTCTTTTCTTGATTTTATTTCACCCATTCATCCTCTTTTATTTTCATTTTTTCTCATATGTAAGTATTTAAGCCATATCAAATCTTCATTTCAGAACTGATGAGATATAAAAAATGCTATAAGTATATAGCATTGATATATATCTATTGATATAATTATCCATTTCACTAAACTATGAATGTTTCCAGAAAAGTGAAAATATTGTGTACCTACAGAATTTAGTCCAATTCTGGTCCACTATTGTGGACCTTATTAAAAGTTTGTAGAGTGAATGAATGGTTTAATGATTTTTACCAAAATACTGGGCAATGGTAAATTTCACACTGTAAATACTGAGTAAAATATGCATTTGGAAATAAGATTATTTTAAGAAAACAAGCATATTTTTATTACAGTCTTGGTAACATTATTGTCAGATCTCAAATTCTGATCCTTCACAGCTACAATATCTCTTCTCTTTTCATCAAACAACACTACTATAGTCACTAATAGCATGAAAGTGAGATTCATGCAAGTCCATGAAGTTTATGAGAAAAAAACATGAATTATAGTGAAGACCAAAAGCCATACTTTAAAAGCAAATTGCAAATTCTTTTAGTAATCATTTTGGCATCACTATTCATCATTGTGACCTGACTGAGTGAAGTTGTATTTTCATGTTTGTGTCCTTTGAAAGATGTAATTCCATAAGCATTCCATTGTGATGAAAGCTCTTGTGTCCATCCAAACAGAGCAAACACTGTATCACAAGTTACTCATGGCAAGTTTTTGGCAACTCCTTAAAGGGGTCAAATAAGAGGAATTTAATATAATTCAATCAAAGATCGGGTAAGACACATGAGAGAAAAACAAGGCTGGACAGAAAGTTAGTAAAGTCAGCATTATTCCTGAATGCAACACTTAACAGTGTTTTAGAACTAACTAGAAGGAATGCACTGTGCCAGCTTGTTACAACAGTTAATTGATATGTGTGACTACTTCAGTCAAAGTAAAAACTTAGCTGTAGGAGACATTAGGAAATCTGGCACGAGGATGTCACTTGCTGTTTCTGGAAGGATAAACAGCCAGCTGGGATTTCTTTTCACTGGTCATGCAAGCCCAGGAATGCCAGCAGTGTCCTAGAGCCTGCTCCTGTGTGCGTCCTCAACAGTCTCAATTTGTCACTGGGGTAATGCAGGGCCCCACGTTCAAAGGCTGCCCTTGGAGAGGAGAGCAAGCCTTTCCCATCGCACTTCCCCAGTGACCCAGCTCTAAACGCCTTCTTATACGCAGAGATGAAAGCCCTTGACCTTTTTACCTAAAACTGAAGTGCAAGATCACAGGAACTGATAGTCTACATACAACCCAGGTCCCTCCTGGAAGCAAATCCTCTGCGTTTCAGATTCCTATTCACAAACTTTTAAAGGGGAAGCGTCACTGAGGGTGCAATCTGGACTCATAAAACTCTGCATTAATTATATACTGACTCTGCACTCTTAAAACAAAGCCCTTTGACGAACAGCCATCAGATACCTTTCAGAGGAGGGAGCCTAGGCTGTTATTCTTACAGCGGCCGGGAAAGAGTGCAGATCCTCTCTCTCTGGCAGCAGCTTTTGTCTCCAGAACCTCCTTTTTCAATGGTTGTCATGGAATCGACTTATTAACATATGAAAAGCCATACACAACACTTTTCCCTTTACCCCCTCCCAAACCAAAGCCTGTTGCTAAAGCCTGGGTCCTTAATATTCCTGTAATGGAGGGTGGGGTGTGAGAACAGAAATGAAATTGTGGGTGAAAACACAAAGATGTTTTCAGCTTGCATCCGATTCTGGGGCAAAAATGGTTGATTTTCTTAGTTTGAATTTTCTGAACTTCTGTCTTTTCACTGAATCTTTCCCAGATTATGGTAACTGTAGCCTCCTTACCCTGTTACAACCAGTTTATTCACCAGAATTGCTTTTAATTGCCTCATGAGTCAGAGGATAGACACGCCAAGCCTCACAAAATACAAGGTCAACAGCTTTTGCTGAATTTAGGGTTAATTTCAATGACCAATTCTCATGCTTTCTTCAAAATAATTTTTAGATGTCTTTAAAACTTTCAATTCAGTCCAGAGGCAACAGAAATTTTTATTTTATTTTTTCAAGTGATCTTGTTTCTTTTCTCGACTGCAGCTCTTCAAACAGGATTGGATCACGTTTGTTTGGGGGGAGGTGTCTTAGCCCAGATCAGTAAGCTACCTCTTGTACGTGCATATGTAGTCAAAGTGATATATTATTTTTCCATGAAAAATAAACCTTGCCAACTCCCCCCAAATGAACTTATATAACTGATTAGAAAGGCTCTGAGCATACTAACAGAAAGACAGAACATTTTTTAAAACAAAAACAGCAAAAATCTCTGAAGCACATTCTGCTCCATAAACTACAGTCATATAGACTCAATCCCTAATCCTATCTGCAAAATATTCTTGCAAAGCATATGGACCTACCTCTTTCTGGCTTCCAAGCAATTTTTCAACCTAGGCCCCATCTCGGTAACTTTTCATAAACACTTAGGATAAAGATGATGAAGATGAGAGATAAGAAACCCTTAGAACCGTATGCTAAATGCCAAGAGCTTTACATGATTGATTGATCTAATGCTCATAACAATCATAGGAGCAAAAGTCCATCACTTCTTCAATCTGGAGACTTACTCCACTCAGTTGGGAAAATTCTTCTAGGGAAAGAAATTCTGATAAAATATACCTAGTCCCTAACTGAGTAAGTTGGTTTGGAGAGTCCACCTGGATATTCCACAGATAACATCAAAGAGCATTTTGTTGATTGTCAGTGGTAGACAATCAATTCAAATGAATGAATAAAAAAGCTAAAGGGGGAAGTTCCGCTGTGACTCAGCAGTGATAAACCAGACTAGTATCCAAGAGGACATGGGTTCAATCCCCGGTCTCACTCAGAGGGTTAAGGATCCCGTGTTGCTATGTCTGTGGTATAGACTGGCGGCTACAGCTCCAATTTGACCCCTAGACTGGGATCTTCCATATGCCACAGGTGTGGCCCTAAAAAGACAAACAAATAAACAAATACATAAATAAAGGAGGAGAATTACAGACTCTTGTAACTAGAAAACCCAGGAGAGGCACTGACTTTAAGTTTAGGGGGTCAATACATGTGCAATATCTGTCTGACCCTTTCCCTTCTCCTGCTCCCTCTCTCCCTCCATCTCTTGGCCCTCTTTTCTTGAAAGAGCTCCCTGATGCTCTATTACAGTGACGATTCCCTCTGAGTCACTTAAGAAAGTGGCTGAAGGAAGTTCCAGATTCGTGTCCACTCGGTAATGGTTCAGTGGCTCAGTAATGACAAAAGAAAGAGGTCACTCCTTTCTTCTTTGGTGCCATGTAACAAAGCCAAAGAAAGAGTCTGGCCCTGCTTGTTTCATGTGCCCCAATTTTAACTGTAACTTGCCAGCTGGGGGAATATTTGGCCAGTCTTGTTACTGCCTATTTCTGAGGCTGGAGGTACCATAACTGTTAGACAATAAGAGATATGCGAAAGCTTCCCAGGAACGGATAAAATCAATAGCTACCCATACTCTACACAAGCCTTTACTCATCTGTGTTTGAAATGAAATATAGCTCAAGTTAGGTAAGGACTTACAATAATCAGCTTCCTTAATCATCTAAACTAAGCAAGGTAGCAGAGGTGTAGTTATTACCAGGTAAGTGAATAATGTTAGAATCTCCGAGTTCCCCATTATGGCTCAGCAGAAACAAATCCAACGAGTAACCATGAGGATGTGGGTTCCATCCCTGGCCTCACTCAGTGGGTTACGGATCCAGCACTGCCATGAGCTGTGGTATAGGTCACAGACACGGCTCAGATCCCACGTTGCTGTGGCTGTGGCTAGCTGTAGCTCCCATTTGACCCCTGACCTGGGAACCTCCATATGCTGGGACTGCTGCCCTAAAAAGCAAAAAAAAAAAAAGTATCTCCTTCATTGACCTAGCAATGTGATTTGATGTCTTGGACAAGTTGAAATGGACCTGTGATGGGGAAAGAGTGGAGGCCCAGTTTTATTGACACGAAGCACTGAAAAAAAATTAATCAACCATGATATACTTACTTGGGTCCCACCATGTGACCCACACTGTGCTTTGTGCACTAGGAGAGGAAAAATGAGAGATATCCAGGTTATCAGATGGTAGAGGTAACATATCACAATTACTCAGCACAGAGCCTGGAGGATAAACTGAGAAGTAAAACGGGTCTTATCCACCAAGACGAGAGAGTGATAAAGCAAGTTAGCCTCTGTCTAAATAAAGGAAGCCTTGAGTTTAGGGTACTCCATCCTGCTGCTCTCTGACATCCCTGGATTCTGGGATATCCTATAAACCCTCAGTTTATAGGTGAGATGCAGGGTTTGGTTTAAGTGGGATAGCATCAGGAATCTGTAAAATGCTGTGCTTATCTGCCTGCCTGTTACCATTCCACTGGATTTGGGACAGATGTTCAAGTGCCCACGTGATTTTTGAAACTATCAGGACTTCTTTGCAGCTTCCATGTTCTTGTGGTTTTCACCTATTAAGCATCCGAGGGAAAGATGCTGTGTAAGAGGAGCTCATTTACCACTTGAGGGCATCTTATCAACTTCCCAGTCCCGATGAGTGGAAATCATGGATGTGAAAACCTAAAGCATCTTCTCATATGTGAGCCCGTAAACCATTCTGTCCAACACTAAAAGGGGTGCACAGACAGGTAAAGCCAACATTCTCTGAAGCATCATTACTTGGAGAGTCGTCAAGGCCCTACGGAGTTTTCAAACTTTTAACGTACTGCAATCACTGTCCATTGTTGTTGGGTTTGGTTTTATATTTGGAAACATTTAGGAGACATACCTACTGACAATCAGATATCACTATAGCCTAATCACTTTTAAAATCACAACATTGTTAAAAAAAAAAAATATTGTTTTTAAAAGTCTTATCAAAAGTAGCTCATTCAGAGTTCCCATCAGTTGCAGTGAGCTACAGTGTAGGTCACAGACAAGGTTTAGATCTTGGATTGCTGTGGCTATGGTGTAGGCCGGCAGCTGTAACTCCAATTAGACCCCTAGCCTGGGAACCTCCATATGCCGTGGGTGTGGCCCTAGAAAAGGCATAAAGACAAAAAATGTAGCTCATTCAATGAATATAAAGATGTTCCCATACTCAGTGGATTATATTCCAGTGAAGATATTCATTATAAAATCATATTTCTCTTAATAGGTTAAAGAACATCGTTAAACACTTATCTCTAAATTCCTACTGCCCCATATGGACTCCTTCCTTTCCAATCAAGTAGTCCTTCTTTCCTTCTTCAAAAATCAGTTTTGAGTGCACCTCCATGAGGAACATCCCCTTATTAAATCCATTCCCTCTTAATCAATCTATCGCTTTAACCTCTACAGAGGTTTGCAAGAATTGGTAGAGAGCCAATCAATCCACAAATAATTACTGGACATCTATAACATGCTAAGTACTGAAAAGGTATGTGAGAAATAGAAAGAAAAAAAAACAAAAACAAAAACTGTAAGACATGACCTTTTCCTCCAAGAAGCTTACGGTCTTGTTGAAGAGATACAATTTACACATGGAACTATTTTAAACAATACAGTAAGTGATAAACTTGCTAAACCACGTGATTCTGGTAACAGCAGAGTTGCTCTATCCTGTCAAAGACCATTATGGATCATCTACTACAGCCAAGCCAGGTTAGTGTCTAGGTATATGAAGGTGACTACGACACAAAGGTGGCCTTGACAGGACTCTCTATCCAATGGGGAAGAAGTCACATGTGCAGGTGACTATAACCAACGTGCTGAGTGCAAGTGAAGAATCTGTGTAAAGGCCTGGAAGCACAGAGGAAATGTACTCAACCCAGGAAAGAGCAGGGTTTCTCAACCTCAGCACTATTGATATTTAGGTCTGGATAACTCCTTGCTAATTGTGCGAGGCTGTCCTGTGCATTTTAAGGTAGGTAGCAGCATCCTTTCTGCCTAGACGCTAGTAACCCACAGATGCTAAGAGTAACACTCCCTTCCTCCTCACCTCCTCAACCCATCCCACCCCAGCTGTGATGATCAAAAGTATCTCTAGACAGTACTGGGGGCCAAATCACCACCACTTAAGAAGCATTAGGCTAGAAGCATCCTGAAAAGCACGAAAGAATAAGCAGGATTTTTACCAGGTCATAAGCACAGTTGGTGAGGATAGGTGAGAAACAGTGGTGGTGCGGAAAAGGAACCTTGTGCAAAAGTAGTTTGTGCTACTTTGCTGGAATGTAGATAGAGAGCAAGAGTCTCTCCTTCACATCCTTTGGGACTGAGGAGGCACAGAAATAAAGAAATCAGCAAATAAGTAATACCCCATCCACACTCACAGAAGAGCAGATGCAGATTTACCCAAAGGATGCTTGGATCTGCTGGGCTCTGTGGACTTCCCAGGGTGGGGTTGGAAAGCCAGGCTGCAACGAGGAAGCATTCTAAGCAAACCTATCTGGAAAGTTGCCTTAAGGGATCTTAGAGGAAAGGGACCTCGATCTCCAAGTTTCTAGTAGTCTACTGTGATTTTTTTTTCATCCTAAACAGGTGTTCATTTTGGTACCTAATTCTGTGGTATCAAAAACAGAAATCCCTGGCGTTCCACTGTGGCCCAGCAGTTAGCGAACACAACTAGCATCCATGAGGAGATGGGTTCAATCCCTGGCCTTGCTCAGTGGGTTAAGGATCCTGTGTTGCCCGTGAGCTGTGGTGTAGGTCGCAGACACGGCTCGGATCCTGCGTTGCTGTGGCTCTGGCATAGGCCAGTGGCTACAGCTCCGATTGGACCCCTAGCCTGGGAACCTCCATATGCCGCCAGTGTGGCCCTAAAAAGACAAAAAAGAAAAAAAAAGGAAAACCCAAATTACATAAAATTCCATTCCCCAGAACCTGAATCTGCCCTCCTGAAGAGAAAGACTTGCAATGAATTACTTTGGCACAAAGACAGGCCTTGACCTTGACCTGGGCTCTGAATAGAAGGCTCCCCTGCTGAGCAGAGAAAGAAACTGTATTCCAAGTGGGGAAGTTCTGTCTCTGGGATAGCTTACGTGCGGACTTTCCCAGAATCAGAGGTAGACTAGATGACCATGAAAGACGTCTTTATGTCTTGTGATTTTGTGATTTTAAAGTAAACAGCACTGTGTAAGTATCAGATACTTAAACTTACATGGGGCACATTAATATGTATAGCTAGAACCTTAAAACCATAGATCTCATATTTGCAAGACTTGAGAGCTACCCATTGTTAAGGGTAAGCACAGCTCTGAGTATAGGTCAGAATTTATGTATAAATTTCAGAATTATAAAGCTGACTGCTCAACTCAGAAATAAATGTCATTCAAATAAGGACCTAAGGAGTTGTTTCCCTCCTTGTGCTTGTGTAGATTTAAACTAGGCAGTCTAGCAGTAGTAGGTAGTGTTTTATGTAAGGCCGAGTAATATATCTTCCTTCGAGTGTCCTGTCTTTAGCCATTGTTAAAGACTAAAGAATTGAATTTGTGCTAACCCGAAGTGCTAAGAAAAGCTGCCTGCTGGAGTTGACAGAACTCAGGATTTGGAGTGGAAAGACCTGACTTTGGGTCCCAGATCCACTACCTACTTGATAAATGCACACAGTAGTACCCATTCTTGATAAATGTCCACAGTACTTACTGTCCCATTCTAGGTGAATTCTGGAAGGAACAACTAGATGAATCTGTCAGACAATGGTAAGGCCAATCAGTTTCTATAGTTAGAATCTGTTTGAATTGATTGTTGCAATGGTTGTTAAATATTCAATATTTTAAATTTTATCCAGCACCAAGATGCCAGTTAAAAGCTATGCCTACTCCCAGCAGACCCTGTATAGATCGGTCTTACTCACTGCTCTGAGCACAAGAGCTAATTGTTGGATACAATACAAAGCCCTGTTATCCTGGGATTTGAGAAGCAAAATCTTTAGACCGGACCTAGTGGTTCTCAGTCTTGGCTGCAAATAAAATCACCTGGAACTTTTTAAAAATACTTGTGCCTCCAGCAAAGCAAACCACTGGCAAAACAAAAAGATAACCAACTGACTGTGAGAAAATAGTCACAAATGATATGACCGATAAGGGGTTAATGTCCAACATATATAAACAGCTCATACAACTCAACATCAAAAAAAAAACAAACAGCCCAATTCAAAAGTGGGCATAACTGAACTGACATTTTTCCAAAGAGGAAATGCAGATGGCCGACAGGCAAATGAAAAGATGTTCAACATTGCCAGTCATCAGGGAAATGCAAATCAAAACCCCAATGAGATATCACCTCACACCTGTCAGAAGGGCTATCATTAAAAAGAGCACAAATAACAAATGTCGGTGAGGACATAGAGAAAAAGTAATCCTCATACACTGTAGGTGGGAATGTAAATTGGTGCAACTGTTATTGAAAACAGTACGGAAGTTCATCAAAAAACTAGGGAGTTCCCATTGTGGCTCAGCAGAAACGAATCTGACTAGGAACCATGAGGTTGCAGGTTCGATCCCTGGCCTCGCTCAGTGGGTTAAGGATCCGGCGTTGCTATGAGCTGTGGTGTAGGTTGCAGACGCGACTCGGATCCCGCGTTGCTGAGGCTGTGGCATAGGCCGGCAGCTACAGCTCCTGTTAGACCCCTAGCCTGGGAACCTTCACATGCCACAGCTATGGCCCTAAAATGACAACAAGACAAAACAAAATAGAACTACCATATGATCCAACAATTTTACTCTTGGGTCTATATCAGAAAAAAACAAAACCACTAATTTGAAAAGATGCATGTATCCCAATGTTCACAGCAACATTTTTATAATTGCCAAGATATGGGAGTAACCTAAGTGTCCATCAACAGATGAACAGATAAAGAAGTAGTATATACATATAATGGAAGACTACTCAACCATAAAAAACAATGAAATTTTGCCATTTGTGGAGGGCATTATGTAAGTGAAATAAGTTGGAGAAATACAAATAACGTATGCTATCACTTACACATGGAATCTAAAAAATACAACAATCTAGTGAATATAACAAAAAAGAAACACACACAGATATAGAGAATAAACTAGTGATAACCAGTGGGGAGAGAAAAGGGGGAAAGGGAAATATAGGAATAAAGGATTAAGAGGTGTACACTCTTATATAGAAAATAAGCTATAAGGATTTTTTTTTTACCATACAGAGAATACAGCAAATATTTTATAATAACTATAAATGGAGTATAACTTTTAAAAATTGTGAATTACTATACGTACATCCATAACCTATATAATATTATATATCAACTATACTTGAATTTTTAAAAATTAAAAAAAAAATACTGGTGCCTGGACCCCACACTAAACAAATTAAATCAGAATCTCTGCATAGGGTCATAGGAATCTTCCCCAAGTGATGTCATTATGCATCCGTCACTGAGAGCCATCACAGCTAGACACTCATTCAACATATGAAGTAAGGAGCACATTATCCCATTGTACCTGTAACTACTACACTGTAGTGGACACTGTAGCAAGTCTCCACTTTCTAAGTGAAATGTCTTCTTATAAAGGACCCACTTTATACATTATTAATAAACCCAAGCAAAAAGGCTAACTGCTCTGTGCCCTGCATCTTAGAAGGCCCAGCCTCAGCTTCTAACAGTGGCTCTCTGTTACAGCCAAAGCAATATTCCCCCCACACACAGGCTCAACCCTGCTTTGATTTCCCAGAATCCTGGAATTCCCTTTCCAACCAGCCAGAGTTGACTTCTAGGATCTGTGTGAAGCCTTTTTCCTGGGTCTGACCACTGAAGTGTAAACTGGGCTCACTTCTAGGTCAAGAAGGAGCCCTGGGGGGCAGACGATGGAAGGATCAATGGAACTTGGACACAGGAGGCAGAGGGTCATGCATGAGTTTGAGAGGCCATGAACATCGCAGTCTGGAGCCAGATTGAAAAGAGAAGAGGGTGAGCCCGGGACCAAAGGCAAGGGGCTGGGAAGGGAGAGGCCAGCTGTCCCTGGCCAGTGGGTTTCAAAATGAAACTCTAAGAAGTCAGAGAAACCTAAATTTGAACCCAGCCTCTAGAGTATCAACAAAAATGCTTATCATGGAGGGAGGATAGAACATATTTTATGTTTTATCTAAGAGTTTTCAAGCTTCAGTTAGTTGTAACTTTTAAGTATTTAAGCATGTGGCACATGGGCTCCCATTTGTATGCTTACAGTGGGCCCACGTATGTTACAGGCAAGCCCAAAGGACACATCTTTGCCCTGCTTCCCTACAGGATGTTTTCTTATTTGAAACCAGCAGCCATGGAAGCTTTCCAAGGCTGTTTAAATGCAATGAGAATGTGGTCCATCAAAAATGTTGTCTGGTTTTATTGCACATAAGAGGCTATTAACTCTGGCAAGCCTAACCAGATTCGTCTCTGCTCTCACTGTCCCTTTAGCCTCTCCAGCCAAATCCTAATGGGGTAATGAGTCCGCACCTATGAGATTTGGGGGAGGGACTGAGCAAAACTAATCAAGCAAATCACCAAGTGCTGAGCTGAAAGACAATAAGGCCTTGGCTCCCAGGACTTCATTTCCAACTCACTTCATTTGGGGTGGATTTTTGGTTTGGTTTTCTAGCAGCAGGTAAAAAAAAGGGGTGGGGAGGGATGTTCTCTGCTTTTCTTCTTGTAAAACCTGGAGCATGATAACTTCTCTGGTTCCCCAGCAACACTATAAAGAAGAGCTCAGAGAACAGGGACTGTTTATAGCCTACATATGAAAATGCATAAGAAATCATCCTTCCCCTCCTCTTCCCCCATTTGTTAATCTGGCAGGATTTACTAGGGCTTTAGAAGGGAAATGTGGCTACGTTTTAAGAGAAGCAACAATAGGAAAGTTCTGGGAGTTGGGCAGAGAAGGCCAAGGGCAGAATTCAATTCACACTTTATAAATCTGGCACCAGTGTGTGTGAACTGCTTCATGAACTGGCCTATATTAGGCAAGGAAGAAACTTGAAGCAAACCAAGAGTTGTTCTGAAACAGTCAGTTCCGCCAGCAAATTAACCATGAACCAGCAGGGGTAGGAAACTCTGGAATCCAGGAAAATTCTATGAAGACCACTGAAAGAGACTCTAGCTGCCAAAGCAGCTCATGGATGCTGTGCACCAAGGGGGCGGTTTGGCCCTGGGAGGAAGTACAAATCCCTGAGCCCAGGCTTCTGTGGAATGTGGCAAAAGCCCTCTGAGAGCGGGGGCTCCTCCAAGGCTAACGTGGCCTGGAGATGCTGCTGGGATTTTGGTCAGGCAGGCAGGCAAGCAGGAAGGAAGGAGGTGGTGTGGGAAGTAGCCCTTATACAGATGTTAGCATAAAAGTGCCTATTTACTCGGTGATTAGTATCATGAAATAAAAGGCTCAGGTATCATCTGCTTAGGGAAGAAAGTTTCTTTTCAGCACTGGGCAGCCTTTGCCAGGCACTGAAAATGTGCTGTGCTAATTGGCTTCTCTCAGGAAGGTAGGATTCCAGATTCAGGCTCTGTCATCTCCCCTGATGCCATGATATGTGGGCACCAGGGCTTGTCTGTGCTTCTGCATTTGTGTAATAAGTAAGGGGCTGAGTCACAGAGGAGTTGCCAGCCAGTCTCCCCTCAGGTCTGTGTTTACCATGCAGGTGTCACTACAAAATGTCAGCAACACCATCTTCCTCCCAATGCCACTGGGGTGGGATGGACTAGCTTAGAGCTTCTTGGGGGTCACGGAAGAAATTAACCCTTTCTTTTCACCGCAAATGGACCTACCCACGGTAGAGCATTCTAATTGTACGTACTGTCGAAAGCTTACTCTCCATGCCTTAGAGTCTGGAATCATCGGATTATTGAATTATTCTACTATTTCCCCCAGAGAAGTCTGAACCAAGAGGTAGTTCATGTGTGGAAAGTACAAGAACTGTAAACACAAGGAGCCCACAGTTTAAATGCTTGTTCTACTTGCTAGTTGTGTGACCTTGGACAAATTACTTAAGCCTTCTGCATCCCAATTTCCTAACATATAAAACTGATAAAATAATAACTACATCCTAGGACTATTAGGTTGGCTACATTAAATAACTCCAATAGGCACTTAGTACAAGGGAGCTTTGATTAACAGGAAAGGTGCTTTTCAGAGGAGTCATTTCTAACCGGTTCTTGGGGTTTTTTTTGTTTGTTTTCTTTACTCTTTGCAGCTTCCTTCTGAAACTTAGATAAGAATGATTGGTTTCCATGTGGTGGAGGGGCAGGGGTTGACTCTGGAGCAACAGCCTTGGTAACTATTTCACTCCGAGTTTAAGCAGCTAGCAGGTTGCACAGGGGTTCTCTGAGACTACTGCTTTTACCAGCTTCAAGGCTGCTCTGAAGGCTAACCAGGAAAGAGGCACTTTCTGAATCCAAGTCCTAAGTTTGAACCCAGTACCCCAACTTTTACTTGCCTGTGTGGACCATCCTCTGTGCAGTGGGTCTCAACAGGAGATGCTTCCTGTCCTCTCTCCATCCCCTCTTGCCAGTGTTTTCTGCATGTTGGATACTGTATCTCTGCCGCCACATAATGCCTGTTATCATCATTAGGCCCCATTATTGCTGATCTCTGCACCGGTGGTTTGTAACAGTCTTAACACTACAATAACTGAAATTGTCTTGGCATCACTCTTCTATCTGATCTCATCCAGAACTTCTCAAACACATAAGGTAAGATGCCTGAATATACACTGCACTCAGTGCTGAACACGTGGACTGAATGTGTAACATCAGGTCCACGGAAAGGGAAGTGGGGAAGTGTGTGTGAGGAGAGACTGAGACAGACAGACGAGACTGCTTAGAACTATCCGGTTTAGAATTGCACAAGCGTTCCAGGTATCATCACAACAGGGAATTTTCATCAGTTCTTTGGCTCATCCACCTTAGGGATCTACCAGAAATTCCTGGAAGTGGATGAGAGGCACTCTTTACTTTCCCTTTCCAGAACTGGCTTCACACTTTGAAAACATGGGACTTGGGTTTGTTACTGGCAGAAATGTATGCCAATGGCTCTACTCTTATCAGACTTAAGCTAACAAAACATACTATCCCAGGAGCCTGGGACAGAAGGGGAAGAGCAGGGTGGAAGGACAGTGTGGCTCTTCTGCCTGGGCCCAGAGAAAAGGGTAACAATTCTGAGCTCTGGAGACATGTCGCTTTTCTAAAGTCTTGGTTTAAGTGCACGAGCACCACCCAACTCTTTGACCCAGTCTCTCAAAGCCACCAGAGCATCTATCATCATTGTTTAAAAGAAAGAGAAACCAGAGCCAACAAATTAATCCCTTACTTCTGTGGGCATCGTGCTCTGCAAAGGTATAAAAGAGCCTCTCAAGCAATGAGTCACAGGATGGGGAAGAGAATGACCTTGCAGTCCCACTGGTGCCTGGGACGAGAGCTGTAAGTGGGAGTCTGAGGCAGGGCTCCCTCACTTCTTCAGTCTGGCTGCCCTGCCCTCAGTCTCTGCTGACCTGAGAGGTCCCTTACGCCACCCCTGGGCAAGTCCCATGTAGCATTAAGGTTTACAACCTGTTCACACAGCCACAGAGCCACATTAAGGGTGGAGCCCATGAGCTTGGCAACTAATTGTCACTAACATAGGAAGGCCACCAAAATGTCACAGGATCAGTGTGCATGAATACTATTCCCAATTGCCTTTACCTAAAGATCCCAGAGAGTAGAAGTCTGACAATAAAAAGTGTTCAGCACAGTGCTCTTTGTGGTAATGTTTTATTATCTAAATATTAAACACTTTACTAGGCCATCAACAAGTTGAGGCTTTCAAAAAGTGCAGAAGAAAGCAGTAAAAAACAAACACCACAGAACAGGAATAGGAAAAACTTTGCCAATTTTTTTTTTAGCAGAATGTCCTTATTGAGCACTGAAAGGTAATTGATAAGAACATGGTTTGTATACGATATTTAATAAAAGACAATTCATTTCTCTGCTTCCCTACAAAGATGAGTATTGGGCTAATATTTTAAAATATCAGTTTGATACTAAATCATGCATTATCCAAGTTGCCTTCATGTCTGACCCCTGGTGGAATTCTCTCAAAAGAATTTTTTTTCTTTTTTAGGATAAAAAACTGAAGATCTACTGAAGTTGTTCATGAAACCAATAAAGCAGAATCACTGCCCTAGAGAAAGTCAAGGGATTTTTCCCCTGGGAAGTACCTACTGATGAAAAACAATAGTCTGAAGAGCTGAATGTAGTCCAGTTTTCCTGTGGTCTTAATTACTAAATCTGTTTGATTATGTGGTTAATCAAACTGACTGTGGATTAGTTTAAATGGCTGAGGGGGAAAAGCACATTGATCCTTCCTTCTAGATGGTAATCCATGTCAAATAAACATGGTCTTTCCTAAATATCTCCAGGGAATGAGATTTATTATTGTTCTTTGATAAATTTTTTCCAATGATTAAATGCCTTAAAATCCAAATATTATTTTGCACATCTAACCAAAACATTCTTGGTATAAAACTACTTTCTCTTTGTTCAAGATCATTTTCAAAACACGGATGTCCTCCTCTCAGCTTCATTTTCCACTCTGAAAAAATTACCCATCACATTCAGAATAAAATTCAAACTCCTTAATGTTGCCTAAATACCTTTCATAATCTCTCTACTCACCCTCCTCTTCATCTCTCTGGTCTCATCTCCTCCTACTCCCACTTAGCCCTGCCTGCTCTGTTGCAGGCGCACCGGCCCCATAGCTGTAAAAACACTAGACACTACTTGCCCCAGGGCCTTTGCACTTGCTGTTTATTCTGTCTAGAGCCATTTTCCCCAGATATCTACCTAGCATGTTCCCACACATCACTGAGTTTTCTGCTAAATGCCCCTTGACCAAAGAGGCTTTCTCTGCTACCTCTCTGTATAAAAATCTACTCTACAACTTGACAATTCCATAAAATTTTCCATTTACCCTGCTTCTTTTTTTTCTTTTTAATATTTTTCCCTCAAATATATATTATATGTCTCCACTGGAAATGGTAAGATTTGAGAGATCAGGGTCCTTGCTTTACTCAGTGGTAAAGCCCCCACACCAGTAATAGGTCCTGTATAAGTAGTACTAAACATCTCTATGTGTTGCTATAAACTTTCCTTTTAGAACTGCTTTAGCTGCAAATAAACACATGAAAAGATGTTCAACATCGCTCCTCATTAGCGAAATGCAAATCAAAACCACTACGAGGTACCACCTTACACTGGCCAGAATGGCCATCATCAAAAAGTCAATAAGTGCTGGAGAGGGTGTGGAGAAAGAGGATCCCTATTACACTGCTGGTGGTAATGCAAACTGGTGCAACCACTGTGGAAAACAGTATGGAGAGTCCTCAGAAAACTCAAAATAGAATTACCATTTGATCCAGTAATCCCACTCCTGGGCATCTATCCAGAGGAAACCATGACTCGAAAAGACACACGTACTCCAGTGTTCACTGCAGCACTCTATGCAATAGCCAGGTCATGGAAACAACCTAAATGCCCATCGACAGAGGAGTGGATAGGGAAGATGTGGTACATACACACATGAAATATTACTCAGCCATTAAAAGGAACGAAATAACAGCATTTATGGCAACATGGATGGACCTAGAAATTACCATGCAAAGTGAAACCAGTCAGACAATTAGACAGCAACACCCAATGCTACCGCTTACATGTGGAAACTAAAAAGACACAATGAACTTCTTTGCAGAACAGACAATGACTCACAGACTTTGGAAAACCTTTGGTTTTTCAAATAAGACAATCTGGGGGAGGGGGGATGCACTGAGGGTTTGGGACGCAAATGCTATCAAATTGACTTGTGATGATTTTTGTACACCTATAATTGAAATAAAATTCATTAAGAAAAAAAAAATAAACACTTCTACGTGACAGAGACTGAGACATAACAAAAATCAGAGGTGCACCAGAAAGATGTGGAACCAGCCTTTCCCAGAGTGAGCAGGGTAGGCTGTCAAGAGGCTATGAGCTTTCACTTTCCCTTTTGTTCTCCAATAAAGCAAAGATAACATCAACTGGTTTCTTCCAGAGCTCTTTCATTTAAAAAAAATATGTAGTCAATCACCTTATTTTGATTGATTTCACAATCCTTAATGGTCTTCTCTTTATCTTCTTCTATCATTCATAAAATATTTTTAATAGATTGAGTTTTCTCTTAAACAAAAGGTTAATTTTATGGTTACAAAAAGACATGGCATGTTTTAGGAATTAATTGTTTTCAATGCTTGCCCATAACGAAGTCATAGGTTTCAGCAAGGTTAACTGTGGACAAACCTGAGCAATCTTAAAGGCTCAGATTTGGCTAGGGGCTCAGGAAAAATATCAGGAGCTATTTATCCAATACTCATCTGTACATTTGGGCATAATGACCACCATGAATGAATGCGCCATGCAGACGGCAGAGGCCAATCTTATCACTACAGGAGCCACCAGGTTCCTGGCAGAGAGCCAGGAAGTGGTAAATTATTTAGGGACCATTGGTTCTGTGTCAGCTTCAGTGTGTTCAATCTGTGCTTCTGCCTTCCAACGCCCTTGGATACTTTAATTTGTTTTAGTCAGGGATTGTATCTTCACTTCCTACTCCTATGGAAAAAATACTGTCTTCCTAGATAAAGGTTGAAATGCCATCTTTCCAAGCAGCACTTTGATGTGGAGCACCCACATCCGACTTCTCAGTGTTTTCTACCTCTGTTCCCACCAAAGTAAACTTGGGGCAGACCTTGAAACAGACGATGAAGCTAAATAATTTGTTTATCCAACAAAGAGTCTGGGCTTAGTTTGAGATTTTGGCTGTGATTTAGGACAGTTCCTACGTTGTCAAACATGTTTAGCCATCCCCAAAGGGAGCCTTACTACATTGCTTCCTACAAACAAGGAGAGAGAGAAAGGGTGGCGAGTTACGTATGGGAAATAGGAGAAAGGCCTTTCTCTTACCACTGGGGATTGTCGATGGTTGATATGGAAGATTACACTGGAACAAAGATTGCATTGCTGGCTTGGGTAGTTTCTGCTCTATTTGTACTACATTATTATAGACTCATTCTATTGTCTTGGTGGACAATAGAGGGTTTTATTTCAACATTGTGTACAGAATGCCTGTATAGTCTCTTTCTTCCCTCCTCCAGATGCAGGAAGATAATTTAGTATCGGATTTCAGAAAGAGCCATGTCAAAATGAGGTATAAACATTTCCTTTTTTTCCTTCTTCCCCCATGTCAGCTTTCAAAGTCCATTAGTTCTATTGCTTGTGACAGAAGAGTAAATCATAGCACACTAGAAGACAGCCTTATTGGGCAACTCTGTCCAAATAAAAATGAATAATAAAATAGGATCTTAAAGGATGATTTCTATTTCAAACACTGAAAGGTAAGTCTCCAAGTAATTTGAGGGGGGAAATGGTTTAAGCGTGAATACTCATAAAATTCTGCTTTTAAGTAAATTTTCTTATTTTCTTTCCACTCCCTGTTCCCATTTCATCACCTACATATGCAAAATCAGAGTTTTATATTCCCAAACAGATACACAAATATACAACGTATAACCAATGTACACTCACAGTAATTATTTCAATTAAATCATTGTTGCTAGGGAAATATGCTGGAATGTGCATTCAGTTATGTTGTCAAAACTTGAATTCAACTAAAGTTTATGCTCTGATTTCATGATTTTCTCCTCCCCTTCATGAGCCAAGAACAATCTTTAAACAGTCCCGTGCAGGCAGCCAGTAGATTGGAACATACTCAAGGCAGAGTCAAGTATTAACAAATCTTTTTTTTTTTTTTCTGATCATTCCCATGGCATGCAGAAGTTCCCAGGCCAAGGACTGAACCCGCACCACAGCAGTGACAATGCCAGATTCTTAACTGCTAGGCTACCAGGGAATTCCTTAACAAGTCTTTTTTGTAGTTGCTGTAAACCTGACCAAGATAAAAATTACTTCAGATAACTCAAAACAATAATCCAATGTCATTGTCCTAAATTTCCTAAACAATCCATGCTAGCTTCAACAATTAACGACAGTTCCTTGCTGGAGGACAAACCCTAGTCCTCCACACATCTCAACCTTAATTATCCCCCATTAGGCTGTTTCATCCAAACTTGGCATGATCAAATTATTTTGCTGTTAAGTAACTGCCACTTACAGCTGTTCTGATCTGTCTCCTGCTAAAGAAAATTGGTGTAATGGGAATATTACCTTTATGCCTTTTTTGCCACCATGTACACTTAAATTTTCTGTGCTGCAGTTTCCCCAACTCAGAAGGAAAATGCTCCATCTGCCTCAGAGGGATGAGGGAAGGTTGAACAGGTAATGTCAGCAATGTTCCCTGCACTTGCAGTGTGAGAAGGGTGGGGGGTGGGGAAAAGAGCACACCGGACCTAAGATGAGAAGCATACACTATCATTTGATGTATGTCTTTTCAATCACTGCTGAATCCACTTCATAAGTAAATTATGGGCAAAAGAAATCGCACATTAGCAGAAACATAACTGATTTTACATTTTCACTAATCAACCCAGACGCAATTTTCTGAGGAAATAAAATGACACTCCCACATTACACATATTCTCTCCCGTTTACTCACATTGCTACCACCTCCTTTCCAACTCTTATCACACCACACCTTGAGTGTTGCAATAGTTTCCCAACTGACCTTCTTCCTTCCCGAGGTTCACTTTGCAGATTTTGCCCTTAATCGTTTTCTTAAAGCAGAGCAAACTCATCAGGTTCCTATTTAAAATCCAACTGTCACTTCACTGACTAGAATTAAGAACAAACCCCTTAAGCCTTAAAATCTGGCTCACATCAACCTTCCAGTCTCTAGCCCCACTATGCCTCAAGGTTGAACTTTAAAAGCAAATTGTTTTAGACTCTTTTCTGATCATAAAGTGCCCCTCTAGTGCCCATGTCATTGCTTCTGCTGTAGTTCCTTAGTCTAGCACTGCCCTCCAATCTCTATCAAAAGGAAGCCTACACTGTAGCTCCAATTATTATTTCTACTAGAGTCAGAATCCCTCCCAATTCAGGTTTCTGGAGCACACAGTCTCCATCATACATATGGCCTGACAGCACTACTAGGAACATCTTATACCTGAGTATAAGTCCCCTTCCCCTCCTCCCACCAGACTGCAACCCAGTGGAAGGCAGAAGTCATATCTTGCATGACACTGTAGCTGGCACAATGTCTTGCTGAAGGAAAATGTAGTCTTGATCGGATAGTCATAGAGTGAATGAGCTGATAAAATCAATAAAAATAAAAACAGAGCTATAAGAAAAAAATAGAGGAAGGACCATGATTTTTACAAGAAATTGAAAACCATCCTGTCAGTAAGATGACTAACATAGGCTGTGGAAAGAAAAGAAAAGAAAAAAAAACACATGCATAGGAACAGCCATTCTAATGAAAATTCCAAGGAGAAGATGATATTCAGGACCAGATGCTCCCATGTATCCTACCCGGTTAGAAATAAATGTTCAAGCTAACACTGCACTTTTGCAGGTCAAGGCAAATGAATCTTTACAGTGATGGATGTTTTAGCATTTCAGAAACGGACAGGTCATCTACATCATTAAATGCCTTGCAGTTAAAGCATCAATGAGCCCATGGTCAAATCACAATGATGATTCTGTACACAAGATAGTGCATGTCTGGATAATGAATTCCATTAACACTGTGCAGAAATTCACAGCTGGATGTCTGAAAACATTTGCAAAGATAATGTTTTCACCAGTCTTTAAACACCTTGGTAAGGAAAACCATAAACATTAATAAATCAGTGACTGAAGGGTCGAAGGGAAACGATATCACGAACACTAGAAGGATGATTTTGAACGGTCTAATGAAATACCCTAGCCTATATTTTAAATTTTTTTTCTATGGGAAACAATCCACCAGAATGTATTGATATCATAAGGCCTTTTTCCTCACACCATAAAAAGTCATTACCGTACAATTAAATTGCTAGCTGTATGCCAATTTCCTTAAGGAAGTGATTTATATATGGCATGCATACATTGTTCTTTGACATCAAAGTCCTGGCATTACACTGATCTCAAGTATTTCCTGTCTTCCAAGTATGAAATGATAGACACATTCTGGATCTATGTGCGCTTCCTCATAAATGCCCTTTTCAGAAACATATAGCTTCATAGCCCAAGGAATGAAAAGCATTTAAAACCAGAAGGCTGTGCTTTCTACCTCATGTTTCAGATCATTTGCACTGGGGAGTCCTGTTGATCATCTGTCTGTTGGCTTCACTGACTTTGATGGCTTAGGTGTAAAAGTAAGCGAGAGGCTGTCTGAGTGGTATGATTTTAAGGGTGAATGCCAAAATTCCACCAAGGAAGCTTTTTCTTTGTCTTCCATGCCTTTGCTCCCTTTTAAATTGCCAATAAACACACTTTTAAAGCTCTTAGGAGTTATTTGTAGATTTGTGCTAGTGGAAGATCTGGGAACTTAAGGCCTTGGAAAAGGAACAGGAGAGGCTAGCGAGAGCAACAGAGTAAGAGAGAACAAATTTAGAGGAAAGCACGTGGTTGAGGAGAACAGGCCACAGAGGACTGTCTTGGCGAGAGCAAGACACCAGTCTGAATATTCCCCCTTCCCAGTTTTGGGAAAGTCACCCCTGGATACATGCTTATGATCAAATCTATTTTGTGAAAGTGGTAGAACTTCTGCCAAGAGGTGGGGACCTCAGACCCTTGAGGACAACCCTCTTCCTAATAATACCATAGTTAGAGGCAGCAAACTAAATCAGTAGACAGACACTGAAGGAAGATTTTTCAAAACTGAAAATATGACTGAGAAGACCATGTAATTTATCATTCAAATGAGGATACAAAAGGGGCCACCATTTATAATTCTATAAGGATGACAGAGAGACAGGAAAGCTGGACTGCATGGTTATCTGACTTCGGACTCCATTTTTGGTCCTGAGTGACTGTTAATACCTTTCTAGTGTCTTGGATCATTAATTTTCATCTTTAATTGTCCTCGAAGTTGAATGATTGATTTCATAGCTACTAGTGTCTACAAATGGCATTTGTTTTCTAATTCCTGATCTAGTTTGCCGCAACGTATTAAATGCTTAGTTAACCTAAAAACCCTTGGCTGACAGATGACCTTAGGATGAGAAATGGCAGGAACACATGACTGCAGATAGAGTTAGATGCTTCTCCAACAGGAAGTCTATTTTTTTTCACACAGGGTAGAGATTGTTCTGGAGGACTCTGAGATGGGAAGGACCTGGAAAGGAGGCCAAGCCTTTACAGGAGGAAAAGGAAACTTTTTTAGGCACTGAAGGAAAACGCTGATCAAGAGAGAATGAAGAAAAGTTCTTAACAACTCTGGTGCAAGGGAAGTGAATGGCTCATTCATTTTACAAAGATATGCTATGGTTTTATTTCCACGTTTTCATAAATGATATTGGATTGATGGCATCGACATTGGATGCCAACCTATGTCGACTCTTGTCCTTCCTCTAATTAGAAAGTAAAGGATCTGTGACTCCATCATCCTCCTGGAAAGATCCTCATGGCCCAAGGATAGGATCTGTCATTAGGATTAGACAGTGACAAAGGATTAAACAGCCCTTTGGCCTGTTTCGATTTTCTTTTCTCCAAGCAGGAATGGGCGAAAATCATTCAGAAAGTCCTAAGCTTTAATCTCCTGAGCTAATTTAACCACAACGAAAAGTGGAGCTGAGAATAGTAGGTGGATTTCAATATAAAGACCTACAAATGTGAGTTCCCCACTGTGGTTCAGCAGGTTAAGAACCTGCCATAGTGTGTATGAAGATGAGAGTTCAATCCCTGACCTCACTCAGTGGGTTAAGGGTCCTGCGTTGCTGCAAGCTGCAGTGTAGATAGCAGATGTGGATCAGATCTGGTGTTGCTGTGGCTGTGCTATAGGCTGGCAGCTGCAGCTGATTCAGCCCCTAGCCTGGGCACTTCCATATTCCGCAGGTGCAGCCCTAAAAAGAAAAAAGAGGGGTGAAAAAAAACCTGTAAATGCTTTCAATTCTGTGCTATGGTTTTTGTCAAAAAAGCAGAGGTTGCATTTTAATGTGATCACATGAGCATGTCAGGCCCTGATTTTTTTCTAAATTGCACTTACTAAATTGAATTCCTTTACCAAAGCACAGACCCACTTTTTCCCTCAAGGGGCATACTATTTTAGTTCTCCAATGAAACTCAGTTCTGTACAGTTCAAGTCTAAGCCAAAGTTATCATAAATTCACATTTAAATACTTCCATTTTTTTATCAGGAGGTTTAAAATTATTTGATTTTATATATTCTGTTTTAATAGACCAGAATACATGTAGCCAAGGAAATTAGTTCTTTAGCCTTTTCACCTACTGATTTACTGTTTATCAATCACTTTAGTGGGAAACATATTTATCACAATGCTATTGGCTGAGTACAACACAAAATGGGCAGTTTTGCTGATAGTTTAGGACCTGGAAAAGACTAACAGCAACTTTATCACACTCCTCTTCTCTGTCTCTTCCACCTCTGTCAAAGCACGGCAGCTTTGGTTGGGTTTTCCAAATGCGTTTTTCACACACCCTGAAGTAAACTTAATTTTGAAATCTTTAACATGCCAGCAGCAAGCGGTTTCCCTGTGCCTGGCCTTTAGCAGAGCAGCCCAGGTTGTCATGGTGAAATGGGTCAGCGCTGTTTGCCAGGCAACCCGTGAAACTGCAAGCAGGCTGCTGGCCTAGTGGTAGCCATGCAGGCCAAAGCAGCCCCTGATCTATAGCCGAATCTAGGTCACCGGGATTCTTTGATGCTGCAGCTGTCCATGTGGGACTCCCATCTCCAGCAGGACAGAGCTCTCCCTTACACCAGGGAACCCCCAAAACTGTAAACATCGTTCTTTGGCTGGATCTCCTCCTTCTGCTGGCCATGTGTTACGGAACAGCATTTAACTGAAAGTCCCTAGCCATAGGAGCTGGAAATATTCTTTGGAGTGAGGGTGTGTGTGCGCACGCGTGTGTGTGTGTGTGGGTGGGTGGGTGTGTGTAAAGAACGACACAGAGAGACAGAGCTCTTGCTCTGGAGTCTGCGTGCTGAAATTGCCCCCCATTTAAATGCATATTTCTGCAGAGTGAGCTAAATATTAATATCACATTCCTCTGTTAATGTAAACACCAGCAGCAAGATTTGGCAGCTCATAAAAAGAGGAAGAACTTGGGCTTTTCTCCATACGCAGCATGTGCTTTTTTTTTTTTCTGGGTACCATTTAAGTTAACACCATGTCTACAGTATGTCTGAAATGGCAGGAATTCAGTGAGATTGGAGGAGAACTAAGAGAGCAGAGGCCTCCGAATCTCCGCACCCCTTGACTGTTCCTCAGAGCTCCTGTTGCTAGGAAAATGCTCAGTTGTCCATCTGTGTTGGAGCTGTAAATTATACATTTGTGCCCATTTATTTGACAGTACCTTTTAAATATTCATTACCTTTTTCTGTTCTATTTAAAAGCAGTGATCTGCATTTTGAGTACAGACAAGCGATTTTCCATAGCACTTATATTTTCATCATTCCTTTTTTCTTTAGAGGATTTTTCCTTTTTTTTTTTTGTCTTTTTGCCTTTATGTAGAGCCGCACCCACGGCATATGGAGGTTCCAAGGCTAGGGGTCTAACAGGAGCTGCAGCCGCCAGCCTGCGCCACAGCCACAGCCACAGCAACACGGGATCCGAGCTGCGTCTGCAACCTTCACCACAGCTCACGGCAACGTCGGATCCTTAACCCACTGAGCAAGGCCAGGGATCGAACCCGCAACCTCATGGTTCTTCGTCGGATTCGTTAACCATGAGCCACGAAAGGAACTCCTCCCATTTTTAAATACACTTCTTAATTAAAGAGCAAGCATTTTTTAAAAATTGGTTGTCCAGCTATGAGTTCGGATTTCCAAATTTTCAAGCTAATTGCCAAACACACACGTCTATACATATACACAGTCCCAGGGTGTCACTTGCAGCTACCTAACCTGTACTGCACAAAAACCTTAAAACAAAGGACCTTTACTCACTTTAACTAAGGAGAAAAAAACAGTAAACATGACAGGTAGGAAGATTTATATTTATCCATTCTTTTATTTTTAAGTAAATAAATAAATAAATAAATAAACAGCAAAAGAAGATATGCTATAAAGCCCCAAATATCAAGTCACTGGAAAAGAAGGCAATACTTGATGGGATGAGAGCCACACAGAAGGATTAACCTTGAAAAGAAAGGATAATACTCTGAAAGCAGAGGAGAAAAAAATGGTTACTGTGGAGTTCCCATTGTGGCTCAGGGGTAATGAACCTAATATCCATGAGGACATGGGTTCGATCCCCAGGCTCGCTCAGTAGGTTAAGGATCTAGTGTTGCTCTG
>PVHT020000080.1:12266392-12380360 GCA_004024745.2 Catagonus wagneri
AGGGCCTTTAATGAGGCAATTCAGGTTAAATGAGGTCATGTGAGTCTGCACTAATGCCACAGGACCAGGGACTTTTAAGAAGAGGGAGAGACACTAGGCTTGTGCACAGAGAAAAGGCAATGTGAGGACCCAGCGAGAATGTGGCCATCCGCAAGACAAGGGAAGGGCCTTGGGAGAAACCAAACCCGCCAACACCTTGGTCCTGAACTTCTAGTCTCTAGAACTGGGAGAAAATACATTTTCTGTTGTTTAAGCCACCTAAGCTATGGTATTTTGTTACAGCAATGCTAGTTTACTAATAGATATACCTGCAAATAAGTTTGAAATGTGATGAACAGAAACCAAGTACATTTTTGCTTTAGTTAGGCATCTAAGTAATGAAAACAGTTATCACTTTAACCAGTGTTTGTTGTGTGTCAGGAAGCACACTGAGTATTTTCATGCACTGTTTCACTGAATCCTCACTACAACACTAGGAGATAAACACTCTCATTGCCCTTAAGTTACAGATGAGAAAGAGTGTGTGTGTGTGTGTGTGTGTGTGTGTGTGTGTGTGCGCCTGCATGTGTACACACATGCCCACAGGAGATGAAAAAACTAACCAGAACCTCGAAGATAGTTATTGGTGGTCAGTCATCTGTAGATGGTTTCCCACCAGTCCTCGGGCTTCATCACCACACAGTATGCTTGTTTCCAGCCACATAGCCTTCCTGAGGTTCTTGCAGCAAAGACTATATTCCCGCTCCCCTCACTCCCTATCAGGAGGTACCTTTTCCCTGCTTCCTCCTTGAATCTTATCTATCAATTCAGAGCCCATGTGAGAGTCCAGATACCCAAAGAAGCCCACTCATGCCCTCAACTCCCTCTGCATCCTGTAGCATAATGTTCCATGTATTCTGTATTATGTATATACATAATATTCCTGTATATTGCTTGGAATTATCACGAATGATCTGCCCATGGATATGTCCTGTGTCCATATCCAGGGCAAAGGCTTCTGGACATTAGGGGCTATATCATGGACCCCTTTCCAGCATCTATGCCCAGTCTAAAACATAAAGACACTCAAGAAACATTATTTGACTGCTATTTCTATTAAGTTGCTAGTCAGATGAAAGCAGGTCCTGCTCCATCCCGGACAGTCATCTTTCTTTTTCCTTCCCTCACCTTGACATGGACCAGAACATGCCAAGAGATCCTCCCTTTTGTGGTTAAGGACCACTAAGTTCTCAGCCTTATTAGGCCTAAGTAGATCAAAAACTCAACCGGGCTTTCCAAATTGTCAGCACTGGTTGGTGCAAGTGCACCAAGATCTAAGAAGTGACCCACGAGTTCCCATCTTGGCAGAGCGGAAATGAATCCGACTAGGAACCATGAGGTTGAGGGTTTAATCCTTGGTCTCGCTCAGTGGGAGATCTGGTGTTGCCGTAAGCTGTGGTGTGTGTCGCAGACACGGCTCGGATATGGTCTTGCTGTAGCGTAGGCCAGCAGCTGTAACTACGATTAGACCCCTGGTCTGAGAACCTCCATATGCCAATAGTGTGCCCCTAAAAAGCAAAAAAAAAAAAAAAAAAAAAAAGTGATTCAGAATGACTGCGGTTCATTACTCTGTATTTGTCATTAGCATTGCAGTTTTTGTTCCCTCCCCCCACCACCGTGGGTTTCTCTTGGGTGCTTATGGTAAGTACCTGCACACAAGGAGAAATGCCATGTAACCTAAAGCTGCCAATCACCTTGTCAATTACATGATGCAGGCCACAGGGAGGGACTTTCCACTTCTCTGAAAACCCAGCCCTACCCCCTTTGCAGGGTTGCTACTGGTTTCCAGACAGCTCACTCCAGTCTCTTTAGGAACATACTTTCACTTTGCTTCATAAAACTCCTGCTGCTTGAAACCGCTCTGTGTCTCGCGACTGAACTCTTTCCTTTCAGGTTACAAGAACCAAATTGCCAGTTCCACCCGTAACACTTCCAAAAATAAGTTTCAGTACAGACGCTGTAAATAAACTTAAAATCTATGCAAATACCTCAATAATAACCTGGGATGTGTGGTTCCAGCTGTGTTAAAGGTTTGGACTGCCTTGTCGCTTTGAGACTCTTATCTGGATGTGGTGCCCAGGGATGGTGATACAAGGAAAAGTGGGGCACAAATCCAGTGGCCCTAAGCTGAGTTCTGAACTGCCTTGTCTCCCTTCCTCAGGGACCCCTACAGTGCCCTTGCACACTCATTTCCAATATTCACCGGTTTCTCAATTAGACACTTTGTTCTGCAGAAGAGGCAAAGTTTTAAACTCAGATGCTTAATAACTGAGGAATCTTCAGCAGGTTAATTTCTCTGAACCTCAGTTTCTTATTTGCGAAGGGACAATAATAATGCTTACTTACTCACTGGATGTTAAGGCCCCCTCCTCTCACTTCTTCCTCTGCTAAATTTAAAAACAACCGCAATAACAACCATCACTAGTAATTAAATCTCTCTGCACAGACATTCAAAACCTACTCCATTTTTTTTATTAAAGATTTGCTATTTAACATTTGATTAAAGACTTGCTGTTTGCAAAGGGCTTTTATGAGCCTCAACATAAAGGATCGGATGATCCTTAGGAGAAGTTCCATAGTTGAATCAAAGCGAGAATATTTGCCATCTGCATCTCAGAGAAGAAAATTAAAATCACCTTAAGTCCCCTACAGAACAAGTCACCCAACTCAAACAAACTTAACTAGAAAGTCACAAAATTCAGGCTTAAGCCCAGAGAGTCAAGGTCTTTTGGGGAAAGAACAATGACCCCAGACTGGGCTATGGTTCGGGTGACTTGTAAAAACCGCATTGCAGGTCACTTGGTTTATGTTCTCTGGACAATCCCGACAAAGGTCTCCGCTTCCTCTTCCTCCAGTCACCCTCCATTTAGATTCCCTTTTAAGGGCATTCTCCATATAAAGGAGAAAACTTTCTCCTTCCCATTTCTTTTCCTCTTTTGTCTTTTTGTCTTTTTATGACCGAGTCTACAGCATATGGAAGTTCCCAGGCTAGAGGTTGAATCAGAACCACAGCTGCCAGTCTACACCACAGTCACAGCAATGCAGGATCTGAGCTGGGTCTGCTACCTACAGCACAGCTCATGGCAATGCCAGATCCTTAACCCACTGAGGGAGGCCAGTGATTGAACCCGAGTCCTCATAGATACTAGTCAGGTTCGTTACCACTGAGCCACAGTAGGAACTCCTCTCCTTCCTATTCCTAGTAGTATAAGAACATGATCATATCTGTCCAGTTCTATTCCCTCCGAGAGAAGCCTGGTGAAAAGGGTGGGAAGGACTACGTGCACTGCACAGTTTGATTCAAATTATTTCACCTTGTGGTATCACAGCTTTTATACAGAATACATTTAACTGTGTTTCTGTGAAAAATAATTCATGAGAAAGTTAATGATATGATTTGTTAAGTTTGCAAACGTATTAATCTCAAAGTAATAAAGCTAAGAATGACCTTCTAAAAACTAAATTGAGAAACAAACAAACAAAAAAACCCTGAAAAACAAAACTTCAGAAGCATATCATGCCCAATAGGATCAAATGACATAAAATACTTAGAAATAAATTTAACAAAAGTTGTGCAAGAGCTTTATACAGAAAACAATAAGAAATTGTTAGCGAAATTTTTAAAGAATTAAATAATGGAAATATATACCACAGTCATGGGCTGGAAAACTCAGTATTGTTCTCTATTTAAATTAATCTACATGATGTAATCCCAATCAAAATTTCAGCAGGGTTTTTTTTTTGTTTTGTTTTCTGTTGTTTTTTTTTTTTAAGAACCTGACAAGCTGGAGTTCCCCTCGTTGTTCAGCAGTTAACAAACCCGACTAGCATCCATGAAGACATGGGTTTGATACCTGGCCTTGCTCAGTGGGATCCAGAGTTGCCGTGAGCTGTGGTGTAGGTTGAAGATATGACTCGGATCTGGCTTTGCTGTGGCTGTGGTGTAGGCCAGTGGCTATAGCTCCAATTGGACCCCTAGCCTGGGAACCTCCATGTGCCACAGCCGTGGCCCTAAAAAGACAAAAAAAAAAAAAAAAGACCAGAAAAGAAAAGAAAAGAAAAAAGAAACTGACAAGCTGATTCTAAAAGTTTGCATGGAACTGCAAAAGATCTATGGGAAAAAATAATTTTGAGAAAGACAAACAGAATTGAAGAACTCATACTTCTTAAGACTCATAATGAAGCTACAGCAATTAAGTTGGTGGAATAGCATAGAGAGTTCAGAAATAGCCCAAATATTCTTGATGACCTTGTAGTAGGTATAGATTTTGTAGCTAGGACAGAAAAAGCACTAAAAATAAAATAAAATTGATTAGACTTAATGAGATTTGAATTTTTCTGCTCTCTTCAAAAGAAAACAAAGAAGCAGACCAAGAAAACATATTTACAACATATATGACTGATAAAGAAGCATATTCAGAATATAAAAAGTACTTTTTCAACTCAATAAGGCAAATAATGCAATTAATAATAAAAGTCAAAAGGCTTCTGTAAACCCTTCCAATATCCAATAATCATATGAAAAGATGTTCAACGTTAGTCATTCGGGAAATGTGAATTAAAACCACAGTGTGGTGTTATTTCATACCCCCTAGAGTGGCTAAAGTTAAAAAAATGGGGAACAACTGGAATGCTCATGCACTGCTAGTAAGAGTGTAAAATGATGTGACTGCGTCAAAGAACAGATTGGGAGTTTCTTACAGAGTTAAAAATATACTGACCATATGACCCAGCAATTCCACTTCTAGGTATCTACTCAACAGAAATGAAAACACATGTGCACATATAAGACTTGTACACAAAATGTTCCAAAGTTCACAGCAATTTTATTCATAGTGGTCTAAATCCGAAGTCAACCCAATGTCTAACAGCAAGTGAATAAATAAATAAATTGTGGTATAGCCGTGAGATGGAGTATCCTGCTCAGTAATAAGAAAGAATGAATGACCGATACACATCACCACAGGAATGAATCACACAGTATTGTGCCAGGAGATGACACAAAGGAGTGGATGGAGTATGGTTCCATTATATCAAATTGAAAAAGCAGGCAAAATTAATTAATAGAAATCAGATCAGCAGTTTTCTAAAGTGGGAGGGGGTTGAATACGAGTGGCAAAGAGGAACTTGCTGGAGAAGTGGAGACGTCCTATACTGTGATCAGGCTCTAGTTCCACAGTGTCATCAACCTATGTAGTTAAAATATGTGAACCCTATTGTATGTAAATTTTACTTTCAAAAAGTTCAAGTTTTAAAAGCTAAACCTGGTCAAAATTTGTTTTGTTTGTTTTTTTTTTTTTTTGGCTGTGCCCATAGCATGTGGAAGTTCCCAGGCCAGGGATCAAACCCATGCCACAAAGGGCCCGAGCCGCTGCAGTGACCACCAGGGAACTCCCAAACTTTCTTCAATATTTGTTTTTCTCCCCCTTCATAAAAATATATGAAAATCTTTCTCTTCTAGAACAGACTGAGGGCCACAGACTTTTACCGAATTCCCTTCTCAGCTCCAAAATTACCCTCTTCAGACCAACGGTTCTAATATTCTCCAAAATGGTGAAAGCTGCTATAGTTTCTTGTGTTATATATGCATCTTGGTGTGTGCATATTTTCATAAATATAAAATATCTTTAATCTGGACTTTATTTTTATGTATGATGTGAAATACAGGCCTAATTCTATTTTTTCAAATGGAAAACAAATCACCACCCAAAGAAAAAAAAAATGGTGAGTGATGAAAGAGGATCATATTTCTGAAACAACTAATGAAACTGGAGAATAACTCAACCTACAAACAAAAGAAATTCCAGTCTTTTAAAAAAATTCATTCTGGACAATTACAAATATGCGCAAAAGGGAGCACAGCATACTAAATCTTTATGTGCTCATGTCTAGCTTCAACAGTCATCCTCATACAGTCAATATTATCTGCCTAAATGCACTCCCCTTCCTCTGCATCCCATTAAATTATTTTAAAGTAAATCCTGGGTGTCATATCATTTCATCTGCCAATACAAGGAGCTCTAAAATTGTATTTCACTGGCTCATGCTGGATTCTCTGCCTGAAATGCCAGCCCTTTTGCCCTGAATATGGCTGACTCCTTCTCATCTGTCGGATGAGACCTTTGCAGAAAAACCTTCCCTGATTTCTCTGTCAAAATAGCTCACCTTCTACCTTGGCCCCATTACCTTTTTGTGCTTGTAAATTTTTCATGACTTGTACTTATTAGTTAATGGTTTTTGTCCATCTTCTTAACTATACTCCAAGTGCCAGTGGGATATTATTAGCGCAATGCCTGGAAGATGATTAATAAATGGTAGGTTCTCCACGTTAATGAATTATCTGAGCAGAAAATCAGCTGCAATTCTTTGGAGGTCAATAATTAACATTTCTTCTAGATGCGTTGATGCCCTGGACAACCACCAAAGATGAGTTGGTCCCACTTTTTCAGAATCTCCCAAATCCTTCTCCTAAGGTACAGAGTAAGTGTCAAGTGGAACAAACATACATGTTTTTATAAGAACTGTAAAATTTTCTAAGTGGACGCAGCTTGAGAAAAATCTACATTAATAGATCTATTGGCTTTTAGAATGAAAACCATCTTTAGATAACATTTTGTTGTACGTGGTTAAACCTCTTTCAGTTAACAGATTAAGAAAAGATTAGGAGTTTCCATTGTGACTCACTGGGTTAAGAACCCAACATAGTATCTTTAAGGATGCAGATTTAATCCCTAGCCTCGCTCAGTGGGCTAAGAATCCAGCGATGCCACTGTATAGGTCACAGATGTAGCTCAGGTCCAGCGTTGCTGTGGCTGTGGTGTAGGCCTGCAGCTGCAGCTCCTTTTCAACTCCTAACCTAGGAACTTTCATATGCCGCAGGTGTGGCAGTGAAAAAAAGAAAGAAAGAAAAAAGAAAATGTTACCTAATGTTGCATAATTTGTGATTTACAATGGCCATTACCTAAGAAAGATATATTTTGTCTAGAAAGATAATCCATTAACTAGAGTGAAAATTTAATCTCATGAAATACTAGAAGAAAATGCTCAATTTTATATTATCCATGCATAGTATATTCAGTCCATTTATTCAACAAATACTTATTTCACATTGATTCTATACCAGGAACTCTTCTAGGTAGTTGGGGATATATCAGTGAAAATAATAACAAAGCTTATGTTTTAGTCCACATGTCAATATTGTAATGGTACATCCTCCTGAATTTACTATAGGATTGTTATAATATAGAAGGAAATGCTTTCTATTGTTTTCAATAAAGGTGGAATAGACCATTTCCCTGTAAAGTATATAATACCCAAATTTCAATGTCATTATTTAACTCCTCCAGTTTTTAAGTTCAGAAGAATTACCCCTGCTGGAGCACCAGGTTGTTATTAGCTAGAACCCTGGGGAAAAAGAGAATGTTTTATCCCAGTAGCTTGTCTTCTACTGACACACCTAAGTGCAGTCTGACTGCAGGATCTCTTCTTCAACAATCTCAAACCTTTTACTGCAACACTGGAATGGGAGTAGAGATGGAGTAAGATGCACCAGGAGTGCCTACCATACATACTACACCTTTTGAATTTCAGGTAACCCAAAGCCAACCATTCAACCAAGTCTGACTTACACAGAAAGACATCCTCCATTTCATTTTCTCTAAGAATTTACATCAAATAGTCTGTCCATTTTCCTCATCATTCACTCACTCTTATCAGAGTCCCAGGATGTGATTTGGGAAGTATGGGTGCCACGCTGATACTTTCTCCTGTGGTGGGCATGGAGTCAAGGACAACCTCAAAGTGTAGGGGTAGCAGAAGGGAGGTGGACCTGGGCAGCAAGAGGGAAGGTGCACATCCCAGAAAGAGAGCAGTTCCAGCAGCCTCCCCTATAATCTCAGGATAATGTCTTTGCTCTGATCTCTATCTCTCCAATGTCCTCCCCACTAACCCAACATTTTCGGGAGCTTTCCTGGTTCTCTGATAAAATTCTTTTCATTTTTCGGAATATTTACTTGGTTTTCCCATGGCATTCCCGGGAATTCTAGCTAGACTTGCTGCTTTATCTACAAATCACCAGCCCATAAGTTTCCCAATTTGGATAATAAGGATATCATCACAGGAAAGCCAATCCAATAAGAGTGGATTTTTAGAACAATAGGGTATTGGATCTGCATGACCTTTCCCCTCCTAGAAAGGAAAATAACATGTACTGCATTTTTCAACTTGTAAAATAATGCACATTTCTTATTTTAACAGCTCAGATCTCAGTTGCCAAGTAACAAAACCCACAAGTTCTCTGTATTTTCCATGCTCTTTCAAAGTTTATGTTTCTGGCATACTTCAGGGCAAGGAGGAACTTGTTGCTAAATATATTGCATGTTCTTCCTACAAGAAATTTGGGGATTTCTCAGAACAACCTAGTGGGTTGAAGGGTGATTGCAAAGTCACTGCTGGCTTTTGCTTTCAGAACTGTTGATTCTATTACTAATGAGAGACAAAGACTAATTGTTCCTTTCCATGGTAAGTGTTGCTTTGAGAAGCCTGAGGCACTTCTGAAAAGGAGGGTTAACCCTGGTGAGTTCAGAAAGGAGCATGTTGGAGAATAACTCTAGGGTCTTATCTTCCTTGTAGGTGGTTTTCTAACAATTCAAAATCTGCAAAATTTTAATCAGTTCACAGAACTAGATGCCCAGCCCTTGCATCTTGTCTTTCCGTTCCACACTTATGGTGAAAATTAATACCGCCTTCCTCTAAATTCTTACTGATTTTTTTTTTTTGCATTTTTTTTAATAGGGCCGTACCTGCAGCATATGGAAGTTACCAGACTAGAGGTCAAATCAGAGCGGCAGCTGCCAGCCTATATCACAGCCACAGCCACGCCAGATCTGAGCTGCATCTGTGACCTACACCACAGCTTGCAGCAATGCCAGAAACTTAATCCATGGAGCAAGGCCAGGGATTGAACCTGCATCCTCATGGACACTAATTGGTTTCATTACCCCTGAGCCATAATGGGAACTCCCAGATCTTATTTTCTACACAAGTTCCTGAACTTAGCATATGCTATTAAACAGGTGTCACATCTCTAACTAGATCACAAGCTGTCAGGGAACAGATATAACTTAGACTTCTTGCATATCGTCCACGACTAGCAGAAACACTCTATATGTAGGCTCTAAATAAATACATGTTAAGGGACTAAACATTCCATAGATGACTGAGCTAAGGGAACACAAGTAATATCTGGTGACAATATTCCCTTTGTCTCCTGTTTGCTTCCCCAAGTCCCAAACAACCACACACATACAGAATCACAAACACTGGCAAATATGGTTTCATTTTTGTTAGCCCAATTCCGAACTTTTCTTGGCCTTTCCTGATCTCTTATAGCAAAATATACTAAGAATTGGGGCTATGTTTAGTTTCATCTGGGTTTTTCTTAGGGTCATAATTCTGTAGAATCAGCTCCCAGTTTCCTTTCTATCTCAGTCTCCTTCGTGGGTTCCTGCCTGTGGCTTAACCTTTGACTGGTAGTGCTCCTTGGCATTGCGCCTACTGCTGCTCCCTTGGCAGTCACTCCAGGTAATATCTTCTATTACCGTCTACATGCTAGTGACTGCCAACTTATCTTCAGAGATCTCCTCTGAGCCCTGGACCCATATAAACAACCACCTACAGGACATCTCCATGCCTATGTCCACAGGCACCTCAAACCCTGCACAACACAAACCACAGTCATCATCCTCCCTCTTCAGACCTGCTCGTACTCCTATGTTTCTGATCTCTGAAAACAGTATCAGCATTAACTCGGTTACTTAGACCAGACCTCTTGACCTGGTTAACCACCAACCATCAATGGCTGTCAGGTTTCCTTCCTCCATATAACTCTTTATCTTCTGGTCACCCACACTAGTTTAGGCATCAACATCTCTCAGATTACTGAAATCCTCTTCTAACCAGTTTCTCTAAAGATGTATGTGTATTTTAAGTCCTCTAGGTCACAATGCTGAGGCCCGAGTGATCTTTCTAAAACGTAAATTTGATCGTGTCACCCTATGCCTAAAAAAAAAAAAAATCTTTCAATAAATTTCATTGTTCTTAGAGATAAAGCAGAATTCCTTAACTTGGCTTTCAAACTCCTGCCCAATCTCATCTGTTTGTCACGCCAGCCCCAACGCTAACATTTCTAGCCCACTTAAACATCTTTCCCACCTCAAATGCTCCCTCTCATTGCTGAGTCTTGGCTCTTGCTCTTTTTCGGCTTCTCATGCTGTCTTTGCAGTCTCGTCCCCAGCTTTGCCCCAGCTCCTGCTTATCCTTTATTTTGGCTCCACCTCTTCCAGGAAGCCTTTCCCAGCCCTCAACCCCCACCCCCACCCAACCCCAATACAAGTTAGGTGCCCCTTGGTTTTCCCAGAGCACCTGTGCTCTCTCTCTCGTTATCATACTGTGCTATCCTTAGCTATTTTTTGTTCTTAGCTGCTCCCAGGAGAACAGAGATTCAATGTTGTTTGAAGTTTAATCCTTAGCGCCTGGCCTAATGCCTAGCACATAGTTAGTGCTCCGAAAATATTTGCTGATGATCTTGCAAAGTAAGTCACATGAAACCGCTAGCCCAACATGAGGGAGGTACACACTGATGAGAAAAAAAATATTTCTTACCTTGTATTTCAAGCCAGAAGTGGGATTTCCCCTTTCCCAACCTTACCGGTTGTTTCAATTATCAAGAAGAGGCAACTTCCTCATCGAGTTAGGTAGAGGCACAAACTGTACAGAGAAGCTTGGTATGAGAGGTTCTAGGATCCAGGAAAAGCGGACTCCCCTTCATCACGAGACCCACACAGAGTGGAAGTCTAGAAGTCTCTAAGTTAATCCCCCTGGGATGGCTATTTTCTTTGACTTATTGACAATAATCACATTCCAAACTTCTGGTATGGTCTGGAAGGCTGCAGACCAGTTTTTCTACACACATTAAATGCAGAATAATGATGGTTATTCAGACCTCATACTTGGTAAGTTTTATACCAAAGTGGCCTGGGAACTTCCATATGCTGCAGAGGAAAAAAAGAAAATCACCATTTCCCCTTTTTGTAATTAATAAAGATTTCATGTTGAGATACTTCAAGGCTATGCCAATAGCCTCAAACCCATTAAACCTTTTTACTCACCAGCCTTAGCATCCTTTCCTGACTTCTGCCTGAATTAATGACTATTATATGACTGTCAATGGCGATTTACTCTTTGCATCATTTATCAGTTGGCCTTCAGTGTTGGAAAGATTTTTTCCCCATCTCCTTCATTTATTTCTTTATTCAATTATTCATGTATATCACTACAGATTTGTGGATTCCTATTTTATTCAATAGGCTGTGAGCTGTTACTACAGGCCCTTCCAGCTAAGACTTTTAATATTTTGTTTCTTTGTTTTTGACCTTAATTGCAATTAGCTTCTTAAGAACACTCTCCCTAACCTGCTCAGGGCAAGATGGTGGATTTCTTTACACTTCAGTCTTTAACTTTGATACGTGGTAGTCTGGCACTCCCATTAAATTCAAAGGAACTCCAGGAGTTCCCATCATGGCGCAGCAGTTAACGAATCCGACTAGGAACCATGAGGTTGCAGGATCGATCCCTGGCCTTGCTCAGTGGGTTAACGATACGGCACTGCCGTAAGCTGTGGTATAAGTCGCAGACATGGCTCAGATCTGGCGTTGCTGTGGCTATGGCGTAGGCCGATGGCTTCAGCTCCGATTTGACCCCTAGCCTGGGAACCTCCATATGCTGCGAGTGCAGTCCTAAAAGGCAAAAAAAAGGTGGGGGGGAACTCCAGGTTTGACTCCTCTCTAAGGAGACACTGAACAAGGTAAGAAAAGGCAAAAATAGATTCAATGACTTGGAGATTAGTAACCACGTATCAAAGTTAAAGACCGAAGTGTAAAGAAATCCACCATCTTGCCCTGAGCGGGTTAGAGAGAGTGTTCTTAAGAAGGTAATTACAATTATGGTCAAAAACAAAGAAACAAAATATTAAAAGTCTTAGCTGGAAGGGCCTATAGTAACTATTAACCCCTTTCCAAGAAAATTAAAAAAAAAAACTAAATTAGATAGTAACTCCATCAAGAGACATTTAAAGGCCACTTGTGACAAAATGCTCTTGTCAGGAATGTGGGGCCTAAATACTGTGTGCTAGGGACACTAGTTAACTTGTAAGAAGGAAAAACAAAAGAAATGAATAAACAAACACAATTCTTTTGTCATATTCCTAGATGCAACAGATCTTAAATTACATCAAGTGGGCTCCGCTGGCCTCCTTGACCAAGACTTAAATGCCACTTCCCGTCCAACTGAGGTACCATCAGCAGCAACCTGGAAAGCTCCTTCATTTATGCCCAGTTATGCTGCCAAATGTCAAGCTTGTGAATTTTAAAACTTACTGTCAACATTTTGCTGCAAGTAGATATTAACTGATATTAAATCAGCATGGAATGCCTATAGAAATGCACTGCATGCCAAAGGCTTTCTGGCTGAGGAAAAGGTAAGCACAGTGAAATAATTAGATATGATTTTCCATTTCTTTACAAATATTAATAAATACTTAATTCAGCACTGCTTGGGTTTTCACTGTCTCTATTATTAGTTTCCTAGTATTCTTTTTATTTAGCTCTCTGTAAGTGGTTTTTTAAGCCCTTTAAAATAAAAGAACATGGTATTAAAAATCAACTGAGTTTGTTCATGATAATACTTTCTTAGCATTAACAATGAAAATGAAATCTAGGTCTGTGACAATATTAGCTTCCTTCCCCTGGCACAAGGGAGTATCATTACACTCTCCCACTTCCTTGAAATTAGATGCCGCCACGTGACTGCCTTTAGCCAATGAGATATGAGTGTCGCTTGCAGGCAGAAACAGGTGGCTGTGTGAGACCCTCTGGCCTCCCCCTGCCCTGCCAAGGCTAACATGGAAGCAGATGTTAATGGGGAAACTTGACACTGGGCCGTCAGGCGGAGGTGAACTTCCTGGAGAGTCAGTAAGTCAGGCACATACTTGGCACCAGCAGAAAGGAAACGTCTGTCACTCTGAGGTTTGACGTTGTTTGTTAACGACAGCTCGGCCTAGCCCCATGTCAGAGACCCCAAGCCCTCCCACGGCAAGCTCCCTGGACTCCCTAAGCACGTCCTCAGGTACCGTCTAGCCTCTCCTTAACTTCACTGCTAATCTTAGATTCATATGTATTTTTTAGGAGAACTAATAAGAAAATACTGGGGGAGTTACTGTTGTGGCTCAGTGGGTTAAGAAGCCAGCATAGGAGTTCCCACTGTGGCTCAGTGGTTAACGAATCCGACTAGGAAACATGAGGTTGCGGGTTCAATTCCTGGCATCGCTAAGTGGGTTAAGGATCCGGCGTTGCCATGAGCTGTGGTGTAGGTTGCAGACGCGGCTCGGATCCCGCGTTGCTGTGGCTGTGGTATAGGCCAGCGGCTACAGCTCCTGTTAGACCCCTAGCCTGGGAACCTCCATATGCTGCGAGTGTGGCCCTAGAAAAGGCCAAAAAAAAAAAAAAAAAAGCCAACATAGTGTCTGTGAGGATGTGGGTTCCATCCCTGGCCTCGTTCAGTTGGTTAAGAATCCGGCATTGCCACAAGCTTCAAGTAGGCTACAGATGGGGCTCCACCTCCACCCCTGGCCTGGGAACTGCCACATGCCACAGGTGCAGCCATAAATACATATATGTATATATTTAGGAACTAGCACCTTGAAAAGCAGCTAATTGGATTGACCATATGTATATGACATAACAGAAAGAGATATATATTAATATACTGGATTAGACGTCTGTAAGAATTTTCTCTCCTTGAGCCTAAGAAATATGTATGTTGTTTTCCTTTTGCTGCTGTGACAAACATAATGACCTAAAGCAAAATTTATTATTTTATAGTTCCGGAGTTCCCAAATCCAAATCCAAGTATTATCAGCACTGCGTTCCCTCAGGAAGTTCAGAAGGAATCCATTTCCTTGTTGTTTTAGCCTTTAGTGGCTGCCTGCAATCCTTGACTTGAAGCCCCATCTTCTAAGAGCATCACTGAAACTTCTTTTCCATCATCTCATTTCCTACTATTCACTCTGAACTCCTGCCTCTATCTTTTAAGGAGCCAGTGACTGCACTGGATCTACTGGGATAATCCAGAGTAAGTGCCATATCTCAAGATCTTTAACTTCAACATATCTGCAGAGACCTTTTTAACATATTAGGTAACAGTCACAGCAGGTGTTTTTAAACATCTGGCCCCATCTTGCTTTTCCATCCCTCCATACCCCTTCTCACCTTGCGTAGCACAGCATCTTAAACAGAAGTCTTCGTTAAATCAACAAAGGTTTATTTGAAATGTACGTGGTATCATATCTCCTTTTTCTTTTTTTTTTGGTTTTTTTTTTTTTGTTTCTTTTTTTTTGGTTTCCCCATGGCACATGGAGTTCCCAGGCCACGGATTAGATCCAAGCTGCTGTTTTAACCTATGCCATAGCTGAGGCAATGCCAGATCCTTAAGCCACTGTCCTGGGCTGGGGATTGAACCTGCATCCCAGCACTCCAGAGATGCTGCCAATCCTGTTATGCCACAATGGGAATCCCCATATCTCCTTTTTTAACAATATGGTTAGTAAAGCTACACACACAGAGAAAAAGATGCCTCACAAAAGCAAGAATAGGAAAAAACAAACCAGTTTGATTCAGGCTGATCAAAAGTAATGGGAAAAGGAAGTAAAACATCTCCTATGGGAATCCAGTACTAGGTCCTTAAGAAAAAGGAGGAAAAAAAGGCTTCAGGTCTATTTATATAAACAGATGTATTGTCTCTCTCTCTCTCTCTCTCTCTCTCCATATATATATATATATATATATATATATATATGTGTGTGTGTGTGTGTGTGCATACATATACATATCAGCAGTTGATACATATGCATGGATTCAAATCACTAGTAACTAATCAGAACACAACCATATGTCTACTGCCATTTGCATCCTAGTCGTCCCTCATGCCGCCCATGTACAGAAGTAGGGATGGTTATTTCATTCTTCCCAGTTTGGGGCCTGAAGCAGGATCACGCCTCTTTCTGTCCCCTTGGTGCCCTAGTGGTCATCAACTCACAGGGGTCTGAGATAAGAAAACAGAGCAAAAAAGCCCCCTTTCCATGTGCGATCTCCCAAATCTGACAAATTCCCTGACTCCATGGTAATTATTTTAACCATTTTCCTCTGCTGACCCAGCACTTCAGAGCCACAGATGGAAGGCATTCTGTTTTCTGGACCATTCAATCTGCTGACACTCTAGCAACTGACCCAGAGTTTTTTATCATTTGCCTGGAAGAACAATTCCACAGGAACTTCCCAAAGTGATATGGACCCACTGGAGCAATTTTCTCTGGGGCCTCTAATAGCCAAAGAGTGGCTATCCAATCCCACAATCAGACTGCAAATCAATCTCAACCACCACAAAGAGGTTTTAGTGTGAATGCAGGTTCTCAAGTGGAAGCTAAAAATGTGAGGGACTCGTGTTATTTTAAGGGGATATTTGAAGGATAAAATAGGAAGTCCATTTTTGTCACTGACAACAAGTGCCTGACAATGGTGCAGCCACATGGTGGCCTGAAAAGACCTCAGAGGTGATGGCCCCACAGCTGGGGCTGGAACTAGGGCCAGCTGAGCCATGATGGTGAATCTCACAACATGCCTCGACCCCCAGACTAAGCCCCTGCTCATGCAGAATTCCTCCCCTTGAACTTCAGATCTATTCATATCTCTTTTCTATGCTTGTCAATTCTAGGTTTTCAGCTTCTTTTACTTCTAGTTAGTTTCAGTTTCCTCAGTCATAGAATAACATTAGAAGAATGAAATGAAAGAACGTACATAAAACATTTAGCATACTACCAGTACAGTGGATCACCAAAAAATGCTATTTGACTGATTCATTCAGTGTATTTGGGGCTCAATATGTACAAGGCTATCTACTCAGTGTGGGAGACATCATGTCCCAAGGTCACGGTGCTGGAGTTCCCGATGCTGCACAGTGAAAACAAATCCGACTAATATCCATGAAGATCCGGGTTCCATCCCCAGCTCCACTCAGTGGGTTGGGGATCCAGTGTTGCTATGAGCAACGTGTAGGTCAAGACACAGCTTGGATTCCAAGTTGCTATGGCTGTGGTGTAGGCTGGCAGCTGCAGCTCCAATTCAACCCCTAGCCTGAGAATTTCCATATGCCACGGGTGTGACCCTAAAAAAAACAAAAAAAAAAAAAAAAGAAAAAAGGCATACATTTTCCATCAGGGCTACAAAACTTGCAGAACATAAGCTGCAAGTGGCCAACGATCATCTTTGCCAACGTGTTGGGAAACCTGCCTATGGAACCCAACAAGAAAGAAAGAAGCTAAGTGGAAATCCGGAGAAAGACAAAACTATAACAACTTTTGTCAGAAGACATAACTTCACCCAAAGCTGAAGCCAAATCTAGCTTAAGATTTTTCAGTTACATAAGGAATAATTTTAGTTTCTGTGCCAACGTGCTAGAATTGTCTTTCCTTTTCAGTGAGAATTAATACAATTATTTCACTTTAAAAACTCCCCAAAAACAAATAACAAAGCCACTATACTAGTTTGCTGCTCCCAGACAGTAAGCTCTCCATCCATGGTTACTGATTCAGTTTAGTTCTGTTATCCTTAGAGTCCATTACTGTATCCTTCCCCATGTCCAAGCTCAATGCCACCACCAGCCGATGACTTAACAATGTCCTCTCATGTGACTTCATAGCCTCCACAACTCCTTCTTCCCATGTTATGGGACATAACAGCAGAGATTATCCTTCTGTTCAGATTGGCCCCGAGCCTCTTGTGGAATCATGAAAGCCAAGGTGTAAGTTTCCTCCATGCTTTTCACTCCCATTTTCAGCAGGTCCAAGTGATTTTACACCTTTTGTCTTAACATAGTGATACACAATACTTTCTGAGTATTCAACAGACATTTGTAAAATAATTGAAATTAAAAATGATGGAATTGGGAGTTCCTGTTGTGACTCAGAGGGTTAAGAACCCGACTAGTATTCATGAGGATGGGGGTTCAATCCCTGGACTCGCTCCGTGGGTTAGGGATCCGGCGTTGCCGTGAGCTGTGGTGTAGGTCGCAGACACAGCTCTGATCCTGCGTAATTGTGGCTGTGGCATAGGCCAGCAGCTAAAGCTCTGATTCGACCCTTAGCCTAGGAACTTCCATATGCCATGGGTGTGGCCCTAAAAGGCAAAAAAAAAAAAAAAAACAAAATCTGGAACTTTACTCTTTCACTCTTACAAGGAAGAGAAACTACCATAAATGGAGCTTGATCCTGGGACCTCACTGGGGACCAAGGCCAAGGGCAAGAGAATGTTGGCTCCATCACTACTTGGTACATTACAGGTGAGAGAAGACAGTGTACAAAGCAGCAGAGAAGCGGGCAGCTATATTACAGGTGAGAGAAGACAGTGTACAAAGCAGCAGAGAAGCGGGCAGCTACATTACAGGTGAGAGAAGACAGTGTACAAAGCAGCAGAGAAGCGGGCAGGCCTGCTGCAGTAACTTGTAAGCAAGATCTAGTTTCATTCTTATGGCACAAATTTTTAAACCTACCCCGAGGAAACCTTAACACATGAATAGCATGTGAATAAAAAATGAAAGTTACACAAAAGTGAAACCAGTTATTACACAAAAGGGGGGATTAGAGCCACATTTTCTCATCTTAAAAAATTCCTTGAAGACGTTTACAGTTACGTAAAGTATTTTCAAAGCACTAACACAGAACTGTACTTTTTTTTTAAGTATGGAAGAGAGTTTACTTGTGTTGCAACATATCTTCAAGCGGGAAAATTCCCTGGTGCCAAAATATCTAGAAAGTAGGGCATTGGAAAAAAAAAAAACCCACATACACATATACACATTTGGGATAAAAGGATGAATCTGTGTGATTAAATGCACTATATTTTACCATAATATGTACATAGTATTTGAGTTAGAGAAAAATTCCACAAAAATGACCAGAGAATTTTCTTTTCATTACAAGACCTGAACATAAGCATATTTTTGAAAATGTGTTTTAAATAAAAAAGAAGAAGTAGAATTAGAAGACCTGAGCACAAACATGGCAAGTCCCCCATTCCGCTGCAGGGGGGCCAGGGGGAGGAGCCAGCCTGGGCTACCAGGACAAAGGAAGCTTCTTAGGAAATCCCTGAGAGCTATAAAGGAAGTGAGGAAACAGAAAATGCAAAGTCCCAATAACCCCCTAAGAACCACAGAAGCCTCTAAATTTCCATTGGTGGTTTCAAAGAGCGAGACCCAGTGAGAGGGAAAGGTTGGGGGCACTGGGAGGCACCACAGCAGAAATGGTGGCAGTGAAGCCACCAAGGGTTAACATGGCCAGACCCTCGCCTTCCAATGCCTCTAGGTGCACGGGACACGGGGGTCCGGCCCTCCTGCGCCTGCACTCAGCCACCAGGCTGAGGGGTTGCCCACACGATGTGAAAGAGAAGTGTAAGACTCTAGAGGAGGAAAAATGCCTCTTTTGGAGGGGACTTTCCCTTACTAGTGAGGTTTCAGATCATGTTCTGCAACAATCTCCTGACTTGTGACAGGGTTTCAGGGAAATGAGACAACGCTGATGCAAATTATGAAGAAAAAAAAATTCACCCATGCCTTGAGAAAATGAGCTGAACCGTGTCCAGCCTGACAAGGCAGAACCCTAAGGGTGTGAACAAAAGCAAAAGCTGCTTTGAAAGGGAACAGCAGAGAGCGGAAGGCCCAAGTCCTCTTAGTCTTCAATAACCAGAGCTTCCGTTCATTGGGTGCCTACTGCGTGCCAAGAGCTTTGCATACTTTCTCTCTTATCCTTACAGCAGATACTATGAAATAGCTGCCTCTCATCTGAAAAGATGAGAAAACACATTCAGAGTAATTAAGGAAGACAGTTGCCAGCACCACCCAGCTCCAGAGCCACCGTTCAAACCAAGACCCATCTGATACCAATACCAATGACCATGCTTCTGACCTTGACCCCCCCAATACCAATTCATGTGACTCAATTCATCTGTCTATGTCATAGACTTCTTCATACCTAGATTTTCTCTTACGACGGGTACAGGTAAGCCTAACATCAGATAAGATTGTAGCTTAAAATCAGCTGATTGCAACCCTGATCTGCCTTGGCCACTAACCAGTCCTTTGGAAAAGGACAATGCTGGTAACTTGTCGGGGTCTCCGTTTTCTCATCTCTAAAATGAGGTTGTGGTGGGACCTCTCCAGCTTTCCACTTCTGTGAGGCACACCTAGTCCTCACGTGTCAAAGAAAGGACATTTCAAAACGGTTTTTCTTGTTTTAGACAAAGTTATGTAATGGGATTATCATGTTCGTTCTCAACGAATAATACTCATTTAAGGATCCCAAGCTAAGTACACAAAACTACTTTTAAACATTTTTTAGAAGGACTTATAAATGGAGTCAAAGTACCCCTAGCCAACCCCCTGCTAATAGAAAGGTTGAATTAAAAAAAAAAAAAAGGCAAATCAAAATTCTTTCCCCTTCTCTTGGTGTGAATCATCATTGTGGAAAAATGATTACTTGTCAGAAGGCAGGGACTATACTGTCGTCCTCAGCCTCAGATCAAGCAAGAACTACAGGGGGAAAGGCTGCTTGCGAAGCTGGGGTAGAGATTCTGAATGGCCAAGAGTTTTGTTCATGGTACCGCAAGCTGATGAACCTGACAGCTGAGTGAGATGCAGGACTGTCAGGTCCCAACACTGCTAGGCCGTGTGGCTGAGTCGAGGGCAGAATGACACGGGCCCCTGGCTTCCTGAGTCATTCTCTGGGTCGGAGCCTTTACAGCTCCCAAGAGTCATTGATCTACAAATGCAAATAATAACGTCACCCCCGGGCTTGTCCTGACAGGCAACTGGCTTGTTCACTGATGCTTGTGTAAGAGATCTCCTCCTCATCTGAAAACACCGACAAACATTGCAAAGAAGGGGTTAACTTGCGCCACGTCAGTGTTCACATCCTAGAATAGAAACACATGAGAGACAGACACCACAAACACCCTCCCCCTGTGGTTTCAGCAAATATTATGCTATAATTTCTCCTTTGTTGCCAGTAACCTAAGGCCTATCTACTGCAAATACTTTCTATATTTTTCTCCATGGTCTTTGATGTCTTTGAAACATGTTTGGTTTGAACAAGGAGCTGTTACGTAACCAAAGGCAGAGAGAGTTGAAATTACACATGGCAAATATAAAATCCTGGGAATTTATGGAAGCCGATAGGAAGACTGACCTCTCAACTACTCCAAGCATTGTTCTCTACTTCGTTTAATGTCTTAAAAGTAGTGAAAAGAGAAGGAAATTGTCGTGGTAATGCAGAATGGAAGATGTTCAAAATTCTCCTAGTCCTGGAAGGGGATGTTAGATGGGGCTGGTGATTTGGGATTAAGGAACTAGTGAGGCTACTGGGAATAATGAAATGAAACTAGAGTTAACTCTGGTTAACCTAGCATTGGTTGTAGACTTAACATCTGTCTTCGAAGGATGTTAGAAACAACAAGTCTGTGAACTGCAAAAACTGAGAGAATGGAAGTCTCTTTGTAATGCTGTTTAGAGCAAGGAGAGAATGATATATCTTCACATCAGTTTCTCAGAACTCCAGGTCCGTAAGTCTCTACGCATAAAGGTTTTATGCCCCCAAGCAGAGAGTCTGGAAAACCCTGAAGAGTGATGTTCCCTCCACCACACCAACCTTAACGATGAAACCTGGGCAGGTCACAGCTAAGGTTCAGATTCGATCCCTGGCCTGGGAACTTCCATATGCCATGGGTGTGGCCAAAAGAGAAAAAAAGTAAGCATGTGTCCCAATATATCTATGTTTTCATATATAGTTATATAGCTATGCTATCAACTAATGTACTATGAACAATATAAAGCATAGACAAAAGCAGAATTTTTTTTTTTTGGCCGTGCCCACACATGACGAAGTTCTGGGCCTGGGACTGAACCCGTGCCACAGGAGTGACCCAAGCCACAACAGTGACGACACCAGATCCTTAACCCACTAACCCAGCAGGGAACTTCAAAAACACAATTTTTTAAAGCAAAGATACTTAAAAATTCACTTATTTTTATTATATTCTCCCCCCGTACCTCAATAAATCAAGAGGAAGAAGCGCCTCATTGGGGACCACTTACAGTTGCCCATCTTTATAGAATTCATCTGTCAAATGAGCCCAGAAAGGTTGTGAATCTCTGAATAATCTTGTTAAAATCCTAAATAGCCTGGTAGCACCAAGACTGATCTCCAGGCAACTGAACTGAAAAGCAAACACCAAATCAAAGAGTTTAGGCCTCTGGCTGGCTCGCTCGTCAAGAGTTACTTCTATCTCCCTGTATGTTTCTGGAGTCCCGCTGAACGGACCGTGAGGGCACCACCAACGAGCACCTCCTCAGCAACGTCACTCTCCCTCCAGTGTATTTAATCTTGCAGAGCAGCTTCTCTACAAGAGGACAAGGTTACGGGAAGGGGACAGAATATCTCTCCCTCCAGGGCAGTTACACAACACAGGGTCAAGGGCTCTGTCTGTGAAACTCAAAACCATGTCTAGGCAGCACTGGGGGAAGACACGGGCTGACACACTCAGTTCTCCTACCTGCACATGGAAGGGACTTGAGTTTTCAGATGAAGAGTGCTATCAGAAGCACAAATAAAATACCGGGGAAAACCAGTTTAAAAAAATAAAATACGGGACTGTGCCTTGGGTATTGGAAGAGCAGGAAAGCACTAGACTCTCACCTTCAACCTCCATACAGATGCTCTAGTCTGCTAAACCATGCCCCCTCCTCTTACCCCGAGAAGGAGAGCACTGGTGGCTCCCTCCACTTATTGAAGAGTACATGTGTGTGTGTTGTTTTTTCTAGACTCTTTGGCAGGGAAACCGACTAAACCACTATTAACATCTTAAAGTGACCTTCAGGAAGAGGCCCTGCAGACTAATAAAAGTGCTAATAGGATCTGAAATGTTACAGACAGATGGGGTGGAGAAGGGAGGATGAAAGGGGAAAACCTGTTGGGAAGACCTACCCATCTGAAGGGGGAGATATTGGGGCAGGAGGGGTGAATGAGATCTCTGAAGAATAAGATCTCTGAAGGGCCAACAGCCTCATTCACACTTTTGTCTGGAAATCACTCTGACAGCCGCCCCAGATCTGGGCTCTTGGTGGAGTTGGTTCCATAGTCCCTGAAATGAGGAAGTGAGCCCAATGCCTCTGAGTGGGCAAGAAATTATGGAAATTCCTGGTGGGCTTACACTCGATGCTAATACTCAGGCAAGGAAAAGCAGGGAGATTCCATTGATGAGTCACACTGAAGGGACAGGGGAGACTACAGAAGGTTTTATCAGACAAAATGAGTCTGTAAGAAATTTGGGAGAATCCGATGAAGTTAACAAAACTGGGAACTAGGGGTGTCTTTCCCACACAAACCTAGGAAAGAACACTGAATGGTCAAAGAAAGGCTTACGTGAGAACGCTCAGTTGAAAAGAGAAAAACAAAAGCTCTGGCACTGAGGCTGGTGAGGTGCCAGGGGCAGCTGGGGGACAGGGTCCATTGGGATGAGGAGAAACCCAACAAAGCTGGACGTGTTTGGGGAGAGGTGAAGTCAGGGGAGTCCCAGGAAGGGGCAGACCCTGTAATGCCTCACTGCTGACACAGTCAGCATGGCCATGACCTTGAGCAAGGAGCTTTGACTCTAGAGGCTGGAGGAAACTGAGATAAACTCTATCGGGAAGAAGCATGCTGACGGGAGATGACTAATATACAGATGAAAATTCCTCACAAAGCTTTTTCTTACTGAACACATTTGCTATAAAGCCTCTGGCATCAAATTGTATATGATATAAAAAATATCTTAAAAACCCTGAAGCAACTATTAAATGTGTGATGTCAGATCTACTGTGGCTATAAATGATGCTGAACCCCAGAGATGATAATTTAGAAGGTTATAATCACATCTTGACAATAAAAACATTAGAGTCTATGTGATGCCAAAGCATCTGAATGAAAAGAGAGAAACACGAGCAAAAGCCAAACATCTGGATATTTTGGAAGACTAAACCTATATTCCATAAACCCACAGTGTATAAAGTTAAAGCAGTATATGATCTGCTTGGATCTAATTATTTTCCATAGTTTTATGAAAACATGGCAAAACAGTATTTGTTCAATACCTAATAACTACATATGATAATGATATGTAACAGCAGTTGAACTTCAGAATTACTATATGATGTATATGTTTTTTAAATACAGTGCCTGTATTTTATACACAATGAGTCTTTTCCAAATAATTTGCTCAGTCACGGAAGGGCAGAGTCACTCAGAACTCACAGTTATGCTTAGCTGTTTCCAGAATCCTAGATCATCCAACATCTGGCCATTTACCTCCCTCAAACTGGATTAACGAAAAATATTTTTAAATTAGTAATCATGTCTGTTATATCTTTTTATCTTAGAGCATCCTGCTTAGTCAACATCTCCCCAACTACACTGGAATTCTTGCCTTGCTTACCTGAGGACGCCAATTGCTGGCTATGTCTGTAACACAGCAAATGCTCAAGTAATACTTACTAAAGTGGACCTAAAGCTGAAATAAAATTAAGAATTCTGCAGAGTCCAGAGAGCATGTTAGATCATTGCATCTTTTTTTAAAAGCACAGTTGATTTACAATGTGCCAATTTCTTACATACATATTCATTGTTTTTCTCATATTATCTTCCATCATTGCATCTTCACAAATAATGCCTTAGCTTCCCTGCTTGAACAAACAAGAGACCCTCGCACCTTTGATTTCACTGGGTCTTTCAATAGTCACAGCAATTAGATGCAGCTTTATTACTTTAAATGTGAGTAGTTCAGCTCGCTCATTACGAATCTCCTTTTTGTTTTCCCTTTTGCTGACTTCTCGCCAGTTCTTCTACACTTCTTCTCACCCCTTATTTTGTCAATGCCTCTGGACAAATCTATTTAGTCATTTGTTAGATTTAAGACAAAAGAGGCACAAAAAGAAAAACACAAACATGACTTGGGCATAGACTTTTTTACTCTCATTTAATTTCCCAAATTACTGCAAAAACAGCTTAGAGGTACTTTTTTACTATTCCCTTTTAGCACATTGTGCACCCTGGACAGGCAGCTACTGGTTCTTAAGTCTGTCCTTAACAAAACAGGTTGTTAAGGCTGTAATTAAATATTCACTTGGTATTGGAAGGAATCTGTGCCTATGCAGAACCAATGAGAACAACAAAAGACTAAATGTTGTCACCCATTTTCTTAACATAATCAAGACCCATTTCCGGGGGAAAGGAAAAAAAAAAACGTTTTTGTGGTTTGACCCTTCCATGCCAAGAGGAAACACTGACCCCATCTCCCTGCGGAAATAAGCCGTGGTAGGCGCTTCAAGCTAATCCAGGTACAAGTGCTATCTTCAAATGCTTCTAATTCCTGAGTGGAGAGCAAGCTAGGGGCAAAGCCCACAGCTATTCTTCAATGTCAACGTCTAGAGTTACCCTTTACACTTGCTTTCTTGCAGTTTAAATCATTTTTTTTTAACTTGTAAAGTTTGAATAAATTTTTGATCAACCTCAGCTGCACAGAACAAAGATGGGAAGATAAAAACTCCCACCTCCTTCCCCTCCCAAACCTTTAATCCAATATTAAGTCTGGTTGGTTCTCCTGTAAAGGGGCACAGCTCAGTCTACGATTTTTCAGGACACACCAGATCACAATGTTACACACACCAAATGCAAATGATATACAAAATACTTGTCTAAGCCAGCTCCCGAGTACAATGAACACCCAGTGATGACACTTTCACATGGCACGTCCTTCTCCTTACATCCAACCAGTCTCTGAGTAGCTTCAAACAATTAAAAAACACCTTTCCAGAGTTCCCATCGTGGCTCAGTGGTAACAAACCCAGCCAGTATTCATGAGGATGCAGGTTTGATCCTGGCTTCGCCACTCAGTGGGTTAAGGATTCGGCATGGCGTAGGTTGCAGACGCGGCTCGGTTCTGGCATTGCTGCGGATGTGGTGTAGGCCGGCAGCTATAGCTCTGTTTTGACCCCTAGCCTGGGAACCTCCATAGACAAAGACATAAAGACAAAAAAAGACCAAAAACAAGAATACTTCTGACTATGAATAGGGTTATAAGTATCAAAATCTTGCTTCTAATATAAGCATATTATATAGACTTCAGATTTAATACATTTATCTTAAGAATTTAGGACCCCATAGGCAATAATCTTATCTCTCATGAAAATATTTTTGAAAAATCAAAGGCCATGAGAGTGAGTCTTGGAAAAAATAACATGTCATATAAAAAAGGCAAATGGCACTAGGAAAACAATATATCTGTCTCGACTAAACAATCAGTGTCCATGGCAATTAATAGCTTAGTTAAATTGGGAGATCTCCTAGATCTTAGGGCAGCCAGCATTGACTGCTCAGAGAAGGTTTATTTGTTTGTTGTTTAATTCATCCATTCAGCTCCCTACTAAATGCCAGATATCATGTTGTGCAGAGGCAACCTAACACGGGTAATGACAACAATAAGGGAAGTGTTGTCACGGACAAGCAGACAAATTGCCCAGGAAGCACACAACCACCAAAGAAGGGTCCGACTGTGGGAATGATGAGGAAGGGCTTCACCAAGGAGGCCGGTCACTCTGGGTGTCTGAGCAGCAGCGTCCCTGGTGAGGGTACAGAGGCAGCTGCGTGGTCTCTGGCCTGTGAGCAGCCTTTGCCTTGTGCCTTGACTAAACAACTGTGAGCCGTTCCACCTCGGTGGCTTCCCTGGAAATGCAGCTCGACAACCACAGCTAGAGCAACAGGGCTGCCAGAGCACGTATCTGGCTATAACCATGTTGGGTGGGTTCACAGCTTCTCTGTGGCGTGTGCTCTTTTAGGGCCGCACCTGCAGCACAGGAAGGTTCCCAGGCTAGCGGTCGAATTGAGCTGCAGCTGCCGGCCTACACCACAGCCACAGCAATGCGGGATCCGAGCCGCCTCTGTGACCTACACCACAGCTCACAGCAACACCGGTCCTTAACCGACTGAGCGAGGCCAGGGATGGAACCCACATCCTTGTGGATACTAGTCAGATTTGTTTCCACTGAGCCACGATGGAACTCCTTTTTTTTTTAAAGAAAGGACCTGAATAACCCTTCCGTCCATATCAGACTCTATATTCCTAATAGTCCCAATGCTTTAAAATTAACTGGGCTAGTAAGATTCGATGTTTTGGATGGTGGGAAGGTATGTGTCCAGTCTTCAGGAATCCTCAGTGAGCAGGATTACTTACCTACATTTTTAATGTTCTCAAACTTTTAGGAAATCTAACATTGAGATTTTTTCTTAAAGTATATTTATGGTGTTTTCATGGGTTATAATACCCTTGCGAGAAACAAAAACTGGATAAAATATAGAATTGATGAAAAGAAGATCCCAAAATGAACACATCTAACAATATTCAAATATATATACACGTGTACACACATACACGTACATCACGCCAAACCTCCTAAATGAGACCCTACTTCAAGACTTGAATGAGTAACTCGAGTGGCATTGTTTCTCCATGCTGCTGCTTTTTAGCTTCTGTATTTCAGCAAGTCTTTAATGTGTCTAACTCAGCCTTGCAGGTCCATATTTTTAGACTACAGGATCGATTCTTTTTATTTATGAAACTTCCTGCCCTACCCCTCAGCTTTCTTAATCACTGGGGAATCTAAACTGGCAGGTGCCACCCAACACCCAAGCCCGCACTAGACTGGATCACGCCTGCTCAAGCCTTTGGCCTCACCCCTTCTACAACAGAGGAATCATGTTGCTTCCACGAAATTTTGTCATTTTATTTCACCCAGTTTGCTTTTTCAGGCTTTGCTCTTCATTTCCCTTCCCACTGACATTTTGTCATTTTCACCCTGCCTCGGGACAAATCTATTTTCTAGATTTAAACATACTAGTGAACAGAGTATTCAGGATGTGTCTACACAGGCAAAGTAGGGAGCTAAGGCAACTATCTTGAGAAGCATTCAGCAAGAAATAACCTCCTGATCCTTGATCCAGAGAAGGGAGGTGGGGCTTCTTAAGGACTGATACACACTGGTAATACCTAGACCTTCTGATCTACTCTCAAAAAGCATATGTATTTCTACTCTATTTAATTTACACATTCCAATGTTGATTATATGCTAAGTGTGGGCAAGCGGGGATGCCAGAGCAGGAAAGAAAGGATTCGAGAAACGGGATTGGAGCTGTCGGCTTGGTATTTACTATCCCGCCTTATACCGCAGAGAAAACTAAGCATAGGTGAAGTAATGGAGACAGAGAAGTTCATGAATGCCCTGACGTTTTTTCGAAGGCAGTAAGTGGAAGAACCAGAAAATGAGAGCAGCTAGGCTGCTGCCACGTGGTTCATGTTTTTCCTTACTGAACTGCGTCCTCATACCCAGTGGATCTACCTTGATGATGCCTGACATCTACAGGGAGAACCAAGGTGGATACTTCTCAGAAAAGTGGGAAACTGTTAACTTCACAAAAAATACAAGATGAAATTCAATACAGGGTGACAAGGAGGGTGATGATGAACCATTCTGGATAGTCATGGACCAAAAGCAGAGCAGGCAAGCCTGTGTGGAGGTTCGCTTTGATGGACACCCTATGGAACTCATTATTGATTGCCTTTCCTGAGCTGACATGAAATTTGGACTCATTAGAAGACTGCTCCACGCTCTAACCTTGTGACTGAACGTAAAGGCCAGGTCCTCAGATTCATTTGCTCTACTGCCACTTTTCACCCACTAACTTCCTATTCACCCACCTTTACCAAACCCCTTCCCCCAAATGCCAGCCAGGCTAGAGACCCTTAAGAAATAACAAGAAAGTAGAATTTACAATTATCTTGATAATGTCTGAGCAAAGAGCCATAAATTCTATAACTTCATATCATACTAAGGGCAGCAGTGTTTACAGTAAGAAAGAGTCAAACCAAATATTTGCAGCTAGGGCCTCACCTGTTGGCACATCAGTGACGAGTCCAAAGTACAGGACCCAGGCCCCAGGCAAGCTATCAGCTAGCTTATGAGTGTTCCCCTGCAAGTTCCTCAGAGCCACCTCACTCTGGCCTGCTGCCGGCTGCTTTGAAACAGAGCTATCAGCTTCCCCCATTCACTTATCAAAAAATATGGCCATGACTAGGCTTGATAACAACTATTTGAGTACTCATTTGAAATCCTTAGCAGTCATTCCTGCTTTGGACCAGAAAGACATTCATTTCAGGTTACAGCCTGATAAAAAGAAGAAAAATAATTGGAGGGACTTTATCCACACCCTCAATACCATTTTTGTCACCTCCCTGGAGTCTGACCTGGAGCCCCTGGTGTGTGGCAGTGACGGGAAAAACACAGGTGCCTTCTACTGGCAACTCCCAACACATCTTCTTTTTGCTCCTCGGGTTGTTATAAACCAAAGGTTTTAAAGGAAGTGATTTCATTTTGGTCGAGTAGACTGAAATGAAATCAGGCCATTAGATGAAAGGAGTGGAAATATGGTCTCCTGTATCACAGCAAGCCCTGGAAACGCTACTATTTCAAAGAGTTGATTTTTAATACAAAGTTGGCATAAATAATCGCCAGGGGAGATTTCTCACAATAAAGAATATGCTAGCTCGGAGTTCCCATTGTGGCTCTGTGGTAACAAACCTGACTAGTAACCATGAGGACGTGGTTCAATCCCTGACCCCGTTCAGTGGGTTAAGGATCCGGCGTTGCCGTGAGCTGTGGTGTAGGTCGCAGAGGCGGCTCAGATCTGGCATTGCTGTGGTTGCGGTGTAGGCCTGTAATTCCGATTAGACCCCTAACCTGGGAACCTAAAAAGACAAAATAAAAAGAGAATATACTAACTATTGAGCTCTCCACGCAGTGAAGTATCATGTCATCCTGGAATGGAGGGTGGGCACCTCCTGCCTAATACAGAAGGGCAGAAGCATTACTCAGACAGCAAACAACTTGGGCTTTCAGAATTTTCTGGACACCCCTGCCAGCTGTAAATATTCGGTCTCATTGCTAGAATGGAATGGACAACCAACCACATCCACTGTGTGTGTTCTCTCTTACACGATAACTCTGTCCTGATTGTACACGACCTAACAACAAAGCATGGGGGTTGATTTTATCTTAAATCTTTCTGCTTAAAATGATCATTACATTTTATCAATTATAGACTAAGTATCATCGGAGCCCAGTTTTGAAGACCAACGGAAGAGGAAAAGATTATTTGCTTCTTGAGTAACAATTATGTATTTTGGAGTTACTGTTGTGGCCCAGCAGAAATGAATCCGACTAGTGTCCATGAGAACGTGGGTTCGATCCATGGCCTCACTCACTGAGTCAGGGATCCAGCGTTGCTGTGAGTTATGGTGTAGGCTGGTGGCTATAGCTCCAACTTGACTCCTAGCCTGGGAACTTATATATGCAGTAGGTGCAGCCCTAAAAAGAAAAAAAATGCAACATTTTGAGCTTGAAAACTATTTTGCCGATGACTTTGCTCTTCATAAGCTTGTCCCAGAATAAGAATTAAAAGCTGAAATACATCCCATTCCTTGGATGCTTGCTTTGTCATATTTTAAAAGAAAGATCTCTGGAGTTCCCTGGTGGCTCAGCAGATTAAGGATCCAGCATTGTCACTGTTGTGGCATGGGTCTGACCTCTGTCCTGAGAACCGCTTGCTATGGGCACAGTCCAAAAAAACAGGAAAAAGAAAAAAGAAATAGATCTATTTTGTAGTCCTTGAGGGATTCTGCGCAACCCACTTCCACTGGCCCTGTAGCTTTAGTTTATAAGTATCTGGATGGCGACTCAAAAGCTGAACCAAAAGGGCCAGAAAATGTCTGTTGGACACAAGGCACATAAACACGAATGCAACCGCTTTATGCCATTACCCAAACTCCTAAGTTGCCTTTTTGTGACTCCTCAAGCCCAACAAATGCAAGCCCACAAAGCCCAGAACCCTTCCTAGGGTACCGCACAGTTCTGCCTCAGTCCCAGCCCTGGCGAATACCACAAACCCCAAGCAACATGCACATATGTGGAGGCTTCTCCCAAAGAAATGCGGCGGGTGTGTGTTGTGGTGTAAGTGCCTTTATGACTCAATGCCATGACTTGGTTTGTTTACCATTTCCTTTCTTTTAAGGGTCTGGGTGGCTACAAAACATGGCTGTAAGGACAGTATGCTGGCTTTGGGGCTTTGTTTTTAACCAGTGCCCTAGTCCTTTTAGAAAAGCTGCTCCCAAAAGGAAGGAAAAGGGGAAGCCCCGGGAGAGAAGGTAAGGTGTCTAACCTGCGACTCTGCCTCTCTTCCCAACAATAAAAGCGTGGTGGAGAATAAATTATTTACGTAATCTTAGTTCCTTCTGAGAACAGTAAGGCGGGCGGGAGGGGGCACCCGGCCGGGGAGGGGGCGTGACGGCTGAGCTTGGAAAGCGAAGCTACTTCAGCACGTCCACATCCACCCCAGCCTCGGAATGAATTCATAGGATGCAACCACGTGGCCTCGGGCAACAGTAACTGCCAAGGTGTGTCGGGCCAGCCAGCTGACTCTAAGCTGCGCTTCTAAAGCTAATGGCTTCTTGTTTTCATGCTGAAACTATGCACCTCCTGGAACCACTTCTCTCTTGGTCAGATGTGTGTGACGTGATTTACATTTTGGAATCTGCCCAAGAGGCATGTGCTCACAAGCGTTCAGATCCAGGAATCGGGTTTCGATTATATACACAATCCGTATGGCCTTTTGTGCTGAGCTTAATAATTTTTTTTTCATTTTAATTTTGGACTTCAATTAAAACGATTCATTTTCCTCAAGCCCAAAGACCAACATGTCTGCAGGAAGGGTAGCTGTGCTACAAGCTGTGCCCATCGCACGAGCTCCTTTTCCCTATGACCTGGGAAAACTTGGCCTTGTGCTCCCAGGCAAGGTTACTGTATGAATAACAGAGAGGCAGGGAAAAAACATTCTCCTCAGGTCCCCTCCCCAGGCAGTCACCTCCTGCGGTGAACATGAATGGGATTCCAAGCTTCTCTAAGAGCTATGACAGGTTTTCATGGAGACAGCACTAATATATTTGGCAGAACTCTTTTTTTGTTGTTGTTGTTTTGGCTTTTTAGGGCCATACCCACAGCACATGGAGGTTCCCAGTTTCCCAGTCTAGGGGTCAAATCGGAGCTACAGCTGCCGGCCTACACCACAGCCACAGCTACGCCAGATACTTAACCCACTGAGGTAGGCCAGGGATTGAACCTGCATCCTCATGGATGCTAATCGGATTCATTACTGCTGAGCCATGACTGGAACTCCTGGCAGAACTCTTAATATAAATATTTTTTACTTCCTCATGAGTCTGTACATATATTCACTGAAGCTTAATCTTCAGGCAAATGCAGAGAGTAAGGAATAAGCTTCCTCTTCCTGGGAGTCAGAAAGCCTCCTTAGCTTAGTTTCAGCTTTCCCTCAATCACTAACCTGCCAGTTGACTTTGGTAACCTAGTTAAACTTTTAGGGTCTTGGTTTGAGAACCCTTGGTGGCATTAACAAAAGCCTAATGGTTGTGGATTCGGGGATTCTCAACAAAGTTGCGCATCTGTCTCAGAATCCATGATATGCTAATGAGCATGTAGTGTATTCCAAGCTGGCAGAACCATCAAACATTTTTTCCCCAAAAAACCCTCTTCTCATATCTTGGACTCTATTACAAGTGTTCTATAGGATATATTTTTACAAGTTCTAGATGTGAAAGTGTCCTTCCACCTCGAGAGTTCTATAAATCTATACAGGCAATACAGAATGACGCAATTTAACGGAGATATAAAAAGAGGTCATGGTTAATCCTGTTGTATCAATTAAGGCTTTATGTTGCAAATAGGAGTTTTGACCATAGCTGGTTTAAGCACAAACAGGTTTATTATAAAGTAATTGTTAGCTTATACCATCTTCAGGAGCACCAAAGAGCCAGTATTGAATATTACCAAGGAAAACACAGGTAAAATTGTCCAGCAAAAATGCACAATTACATCAGTTGTTCTAGCAAAAACCCCTTTTCTGCTGCTGCCCACTGCTTGGCACACGTGGCACTAGGAAACAGAACCAAAAAGCCTCCATGGAAGCACCATCCATGGGACGGTGCTTGCTGAATGGCACAATCTCCTGGCATGTCAGCACTAACTCACCTTAGGTCCTTCCACCTATAAATGGCACACTGTACTAGGCAGAACTCTGAGATGGTCCCCAAGATCCTTGCTCCTTGCTGTACATGTCCTGTACAAGACCCTCTCCTTGAGTGTGAGCAGGACTAGTGAAAAGATCGATCACTTCCATGATCGTGTGGTATTATATAGCAGAAAGGGATTTTGCAAATGTTATTAAGGTCTCCAGTTAGTTGCCTGTGAATTAATCAAGAGGGGTATTATCCAGGGTGGGCCTGACTTAACTGAGCCCTTAAAAGAAGTCAGAAATTCAAAGCCAGAGATGCTCTCCTGTTGGCCCCTTTTTTTCCTTTTCTTTTCTTTTTTTTTGGCTTCTTTTAGAGCCACACCTGAGGCACATGGAGGCTTCCAAGCTAGGGGTTAAATCAGAGCTATAGCTGTTGGCCTACACCACAGCCACAGCAACGCCAAATCCAAGCCACGTCTGCTACCTACATCCACAGCTTGCGGTAACGCCAGATCCTTAACCCACTGAGCGAGGCCAGGGATCGAACCCTCAACCTCATGGTTCCTAGTGAGATTTGTTTCTGCCGTGCCATGACAGGAACTCCTCTTCTGTTGGCCTGAAAGAGCAAACTGCCATGTTGTTGAGAGCCACATGGCAAAGAATGAAAGAAGCCTCTAGGAGCTGTAAATGACCCTTTGCAAGAAAGCAAGGACCTCAGTCCTACAGCCATAGGCAACCAAAATTCTGCCAACAACCAGTGGGCTTAGAAGAGAGCTCTGAGAACGAAGCCCTGACCAACATCTCAATTTCAACCTTGTGGAACCCTGAGCAGAGGGATCTAGCTACCCCTGCCCACCCTTCTGATCTGCAGAAATTGTACGATTTTTTTATATGATAGTAGAAAATTCGTACTTTGAATGACTAAGCCCAGGTCCGTCTGCAAAGATGAACTCCAAGGGTTTGGGAGGAATGACATTTTTAGTTTTCCACCCTCTAAAATTCAGTAAGAGAAGCCAAAATGGCTGATGTTGCTATTAAATGAATTCAGTCTCTAATATCAGTCACCCTGCTCTTTGGGGAATTCTTTTCCAAAATGTCATAGGTCATATGACAAAAAGTCCCTTAGTTTTTTTGTTTTGTTTTAAGTTGACAAAAATCAATCATATGAGTACTCAAGAAAAAGTAATTAACCTTTTTGCCAGCAAGTCCCCTATATGAATCAGATAATTATCTCAATTCATAGGCCAATTTTCCTGTGGTTTCCTATAACAAAAAAAAAAAATGTTTCTTCATGGAATAGACATTTCTTTTAGGACATCCAGGAAAGGTCTCTACCATAGGATTAAGCAGAGATTTTCCACACTGTTATACAAACATTGGTAATATATTTATAAGAATATACATTGATAATATATGTAAAAGGCCTGTCCTCTGAGTCTCACCAAGAACAAACATATTAACTGTAGTGGGGTTTTTTTCCATTTTTTTTTCACTGTTTTTTTCCACACAAACCATCAACAAAACACAGTTCATAAGAGAAATAATTTTTTTGGGGGGGGGTCTTTTTAGGGCTGCCCCCGAGGCATATAGAAGTTCCCGGGCTAGGAGTCTAATCAGAGCTGTAGCTGCCAGCCTACTTCATAGCGACAGCAATGCCAGATCTGAGCTGAGTCTGTGACTTACACCACAGCTCACAGCAATGCCAGATCCTTAACCCACTGAGCAAGGCCAAGGATAGAACCTGCGTCCTCATGGATGCTAGTCAGATTCGTTTCCACTGAGCCACAATGGGAATTCCAGTACAAATGTTTTCTTAGGTCAGTTTCCCAAGGCAACAGAAATAAAAGCAAAAATAAACCAATGGGACCTAATCAAATTGACAAGCTTTTGCACAGCAAAGGAAACAACAAGAAAAACAAAAAGACAACCTATGGAATGGGAGAAAATAGTTTCAAACGATACAACTGACAAGGGCTTAATCTATAAATAAACAAAAACTTACACAACTCAACAGCAAAAAAATCAACCTAATTGAAAAATGGGCAAAAGACCTGAACAGACATTTTTCCAAAGAAGATATACAGGTGGCCAACTAGCACATGAAAAATGATCAACCTTACTGATGATTAGAGAAATGCAAATCAAAACTACCATGAGGTACCACCTCACACCAGTCAGAATGGCCATCATTAACAAGTCCACAAACAACAAATGCTGGAGGGGGTGTGGAGAAAAGGGAACCCTCCTGCACTGTAGGTGGGAATGTAAATTGGTACAACCACTATGGACAACAGTATGGAGGTTCTTCAGAAAACTATACATAGAACTACCACATGACCCAGCAATCCCACCCTTGGGGATATATCCGGACAAAACTTACCTTGAAAAAGACACCTGCACCCATATGTTCACTGCAGCACTATTCACAATAGCCAACACATGGAGACAGCCTAAAAGTCAATCAACAGATAAATGGATTAAGAAGATGTGGTATATATACACAATGGAATACTACTCATCCATAAAAAAGAACAAAATAATGCCATTTGCAGCAACATGGATGGAACTAGAGACTCTCATACTAAGTGAAGTAAGTCAGAAAGAGAAAGACAAATACTGTATGATATCATTTATATCTGGGATCTAATATATGGCACAAATGAACCTTTACACAGAAAATAAACTCATGAACTTGGAGAACAGACTTGTGGTTGCCAAGGGGGAGAGGGAGGGAGTGGGATGGACTGGGAGTCTGTGGTTAATGCAAACTGTTGCATTCAGAGTGAATAAGCAATGAGATCCTGCTGTATAGCACAGGGAACTATATCTAGTCACTTATGATGGAGCATGATGGAGGATAATGTGAGAAAAAGAATATATGTATATACGTATGGTTGGGTCACTTTGCTGTACAGTAGAAATTGACAGAACACTGTAAATCAACTATAATGGAAAATATAAAAATCATAAAATTAAAAAAAATTTTTTTCCAAAAATTGTTAGGGCGAGTTTTATCTATCCAATATTGTACTGCTATTTCTCCCCGAGAGTGTGAGAGGATAGGGACCCTGTTAGACTCCAGGAAAGTCAGAGAGTTTTCTGACAAAGCTGAATTTGTTTTCCATTCCTACACATGTGCCCATTCATATAACCAACGACTAGCTTATTATCTTCCCCACCTTAAAGCGGTTCAGTTTCTATTTGTTACGTGAAGTATATTTCAACCATCTTCTTTGCCTTATTAATACTCCCTGGCCCCAACTCCTCTCACTTCGGAACCACCCACGGTGAGAAAGGGTAAACAGTGACAATGACAAGGAGTCCTGATCTCTGAAAACAAAACAGAAAGCCCCATTTACTTTACCTCATGTCGTAATTTCCCAGACATGTTCCTCTTGGCCAGTGTTAAGCCAGGCATTTTCTCCCGTGGAGACTGAGCAATTTCTTACAAAACCACACTCTGTGGGTTTTCCCAGGTGTCTGTTATTTCCTGAGCAGTACGTAATATCGGCCTCTTAATTTTTACAGTTCTGAAAGTTTGAGAAATGCCTTTAGAAAGTCCTATCTCAACTTATTTGATCCTCAGAACAGCTCAATAGGGGTCAGGGCAACTATCATGATTTCCAGTTTATAAGTAACAGGAACTTCCATTTCTAGAATTACATGATTTGGCCTAAACTACAGTAAACCTTGACCTTGACCCTGAGATTAGAACCCAAGTCTTCTGACTTGGAAAAAGCAGGCAGTCTTTCGCCAGGACTCCTGTTCTCTTACGGACACATCAGGGAACGGATGGAAATATACAGCTGAGAGGCAGTGGCTTCCTACTGCTCTTTAGTCTACCCCACCCAAATCCTCTGCCACACTTGTAAAATGTACACGTGCCCATAGCTGACACAATCAAGTACAAGTTCCCAAGCATAAATCTGGATCCTGCCTACCTCAGGAACCTTCCCTTTATCTTCCACAAACACCCTTCTTCTTGTGGTCTGTTCTTCATACTTTCTAGCTCTGCCTAGACCTGCCTCTGCCTGCCTTTTCTGAGTAAGTTGTATTTGTCCTTAGAGACTCTGCTCAGCCTTTGCCCAGGCTGATCAAGACAGTCCTCTTCTGTGTCCAGCCTATTCCTTTATCACATTAATAAAACATATGCTAATTTGTACATAACCCTCTCTAGGGTGTCAGTCCTTTGCGGTGTCTTACTTGCCTTGTATCCTCTGTATATAACACTGTGCTGGGAATTTCACCACTGAAAGCTTCATAGAATTGGGATTTTTATTTTAAAAGAATGGTTTTATTACCTAGGAAATAAAGATGAGCCATTCAAGGTCTAGCTTTCCTATCTATACTGACTTTGAGGGAATTGAGAATCTAGGAGTAGAAGGAATGAACTTGGCAGGAGATGGGAGTGGAGAGCAGAGGGAATAATGCCTGTGAACTTTGGAAAATCCTACTGAAGATCCTGGGATTTGAGGCCCAACTTTGGGGACTTCAGTGGCCGCGGAGGTGTCCCTTTCAACTCTCCCTTCAGGAGGACCTCCACAGGGATGGCTGACTGACAGCCTCCAATTGTCACACCTTTCCATCCCGGTCACTCTTCCCATGGGCTGCTCCCAGTTAATGACAAAGCACGGTGAGGGCAGTGGGCCCAGGCCACTTCTGTCAGACACAAGACTTCTCTCATGGGACACTGGCTCAGGGGGCTCAGAGGTCCCCCCTGGCCTGGCTGAGACTTCCTCAGAACTACACTGTGGCCTAAGGCTTCTTTCAACCCAGTCCCCCTACCCCTCAACTCTCTTCACAGATTCACGTCAAGGTCTACAGGCTCTTGGCCTGCTCATGCTCCCTGCCTTTTTTCCTTCACAAGTGTTTCTCCCCCAAAATCCCACATCCATCTAATCCCACCTTGACATCTGTTTTCAGAAGATGCAAACTGACAGAAGTACTTAAATTAGACCTAGGTCTAAAATTTGAATTTGGAAAGTGCTACTCTCAGAGTTTCCACTGTGGCTCGGCAGTAACAAACCCAACTAGTATCCATGAGGATGCTGGTTTGATCCCAGGCTTCACTCAGTGGGTTAAGGATCTGGTGTTGCTGAGGCTGTGGCGTAGGCTGGCAGCTGCGGTTCTGATTTGACCCCTAGCCTGGGAACCTCCATATGCTGCAGGCATGGCCCCCAAAAGCAAAAATATCAAAATAAAATGCTACTTTAAATCTGCAGACCATGCCCAAAGTTCAACAATGCCCTAACATAGTCTAAAGCTAAACAGGAGTTTAGAATCAGAGCTCAAAAGACCACAAGACAGGACGGATGGGTTCTGCTTCTGCACATCTGAAGTCCACCCTGGCAAAACTGAGGGTGAAGGTAGCCCAGCTTGGCCTGTAACTGAGAAGTGTCAGGATGCTATTTACTCCTGTGACAGCAGGAGTGCAGCCAAGTCATCAAGGGACTAAAAGGGGCTGAAGAGCATGGACCAGGCCTCCAAGAGTTACCAAGTATAAGTAACACGACTGCCTCCATTGCTAGCCAGGTGAGGAGAGGCCCAGAGGAGAAAAGAGTGCAGGGATTGGCTTCCACCGCATTTCGATCTGTTTGTTTGACCTTGTATTGAGCATTTTAAACATTCTCTGCTTGTGTTGTGCTATGGAAACTCATGACCAGAAAGGTATATGAAACCCAGGTCGATTTTGATCCAGAAGGGCTTTGCTGCAGTCAGAGTCATTTAGATGTCAAACGGCAAGTACCTAACATTTAAAAACTCCTTCCAATAAAGACCTCAGGCAACAGCCTCTAGTCCTTTAAAAATATAATACCTGTCACCCAAACATAGTATGCTGGGCTTTCAGTTCTCTCACAGGATCTTCTGAGCTACAATCAAGCAAAATTATCAGCCTGACTTTGATCATGTGGGTGAGTCCAAGAAGCCAAAGCAATTCTACACATCAATACTTCAATAACTCAGTCTGGCTGGTTTTCACATCTTCTTTATTGTCCTGAGCCTAGTATTAACATGATCTATAGCTTTTGCCTCTTTTCAAAATAAATTAAAAAAAAAAAAAAGTGACTGAACTTTTCTAACACATGCAAAAGAAAAACAAGATTTATGTCAGCTACCAGGAAACTCTAGGTGACTGGAGCTTCTTGGGATTAGCGCAGTGTCTCTTTCTTTTTTCCTTTTTTTTTTTCTTTTGTCCTTTTATGGCTGCACCTGTGGCATATGGTGATTCCCAGGCCAGGGGTCTAATTGAGCTGCAGCTGCTGGCCTACACCACAGCCACAGCAACGCCAGATCCGAGCCATGTCTGCGACCTACACCACAGCTCAGGGCAATGCCAGATCCTTAATCCACTGAGCCCGGCCAGGGATCAAACCCGCAACCTCACAGTTTCTAGTCGGATTCATTTCCTCTGCGCCATGACAGGAACTCCTCTCTTTGCTTTATTGAACTCATTGAAAAACATTAAAAAAAAAAAGATGAAGTATAATGCTTCCCACACTAAACTTAAGAGATTCTTATCCAATCTCCTTGGAAGAGCTGGCCCACAACCTCTGAGAAACCTGGAGACCAACATTTTCAAGAACCTTTTTTTCTATTGTTTCATATCCCAGAAATAGAACCTTCTTTTTTATTTCACAAATTTAAAAGTATAGAATGATATTGAGCATGCATTTTTTTTTAAACGACAAATATCCTAATGAAGATTCTGAGGACAGATCTCCCCAACATCAGTTGAGAATTATTGGTACTTACTTTGCAGATGAGAAAGCTTGAGGACATAAATTAAATGGTCTTCCTAAGTTTAAAAATAAAAACTAAAATTTAATATTACAATATTACCTTAATACATCTGAAAAGTATAGCCCAATATTTTTGAGACAGTGAACACAATAATCAAAAATAATTCCTTCCCCCAAATGGCCACATGTGATGCTATGTTTCCTGTAGTGTAATTTTGTTCCATTAAGTCTCTATGGCCCCTCTTCTACACAGACTTTCAAGGTGAACACTATAGGCAGCAGAGCACCTGCCCCTTAGGGACTCAAGAGTCCCATGGGTATAGCTGACAAATGGATGGCTGACTTCAGTTTATGAAGTACATTTGCTGATGAGAGAACAGTTAATGGTCAGGAAAGCTTCCTAGAGCAATCTTCCTGCCACGACAAGATGGTTCCTAAGGACAGTTTGTAGCTAATTCATTTTAATTCTACAACACCTGCTAGTACATCTGACTTATTAGCCTTAACAAATATGGCTGCACTGGTACAAAACAAGAGTTTCTTTACACAATTCTATAGCCAAATACTTTTTAGAACTTTGCAAGCACCTGCATAACTGAACTCATTGCTAGTCTCTCTCTTTTGAATTTTCTTTAAACTAGAGTTAAATTTACTAAAGCATAAGATACAAAAACGTAAATTTTTTTTAAAATCCCACTTTTATGTCTTTCCAAAGAAAAAGTTTCTCCTTCGCCACCTCCTTCGTTTCACTCTTGAGAACTTGGATCCCTGAATGTTTCGTATAAATGAAAACAAAAACAGGATCCTGTTTCTGTGACTCTTACAATTAAAAAAAAAAAAAAGCTATAAAAATAAACTCATTAATTAAAAATCTTCAGGTCAGATGGATGGCCTGGATTATTTCACTCATAATATGGGGCAAGGCTCGAAAGGGTGTAGGGACATGTTGTTACAAAGTCTGTAACTCGGTCACCCTCCACTGCCTCTGTGCCTCCAACTTTCTCTCCTCCACCCTTTCCCACTGGCTTCAGTGCTGGCCTGGACAAGCACAGTGACAGCATCGCCTTCTCAGAATACAAGAACTGTGCCACCCACAGTCCAATGGCTGGAGGCCAGGGCACTGCCAGCAACACAGGCATGAGTCAGGCTGTGGCGCGCACGAATTCCTGCTCGACGTTCTTTCCTGAAGGTTCACTTGGAATTGCCATCAGCGGCACGATGGCAAGAAATGTGTGATATAGAAGAAATACGTGGGATGGCAAGTCAGAAAACTTGACCCCATCTCGTTTCGTTCTAGATGTGTAACGATGAGCATTTCTGCTCACAATTATTCTAAGAATCAGAATGAGACGATGAAAATTAAGAGTTTAATTTCTTTGTTTCTCTCTCTCTTTTTTTTTTTGTCTTTTTAGGGCTGCACCCGTGGTATATGGAAGTTCCCAGGCTAGGGGTCGAATCAGAGCTACAGCTGCTGACCTACACAGCCACAGCAACACCAGATCGAGCTGCGTCTGTGACCTACACCACAGCTCACAGCAACGTGGGATCCTTAACCCACCGAGCAAGGCCAGGGATTGAACCTGTGTCCTCATGGATGCTAATCAGATTTGTTTCTACTGAGCCACAATGGGAATTCCAAGAGTTTAATTTCTGTTAGTGAGGAAAAGAGACATTCTTATACGTATCTGGTCTGAGTATAAATTATAAGACTCTATGGAGAGCAATTTGGCAGTAATTATCCTTCTTAAAAATGTCCAGAACTTTGGCCTGGTTATTCCTCTTCTGAAAATGTAGCTTCAGGAAATAACTGAGAAAGTGTAGAAAGATGTATGTAAAAGGATATTTACCAGAATGTTAATTGAAATAACAAAATGTTAGAAACAATCAACTGTCCAATAATGGGAAACAGATTAAATAAATTATAATATACCTGCATAGTTGAGTACTATACAACTGTTAAAAATAATGTGAAAATTTAAAATATAGCTATTGGTACACAATGGTGTATAAAATGTAATTATTAAGTGTACAAGCAAGCAAAAATTTTGTATATATGAACCACACACATCCATGTGGTGGAAAGGATATATAACTATAATCAAAGTGACCAAAGTTTAACTCAGAGTAATATATTTTCTATTTATGTGTCTGTGTTTCCTAATTTTTCTATCATGTGTATATATTTCTATTATAATAAGGAAAAATAATTTTATGTTTAGAAAGGGAAATAAAGCATAGAGAAATACGCTTTGACATTTTGTTTTATAAATACAAAATATTATTATGTCTGGTAGCTTCTATAGACTCTACACTTATGGTATACCCAGGGATGAGAGCATTATAAATACTTATGAATTATAAAATGGCCTAGGTTTGGGAGTTCCCACTGTTCCACTGTGGCTCAGCAGGTTAAGGACCTGACTAGTTGCTGCAAGAATGTAGGTACAATCCCTGGGCTCATTCAGTGGTTTAAGGATCCTGCATTGACACAAGCTATGGTGTAGGTCACAGATGTGGCTTGGATCCAATGCTGCTGTGGCTGTGGTATAGGTGGGCAGCTGCAGCTCTGATTTGACCCCTAGCCTGGGAGCTTTATACGCCGCAGGTGCAGCCATAAAAAGAAAAAACATAGTCTCGGTTTTGTCATCTCAATGATACATATGTCACCATAAATTTATAATTGAAAAGCTTCTTTTTCCACGACAAGAGACTAAGCATTTAAAATACTGAAACATTTTACAAATTTTCACTAAAAGGAACATTCCTTTTACTAAACTTAACTGAGGTTAATAAAGAAAATGCTCATCTCCAGGCAGAAGATGATGGTAACCCCGTAAAAAGGGAAGAAAAACCAATCCATTCCTGTTTGTGTTACAAGTCTTGACAGTCTTTGCCCACTAAATATATAACACATAGTGTTCTAAAATAGCTACCTCATTTGCAAATAGGAAACTCCAGTTCTATTGCTGGTTCCGGCAAAAACTTTCTGCAGAAACTCAGACAAGTATAACTTGTCTGCGCTTGAATTAATTCGTCTATGAAATGAACATCACGCTGGCAAAGCCTTTAAACGAAGCTTAGCTTTTGAATATAAAAATATTATAAACCTCCTAAAAATGAAGTAGGAGGAGAATTTGGAAGAGAAGAAAGTTTTGAGGTTTCATTAAAGAAAATTTCATAGCCTTTTCTCAATGAGATGCTACAAGATTTCTTTAAGGAGTCCATTCCAGTGCTTTAACTCCAAAAAACTACTCAGTTGGTGCTGAAATTTGAAGTATTGGTTTTCATCTCTGGCAATATAAACATCACTATTGTTCACACGGGCCAAGTCTTTTAAAATTTTAGCTAACTACTTTTACAAAATAAAACGCAAACTTTTTATTGAATTATAATGACATACATACAATAATATATTAGTTATAACACAGAGATTCAATATTTTTACACATTATAAAATGGTCACAATAAGTCTAGTTACCATCTGTCTCCATACAAACTTATTGTAATATTATTAACGATAGTCTTTTTGATATACATTACATCCCCCTGACTTATAACTGAAACTTTATACTTAACGCTTTTCACCTATTTTGCCTGTCTCTCCACCCACCTCCCCTCTGGCAATTGTCAGTTTGTTCTCTGGATCTATGAGCCTGTTTTTGTTTTGTTTTGTCTGTTTATTCATTTTGTTTTTCAGATTCCACATATGAGTGAAATCATATGGCATTTGTCTTTCTCTGTCTGACATATTTCACTAGAATATTACTCTCTGGGTCCATTCATGTTGTGGCAAATGGCAAGATTTCATTCATTTTATGGCTGAGTAATGTCTCATTATATACATTCACATTATGTATATTAATATTATCTACAATAACATTCCATTATATAGCGAGGGGAGGGGAGAGAGAGAGAAAGCACATCTTCCTTATCCACTCATCCACCACTGGACATTTAGGTTGCTTCCATATCTTGGCTATAATAAATAATGCTGCAATAAATATGGGGGTGCATATACCTTCTGAATTAGTGTTTTTGTTGCCTTTGGATAAATAACCAGAAGTAGACATGCTGGATCACACATTAGTTTTTTATTTATTTATTTATTTTTTGCTTTTTAGGGCTGGACCCGAGGCATGTGGAGGTGCCCAGGCCAGGGGTCAAATCGGAGCTACCCCTTCCACAGCCACAGCAATGCAGGATTCAAACCACGTCTGCAACCTACACCACAGCTCACAGCAATGCCAGATCCATAACCCACTAAGCGAGGCTAGGGATCGAACCCGCAACCTCAGGGACAATATGTCGGGTTCTTAACCCACCACGCTACAAAAGGAACTCCAAGTAGTTTTTAATTTTTAATTTTTTGGAGAAACCTCTATTCTGTTTCCCATAGTGGCTGCACCAATTTACTTCTCCACCAACAATGCACGTGAGTTCCCTTTTCTCCACATTTTTACACTCCGTTATTTTCTGTCTTTGCTAAGAGTCAGTCTAACAGGTAGGAGGCAAGGTCTCATCGTAGTTTTGATTTCTGTTTCCCTGATTACTGGTAATGTTGAGCATCTTTTAATGTAACTATTGGTCATCTGTATGACTTCTTTGGAAAGATGTCTATTCAGGTCCTCTGCTCATTTTGTAATCATATCGCTTTGGTTTTGGTTTTGGTTTGGTTTGGGGTTTTGGGGTTTTGGTTTTTTGCAACTGAGTTGTAAGAGCTCCTCACATATTTTGGATATCAACCCCTTATCAGATATTTTAATGTGCAACTACCCAAATTATACAAGTATTCATTTTTCAAAATAAGTCCAATACTGAATTATATTTTATAGAATTGTCAGCTCATATAAATATACAGAAATACAGCTGATGAAAAAAAATCTGTCTCCACACATTATAATTATACCACATTTGGCTACCAATACATTTATTATAGAATGCCTTATAGCCAATTCTACATGGCTATGTCATGGGTGCAGCCCTAAAAAGCAAAATAAATGTATAAATAAATAGAAGGTATATTAATATTTCCTTTTTTTTTTTTGTCCTTTCTGGGCCGTGCCCACAGCATATGGAAGATCCCAGGCTAGGGGTCAAATAGGAGCTACAGCTGCCAGCCTCTGTCACAGCCACAACAATGATAGATCCAAGCCACTTCTGCAACCTACACCACAGCTCAGGGCAATGCCGGATCCTTAACCCACTGAAGAGGGCCAGGGATCAAATCTGCATTCTCTCAGATACTAGTCAGGTTCATTACTGCTGAGCCACAGTGGGAACTCCTGGTAAATTAATATTTCAAACACTAGGGCAATAATGCTCAATTTTTTCCCATTCCTAGCACATATCATGAATTTTCAAGGGATAATGGTTGTCACTCGCATTTCTCTTCCCTTTTCCCATATTTTTTAGTCTATTATCTGTATTTTCATATTTTTAATCAAGTAAGAATTTATGCTTGTCATATCCAATTCATTCTGAAATGTGCTATAGAAAGTACAACCTACTTAAGTCACCAAAAAAATTACTATCTGAGGGGAGGGAAGAACTGGGAGGATGGGGATCATGTATACACACAACTTGTAAAACAGATGATTAATGAGAACCTACTGTATAGCACAGGAAAACCTACTCAATAGTTTTAACAACCTATATGGGAAAAAGAATGGATATATTTAAATGTATGATTCACTTTGCTGTACACCTGAAACATAGAATATTGTGAGTCAACTATACCCCAATAAAATTAAATTTAAAAAAATTAGTATAGGGTATAAGGTTAAGACATAGACACAAAAATTTCTCAAAACAAGTAATCATAGAGGATTGCCACAAAATAGGAAAATGACCATAAAGATAACTCAGATTCAAAAGGAAGCTGAGAGTTCCTAGGCCCAAACTAAATTAGAATTGCATATGAAATGTAGATTTCCTGGAAGATAATAGGTGCTCAATAAACATCAGGGGATTCCGCCTGCCCGCCCTGGCCCTGTTTTCCATCAGCTGAAAGTTTTGTGAATCAAGTGAGAACTAAGCCTTAAAGGCTGTATGGGATTCGAATAGGCCAAAAGAAGCAGAAGCGACATTCACACAGGATATTGTCATGACAAAAGGTACGAAACAGGGGGACATATTCTTATTTAATAAACCGACCCCTCCAGTTGGAATAGAGGCATAATAGAGGTAATTACAGGAATTATTTACAGGAATTTGGGTAATGGAGGAGTAGGATACACACATGGGAGTCTGGTGACCTTTGGTGTTTGAACTTGCAAGCAGCCATCTGTATACTCATACTATCGACTGAGTATCCATCAAATGCATACTGAATTCAGAACCAACGTGAGGAGTTCATCAAGATCTTCAGTTCTCTGCTACACTTTCCTTGCCCAGCAGCCCTCCCCTGCCTTCACTTCCGGAATGACCCTGCATAGAGGCCGCGCTCTGAACGCTCCGACTTCTCTCTCACATGCCCAAGGTTCCCCCACCCCCTTGTCTTTCCACAGCACCTGCTTGGCAAACCCCACCCCTAGGTGAACTCAACTGTTTACTTTTTCTGTGCAACTTAACAGGTTTGGTTCAGTGCTAAATGGTGCCAGGAAGAAGTAACAATTGGGCGGTCTGCCGTCATAAATCTGTAATCGCTGCTCTCAGCCAGGCTCTCCAACCTGGAGGTCAGAGGATCCCACAGCCATGATCATGTCCCCGTGCTGCTTTAAGCCCCCTCCCTGGCCCTCAAATCTCTGACAGCTACTCTCTCTCTACCCTACGCTTCCATCCAAAAAATTTTCCCCCTACTCCACAGAAAAATAGAAGTCATTATAAGGGAACTTCTTAACTTCTACCAAATCTATTGGATCTACCTTTTTTTTTTTTAAGCCGCCCCTCAACATGTGGAGCTCCCAGGCAAGAGCTCGGATCTGAGCCACAGTCACCACATGAGCTGCAGTTGAGCCAGGGATTAATCTGAGTCCCAGCGTTCCAGAGACACCACAGATCCCATTGCACCACAGCGGGAACTCCTCTAATTTTGTTTTTAGCTCTCCTTTTCTCTTCTCCTACTAGAAAAATAGCACTGTCCATCATTTTATATAAAGCCAACCCTTCGACAAGTGCTATGAGTCCCATCTGAATGTTCTCTGGGACATGGATCCATAATGAAATTCTCTCATAGATGAAATCTTCTCTCCTTCCTACTCCTTCTCATCAGTATGTAAACAAGCTCAAATCTTACAGTGGAGAAGGGGGAAATCTCCCTCCTCCAAGCCTCTCTAATCCACTGTCCTACTGCCTTTCTACTCACAGCCAAACTTTCTAGACAACTTGACGTTGCTCACTTTATTCCCTCACTTTTCCCTTGTCCTTCTTAATCCACCACAGCCTAGTTTTCTCTTCCGTGAACGGCTTTACCAGAAATGCTTTCACCGAGATCAACAAAATATCTGTATGAATAAATTTAGTGGATGTTTCCAGTTGTTTTCTCACTTGCCTTTCCTTCAGCTTTTTGACACCGTAGATCACCTTTTAAAATCTCATGGCTTCTGTGGCTCCTCACACTGGTGGTTTACTACGTACCTTTCTGATTTCTCCTTAGCAGTCTCTTTCACAAGTTTCTCTTCTTATCCTTAAACATTAGCCTTTATTTTCAATTTGCACATTTTCTCTGGGCTATCTTTTTTTTTCCTTTTTACGGCTGTACCTGTGGCATATGGAAGTTCCCAGGCTAGGGGTCAAATTAGAGCTGCAGTTGCTGGCCTGCACCACAGCCCCAGCAACACAGGATCTGAGCTGCATCTGCGACCTACACTGCAGCTTGTGGCAACGCCAGATCCTTAACTGACTGAGTGAGGCCAGGGATGGAACCTGCATCTTCAGAGAGACAGCATCGGGTTCTGAACAGATACAGACACTCCTGGGCGATCTTATTCCCGAGATTGCAAAGTTCCCCTAAATCTTTCATCTCACTCCGTTCCATGAACATCAAACCGTTATCTCCAACTACTTCCTAGATGTCTCCAAATGGATGTCCACGAGAAACCAAAAGCAACATAGGACCCAAGCTGAAGTCATCCCCCATCTCCCAGGGGGCTCCCCTCCAGAGGTTTCCTGTTTCAGTACCAGCTACACCGGCCAATCGCTCAAGTCTAAACCACGTTCATGTCTCCTTCTCCCTTCCTTCCTTCCCTCCCTCCCTCCGTCTCCCCAGCTGTCTCCCTCCCTCTTACACACACATTCAATCCACCACAAGCTGTAGACTCTGATGCCGATTACGTCAACCTTCTCTCACCCACTTCATCTTCTCTGTTCAACCATTTCAGTGACAGAAACTGTTATCATGTAACCTTCCTAAGTCATGAGTGTAGCTAAAGTGATCACCTGTGGGGAGGTTTAAACCTCTGGTTTTCTTTCTAAAGAAGATCAGGAAAAAAAAAAAAATCTAGGCAAGGTTTTTCTGTTTCTTCCTCTCATTTTTCTAATGATAGTGTTGATAAGATGATATCCCCAATCCTCTCATAATTTCTTACAGATACACATCATTAATGTTGGATCAAGCTGACGAAACTGGGAGACACATGTTTTCTTTCTGCAAACATATTTCTACAGCTTAGGAAAATATAAGTTATCGCTGCTTAGCTGGCTGGCTATGTCAATTAAATATCTAGAGCAGGCTCAAGTGAACAACCGAATCAGTGTTACAAATACATGCTGAATTAAGAGCAATAGTGAGAATGTCACAAGGAAATCTGGTTATGGCCCTGTTATTCATAAATCAACCACAGATCACCTGTGTAAAGCAAAGGTCACAAGCGGTATTAAGCTGGTCTTCCATGGCCACACCTACCTCTTTTCAGTCTCTGCAGAAAGAGGTCCGCAGTTGGACATGCAGTGGAAATCTGTCTTTCCTCGTGGTTAATATGCCTTTGTGGATGATGTAAATAATTCCCTACATTCAGGAAAGACAGTAAAGAGAAAAATTAGTAAAATACCAAGGTGTAGATGCATGACTACATTTCTAGTAGGAAAAAAAAAAGTGAGAAACAACCATTAGATAGAAAGCCCTGTTTGAGATATAAGTTCTTTTTTTTCTTTCTTCTTTTCCCTTTTTAGGGCAGCACCTGCACCATATGAAGGTTCCTGGGCAAGGGATGAATCAGAGCTGCAGCTGCCAGCCTACACCACAGCTACACGGGATCTGAGCTGCATCTGTGACCCACACTGCAGCTCATGGCAACACGGGATCCTTAACCCACTGAGCGAGGCCAGGGATCCAACCCACATCCTCATGGATACTAGTTGGGGTTCTTAATCCACTGAGCCACAACGGAAACTCCTGACATAAGTTCATTTTAATAGTTTTAAGTACCATTTACATGAGGAAATAGCACCAGTTTAGCCAAATACTTAAGTGTAATTCTCAATTTTTTTTCTTTCCTTCGCCGTCCAAGACAGCTAGCCTTGGCAGCTCACCTCCAAGCTAAACTCTAAATCTATCCAATTCCTCCCCTCCCCCAGCTACTCCCCAGTGCAAGCCACCACCCTCTCTCGCCAGGTCCTTTGCCAGCCCCTGTTTACGTCCACTTGGACTTCCACTGGAATCTCTTTTTCATACAACCATCAAGTTGATCCTTCTAAAATCTAACGCAGATCGTGTCATTCCCATGATAAAACCTTTCAGAGAATCCTCTTTGCCCACAGAGAAAAATGCAAACTTGCCTCATCCTCAGAGGCTTCTGTGAGTTGGCCCCTGTCTAAGCTCGGCTCCCTCTCTGACCGCCTCCATCTCTCTGGGATCCAGCCACGCCTTCCTGTCTCTCAGACCTACCACTTGCTGTTCCCGCTGACTGGAACCTTCTGTTTCCAGATCCTTCTTGGCTGACTCCTTGTCATTCAGCTTTCTGCCTCACTGTCACAGGGGCCTCCTCTGACCACCTGGTCTGAATTAACCACCTTCACTCTCCATCACATCAAATATTTCACTGTCCTCATAATACAGTCAGAGGTCTGAAATGATCTTGTTCATGTATTCATTCTTTTTGTATTCCCTTTAGAATGTAATTTCATTAAGTAAGGAAATTTTTCTTATTTTTCTCATGTTGAATTCCCCACGTCTAGAGCAGGGATCAAGAGCCAACTTTTTCCATCAGGAGCCAGAGAGTAAACGTTTTAGAATTTGTAGGATGTACAGGCTTTGTTTCAACCACCGCAGCTCTGGTTTGTTAGCATAAAAACAGCTGTAGACAGTAGCTAGTAGGAGTGTGTCTGAGTTCCATTAAAACTTTATTTCCAAACACTGAAATTTGAATTTCATATAATTTTAACATTTCACAAAATATTTTTTTTTTAATCATTTAAAAATGTGAGAACCATCCTTATCTTCTCAGCTGTGCAAAACCAAACAGCTGGCTAGATTTATGATACAGGTCATAGTCTGACAATTCTTGATCTGGAACAGCTACTGCTATACATAGGACACTTGCAGCAAAAAAAAAAAAAAATTCTTTAGGGGTTCCCGTCATGGCACAGCAAAAATGAATCCAACTAGGAACCATGAGGTTGGAGGTTCAACCCCTGGCCTCGCTCAGTGGGTTAAGGATCTGGCATTGTCGCGAGCTGTGGCGTAGGTCACAGATGCAGCTCAGATCCTACGTTGCTGTGGCTGTGGAATGGGATGGCAGATGTAGCTCCGATTTGACCCCTAGCCTGGGAACCTCCATATGCTGTGTGGCCATAAAAAAAAAAAAAAAGAGAGAGAGAGAGAGATGCTTTAACTGCTGAGTGAATTAATGAATGAACAAGGAAATGTGTTTTCCTTGTAAACAGAGACTTGTCATGGGCCAAGAGTTAGTATGATTATCCATTCTACTGCTTCAACCCTCAAGATGGATTTGCTCTGTCTGCTTGGTTGTTGTGTTTACGGGAATCAGAATCAGCATACAATGCAGAGTTCTTAAAAGAAGAAGAACAGTTAGACCTTTTGATTACTTTGGGTACAAAAAGCCAACTAAATTGGGTTGGGTTCTGTATTCAAGATCAAAACTTACAAATTTCACTTCAAAAAGCTAAAACACTATGATGAAGAAAAGCAATAATGTATTGCTCTTAAAATATATACCTGTAAGTAGTTCCCTTCATGGCTCAGTGATTAACAAACCTGACTAATGTCCATGCGGATGCAGGTTCAATCCTGGCCTCGCTCAGTGGGTAAAGGATCTGGCTTTGCTGTGAGCTGTGGTGTAGCTCGCAGATGAGGCTTGGATCCCACACTGCTGTGGCTGTGGCATAGACTGGCAGCTATAGCTCCAATTCAACCCCTAATCTGGAAACCTACATAGGCCTCAGGTGCAGCCCTAAAAAGACAAAGACATGTATATATATATGTTGAGGTATATATACCTCAAAGTCATGAATGAAATAAGAATAAGAAAATCCTCAAAGATAATTTTAGAAAGATGATTTTTCCCTTTTTAACTCTCTACCTCATGTAGTTGGGAAAGGTTTCCTAAGAAAAGTAATATTTGAGGAGTTTTAATTACAACTTTGAAATGGGTCACATTTACTATCACCAGGGCTGTTTTCCTGTCTGTGACCATGTTTCTTGAAACTTTTCCCCTTTAAATATACCCACCCACCCCTAAACGTTCAAATAAATTAAAAAGATTATACTTCTGTTTCTAAGTTAAGACTAGAACAAACATTAAGTTCACACAATAAAAGGGAAATAACAATAAAGGTAAAATCCTTTAAGAAGCAAGTTAAAATGACAAAGGACTAATGTTAAGATACTAAATCATTCTAAAGAATATGATTTCCCCAATAAATCAGATTAAATCACTCATCAGAGGGAAAACACATACTGTCTTAAGGTTTAGCAAAACCTTCAACGGCTCCTGGTAGCAGAAATTTGTCAGAAACGTTTGGAATGACAGCATGAGTCTGCACAAGTGCTTTCAACTGGTAGCTGTAAAGAGTATTGAAGAAAAAAAAAAGAGCATTGAGGAAATGACGGCCAAACTGGGGTCACTGTAACTTACTTTAGAGTAGCCCAGAACTGTCTAAATTGTCACTTGTAAGAGTGAATCACCAAGTGGAGAAATTTTGAGTGATTCTTTTTTTAGGCCGTCTCCAACACATACGTCATGTCCTGGTCTCACTCCGATTAATAACATGTACAATGCGGGGTGGGGGGGCATTTATTCTTCTGGAAAGTCCAACAGATGATATTAATATTTATAGCCTTTATCAGGAAAGAAGAAGGGAGGAAGGAAGGAAAGATGGGAACGTGGATGGAAATGTCCTTTTGTTGCAATCACTTTCAATTAGGAGAGTGGTATAAAGATTTCTCAGTCAACAGTCCTTGTCTGGGTGTCCACTTCATTACTTGTCTAAACTCATGCCTGAACTGCTGAGAGCATCCTCAAGGCTTGCTCATCTTTCACGGAGACTGGAACTTGAGGGATCTGTCTGAAAGCCAAGGTCTGAATAAACCCAAGGCTACTTACAGTCTCAGGTGGAAATCTGGTGTTATTCAAGACTTGACTTGGCAAGTTTTGCCAGGACTATATATTTAATGGCACATAAATCATGAGGCACATCAGGAGGCATAGGGGAACTCCACTGCTAGAAACTGAATTCAACAAGCATACACTATACCTCCCACCTGGAACCCAGCCCCATGGCTAATACATAATGGATATTCAAAATATGTCTGTGTGCCATGTGGAAATATACCTAACTATAAGGTGGAACATAGTTTCAGTCTTCTAGAGTTAAAAGCTGACAGTCTCATCTGAATAGCTAAAGCAATCTTGAGAAAGAAAAACAAAGCAAGAAACCACACTCTCTGATTTCAAACTATATTACAAAGCTAGAGTAATCAAAAGAGTATGGTACCAGTTTAAAAAAATAGATCAACAGAACAGAATAAAGAGCCCAGAAATATATCCACACATCCATGATCAACTAATTTATGACAAAGAAGCCAAGAATATACAATGGGAAAAGGACAGTCTCTTCAATAACTGCTGCTGGGAAAACTGGACAAACACATGCAAAAGAATGAAACTGGATCACTATCTTACATCATACACAAAAATGAACACAAAATGGATTAAGGACTTATATATAACACCTGAAACCCTAGACTTCTAGAAGAAAACATAGGTGGTGAGCCCCTTATCATCAATCTTGGTGGTGTTTTTTTGGAGCTGACACCAAAATCAAAGGCAACAAATTCATAAATAAACAAATGGGACTATAACAAACTAAAAAGCTTCTGGGAGTCCCTGTCATGGCTCAACAGAAATGAATCTGACTAGCATCCATGAGGATGCAGGTTCAATCCCTGGCCTTGCTCAGTGGGTTAAGGATCTAGCATTGCCATGATCTGTGGTGTAGGTCACAGACGTGGCTCAGAACCCAAGTTGCTGTGGCTGTGGTATACGCCAGTGGCTACAACTCCACTTCAGCCCCTAGCCTGGGAACCTCCATATGCCATGGGTGCAACCCTAGAAAAGACAATAAATAATAAATAAAATGTTTCTGTACACTAAAAGAAACCATCGATAAAATGAAAAGGCAATCTACTAAATAGGAGAAAGTATTTTCAAATCATATGTATAGTAAGAGAGTTAACATCCAAAATATATAAAGAATTAATATAACTCAACTCCAAAAATAAAAACAATACAATTAAAAAATGGGCAGGGGGGAGTTCCCGTTGTGGTGTAGCAGAAATGAGTCCATCTAGTATTCAGTATCCATGAGGATTCAGGTTCAACCCCTGGCCTCACTCAGTGGGTCAGGGATCCGGTGTTGCCGTGAGCTGTAGTGTTCACAGATGGAGCACGGATCCCATGTGGCTGTGGCTGTGGCTGTGGCATAGGCTGGCAGCTCCAGTTCCAATTTGACCCATAGCCTAGGAACTTCCATATGCCTCAGGTGCAGCCCTAAAAAGAAAAAGGGGGGCAGGGCAGGGATATGAATAGACATTTTTCCAAAGTAGACATACTGATGGGCAATAGTCACATGAAAACACCCTCAATATTACTAATCATCAGGAAAATGTAAATCAAAACCACAATGAGATATTACCTCACACCTATTAAAATGCGTATTATCAAAAAGACAAGAAATAACCAAGAGTTTGTGAGAACATGGACAAGTGGAAATCCACATGCATTGTTGGTAGAAACATAAATTGGAGCAGCCACTAGGGAAAATAGTATAGAGATTCTTCAAACAAATTAAAAATAGAAATACCATATGATCCAGAAATTCCACATCCTGCTACCTAACTAAAGAAAACAAAAACACTAATTCAAAAAGACATATGCCCCCACCCCATGTTCTTTGCAGCATTATTTATAATAGCCAAGATACAGAACAACCTAAATGTCCTTCGATGTATTAATGGATAAAGAAGATGTGGCAATATATATATAATGGAATATTATTTGGCCATACAAAAGAATGAAATCTTGCAATTTGCAGCAACAGGGATGGATCTCTAGAGCAGTAGGCTAAGTAAAATAACTGAAACAGAAAGACAGATACAATATGTTCTGTCTTATATGTGAAATCTAAAAAAAAAATAAAATTAAAACCATGCTCATAGACACAGAGAACAGACTGGTATTTGCAAGAGGTAGGGTGTAGGTGGTTGGGGAAAGGGGTGAAGCCGCTTGTTTGGTTTTAGTTTAAATACACTGAATTTCTTTTTAATTAAAATAAAAATAAATGAAAAGACCCAGCTACAGAAATCTAATTAATTAAATGTAAAAGTCATGGGAGCATAATGTACAGCATGATGACTACAGTTAATAATACTGCATTTTTAAAGCTGCAAAGAGTAAATCTTAAAAGTTTTCATCACGAGAAAAAAAAATTCTGTACATATGTCTGGATGGATCTTAACTAGGCTTATTGCGATGATCATTTTGCAATACCTACAAATATCAAATCATTACGTTGTACACCTGGAACTAATATAATGTATATAAATTATATCTCAATATTTTTTAAGTTGACAATCTCTTCTTCATCCCATTCTCCTCCAAATGTATCCATTAGGTGCTATTTTACTCATACTAGGAGAAAGTGCACATTTGGAGAAAGTGCACATTTGAAACCCTCTAAGTGTACAGTGTGTGGTTCCTTCACTGCACAACTGTTGTGGCTACACACAAACACATGGAGATAGAGCCAGGTAAGAATTACTGAGATTAAGACCAAAAGGCCTGTAACGGTGGTCATAGGAGGCAGGCTTGGCCTTGCTTGAACTATCTCTTTCACAACAGAGATGTGTGCCCCCAGGCTCAAAATGTTATAAGAAAGTAGAGAAAATTGCTGTACTTATTCTGCCTGATCCTTAAAATAAAATCTAAGATCTGATCAAACCGAGGCCATCTCTATATCAACTACTGCTAGCCAGGAGCCCCCATGTAGAAGCATAGAAGGTAATGAAGATGACAGAAAGGTCTGAAAGAAGAAAGGAAGTTCAAGTGAAGGTCAAGACTTCTTTGAGTCCTTGTAGAGAAAGGTTATCAGGGTTTTGCACAGGGAACAATTCCATGATAAGAAAGTACTTAAGGGCAATCCTAGTCAATTAGAATCTGTTTTCCTAAGATTAGAAGCTGACATTTTGATTGTAGTATAATTAAGGTTATCTCTTAACACTTCACAAATTGAATACAGAAAAACACAAAACTAAGTGATGGGGAGAGAAGAGAAAACTTGAAAAACAGAGACAGTAGAGTTCATCAACCCTTTAATTTACAAATGAGGGAACATTTGTAAGACATAGACGTTTGTAATGACACAGATGTTTACTCATCAAGTCTGGGGAGCAGACTGGCTCCTAATGAAAGAAATTTCCAACCAAGGCAATGTGAGGTCCAGCAGAGGTATTTTGGGCAGGCACAAAGTCCAATGTCCTTCAGAACTAGCCCTGTTTATACACACGGAGTTGTTTTTAGAGATACAAACTATGCAAATATCTTCAAATTCTAAAGCCAAACTTAAATAGCCATTACGAACATAACCAAGAGAGAAAGTCTCATTCAAGGCATTCTTTAGGTTTGCTCAGGTTATTTGTCCTATTTAGACAAACTGCCTTGGCAAAATTAAGCAATTATCTGACAATGTATGTATATTACTGTAACCAAGCAGGGCCCTATAGGGTTCCTGGGCACACAAGCCTTTTCTATCCTCCATTTCTTATTTTTAGGGAATAAGCTTCAGCCTCCATGACCTTCCCTAAATTCCAAAGGGTAGTTACTAATCGGAGAAGGCAGGGGATGCAGAGACCAGAGAGAAACAGTCAAGAGACAATAGTGCAGGAGTTCCCGTCGTGGCTCAGTGGTTAACGAATCCGACTAGGAACCATGAGGTTGCGGATTTGATCCCTGACCTTGCTCAGTGGGTTAAGGATCCTGCGTTGCCATGAGCTGTGGTGTAGGTTGCAGACGCAGCTCGGATCCCGCGTTGCTGTGGCTGTGGCGAAGGCCGGCGGCTACAGCTCCTGTTAGACCCCTAGCCTGGGAACCTCCATATGCTGCGGGTGCGGCTTTAGATAAGGGAAAAAGACAAAAGAAAAAGAAAAAAGAGAGAGAGAGACAATACTGCAGCCTTGGGGCAATGTCCTGGTTCTCTCTCAAGGAATATACATAACTGAGCCTTTCCGCAGAACTAAAACCCCAACAAATGGAAGAACTACTTGATGGAGCATTCTTCATTCCTGGAAGGAGAGCCACCAGAACCAGTCCTGGGGCCACTAACACCAGCTTTTAAAGACAATGCAAGCTTGCCTCTACCCTGATCCTTATCTACTGCCGGCCCAATTTTCCACTCCCCAAACTATAAAACCACTTCCTAATTCTCCCAAGAGGGGCACAGCCTCTAAGACATGAGGCTGCTGTGGCTCCCTTTGCCTGGCAAAGCAATAAAGCTATCTTTTTCTCCTTCACCCAGAACTCCTGTTTCTGAGTTTCTATTCGGGAACAGCACACAGAGGCCAAGTTTTGGCACCATTACTCGTTCAGTTCAAGAGAAAGCTGACCCAAACTATTCAAACACAGTAATTCCATTTTCCACTTCACAGCTATGTATTATTTTAAAATCTCTGGAATGGTATGTGCTGCTACGTTGATGACTTCACACACACACACACACACACACACACAGTGGAGCCAGATCTTTCTCTGCCCGAGCAAGGAAAAAGAAATGCCTGCTTCCATTAGGATCTTCTCGCTTGCTGTTTCCCACAATGACTGGCTTCCAAAGTACCATTCACTGACACAGGGCAAGATCCGCTCTCATTAAAATGAAGGTAAACCTAAAAGTTTGAAAAGGGCACAAGGGGAGGGAGGTGGAGAAGGAGGGACGTGATGCTGCTGAAGTTACTGCAGTGAGGGCTGTGAGCTGGAGCACCTTCCTGCGTGTGATTATCCGCTCAACGGTGGCTTGTTTGGAGAAGTAATTAAGATACTATTTACTGAGGCTACTCGGTGAAGTGTGTGTGCCTCTCTTGGTCCGTTAAGTAAACAGGTATCTCTGGCTGTCCCTTCCAAGAGGTAAAAAACCATGCAGATATACAATTTATCTTGTCTCCCAACGTTTCTGAATCTAATTTAGTCAGCTAACTACCAGGAAGGGAAAGACTTCACACCGACTGATCGCAGCTGGGGCTGTGCCGGGCTGCACCCCGAGGGTCTGCAAAGTCTGTACGTGCCCGGCTTCGAGACCTGAGTTAGAGCCTGGACTCAGCAACAGAAACATCAGTGGTTTAATGGATGGGGCAGCTTACATGTCAGAAGCAAGGTCCTGGGCCAGCAACACGCCACCCTGTGCGGCCAAAGGTGCCTAAGACGTGGCGGCAGGCCTCGCTCTCACTGGGAGGGGAGATTTCCGGTCGCAGGGGAACTGACGTCAGGCTGGCTCATTAGTTACTGGGAAAACTAGCACCACCCCTTTGAAAAGCCATCAGGTGGAGGTGTTCTGATCTAAAGGTTAGAGCAATCATCAGCTGGAGTGGGGGCAAGTTTGTAGGAAGGTCGGTCCTGTGAGCGTGGATGGTATGGATGAAGCGGGAGCTGGTGAGCAGGGAGACGCAGAGAGAGCGAGAGGACAGGCAGCTCGGGTAGCCCGGCCATACAGGCTGCTACGTTGTTGGTTAATCAACTAGATCTCTTAGCAGAGAAATGGTATAACTCTTGGATATTTAACTTAAACTGACTTTTTTTCCTTTTTTTAGAGCTGCACCCGCGGCATATGGAGGTTTCCAGGCTAGAGGTCAAATCAGTGCTGTAGCCACTGGCCTACGGCACAGCCACAGCAACGCTAGATCCAAGCCTAGTCTGCGACCTACACCACAGCTCATGGCAACGCTGGAGGCTTAACCCCCTGAGCAAGGCCAGGGATCGAACCTGTCTACTCATGGATGCTAGTCAGATTCCTTTCTGCTGCATCATGATGGGAACCACCGTTAAACTGATTTCCTGAAATCATTTTTGAGTCTTTTTCTCCAACTCAGCCATGTTCATTTACACCAATGTGTCAACTCACTAAGGTCACGACTGCCTCGCTAGGAAAATGATATACTCTCCATTCCCATGGTGTGGGGATGGAAAGTATCAGAATCTCCCAGAGGAAATCTGTAATTATTATTAGCAGCAACCATTGTGTTGTTATCTCCTCCCTGTAGATTTCCAGGGTAAAGATGTAAGAAGAGATGGACAGCTATACAATGGTCCTATTTCTCAGTTTAATTGGGAAAGCAAGGCATGTGCTTAAAAAAAGATAAGAGCAGAAATAACACAATACAAGGGGACTAACCTCAAAGAAAGCACTACAGGCCGTAAAAGTTACAAATGTTGCCAAAGCAAAAACTCAGAAGTTCCCAAGGCCTAAAGAGATGATTGTTTCCTTATTTACCTGGACTTAGGGAAGCCCTGTGTAGAGTGGCCCCAAACTCTTTTCAACCTGTGTTCCAGATTCCACAGCATTTAATCCCCATCACTGAAGTAACACAACTGATTCAGGTAAGATGGGGTCCAGGAGGAGGAGGAATGAATTCCAAAGTAACGGAAAGATAGGAAGCACTTTCCCTTTACTTATGAATGGCATCTCAAATTTAACTCACAGAATTATTTTTTAAAGGATTTCTCTTCAGTCGGCCTTAGGCAACAAGGCCACTAGCTTGATGTTGCTTCTTTTCTTCCACTGTCCTTTGCAGCATATCCTGTAAACAGATCTTGTCTAAGAACGAATGAAAATCACACCAGCTGGGACCCTGCTTGGAGCTAACAGAGAAATATTTGTTCTCCAGCAGGTCCAAAGCACAGTCAGACTCTGGAGAGTGAAAATTTCCTCAAAAGAAAGCACGTGAAAACACCCCCAAGGAAAAGACACTTGATGGCACATTCAGAAACATTTCCCAGAGTTCCCATCGTGGCTCAGTGGAAACGAATCTGACTAGGAACCATGAGGTTGAGGGTTCAAACCCTGGCCTCGCTCACTGGGTTAAGGATCTGGCGTTGCCATGAGCTGTGTGTAGGCTGCAGACTCGGCTCAGATCCGCATTGCTGTGGCTGTGGTGTAGACCGGTGGTCATAGCTCCAATTAGACCCCCTAGCCTGGGAACACCTACATGCCGCAGGTGCGGCCCTAAAATGACAAAAAGACCAAAAAAAGAAAAAGAAAGAAACATCTCTCAAACTTTCCTCCCTTGAGTCATACGGATATGGAACCATATATGTATATGAAAAATTAAAAGAAATATGTTTCAACCATCTAGTATTCACAGATTTCTGGAATTTTCAGTTTTCAACCGAGTATGAGGTTGGATTTTACAATATTTACCCAACTTGCCGCTAAAGTTGACAGTTTTAGGATCTAGCTTCAATTTAACAGTAAGACTTACTCACTTAGAAAGAATACACAGATGCCACATAATCATATTGGAGATGAAGACATCACTTTTTAGAGTTATTGTGGCTCAGCAGAAACAAACCTGACTGGTATCCATGAGGATGAGGGTTTGGTCCCTGGCCTTGCTCAGCGGGTTAAAGGATTCAGCGTTGCCTTGATCCGTGATGTAGGCTGCAGACAGGGCTCAGATCTAGCGTTCACTGTGGCTGTGGTGTAGGCTGGCAGCTGCAGCTTCAATTCGACCCTAGCCTGGGAACTTCCAAATGCCACAGGTGCGACCCTAAAAAGACAAAAAAAAAAGACATCATTTTTCAAAAAAGGGAATATAATTTATAGAGAACTCTGACAATGAGGTTGTGGTTAAATAAGAAGACCCATGGGGGGAGTTCCCATTGTGGCGCAGTGGAAACAAATCTGACTAGGAACCATGAGGTTGCAGGTTCAATCCCTGGCCTCACTCAGTGGGTTAAGGATCTGGCGTTGCCGTGAGCTGTGGTGTAGGTCATATACGCGACTCAGATCTGGTGTTGCTATAGCTGTGGCGTTGGCTGGCAGCTGCAGCTCCAATTCAACCCCTAGCCTGGGAACCTCTATATGTCTTGGGTGCGACCCTAAAAAGACAAAAAAAAAAAGAGAGAGAGAGAGAGAGAGAGAGAGAGAGAGAGGCCCACAGGAAAGACCCATTGCTGAGAATAAAGAGTAAAATGGAGATTTAGAAAAATATTCTGCCTCCTGTCAAGGATTGTTTGGTAGATCAATTTAAACTGTTTCAACTGTAAATTCTAAACAAATTTAAGTTCTAAGCATAACATAATTGAATGTCAAGCCCATCCTCCACTAGCTGTGTCATTCTACCTCCTTTGCTTTTTTTTCCCATTTGCAGAATGTAAAAAATAGCACCAGATTTGCTCTGACTAGAGGATTATTGGGGATCAAGTTATTAAAAGAGCATAAAAGTGCTTCAAAAAACTTTCAAATCACTTTGCAAATGCTTAAGTTAAAATTTAAAAACAAATAATATGGCATTATTAGCCACTTAGCTTTAAAATTAAAAAAGAGTATAATATAATTGAAAACATATGGCATAATTATAATATTTTTGTTTGTACCAAAGAGTTAATTAAATAGTAAGAATATTGAATTTTCCAGCTTGTACTTATAAAATCTTTTCATCTACCCAGAGAAGCAAAGAAGATAAATGGATTTCCACATTCATTATCACTCCTTGCTTTATAATATAGTCACATTCGTATGCTATTTCCTTTCTAATTTTCTCATTTCCTTAGACTCTTGAACATAAAATGACTTTCATGCATGAAACTATCTTTTAAGAAAGTAAAACTAATATAGACATTTTTCTTTAAGGTACAGATCAAATTCCTGAGTGAATTTCCTGGATGATGTTGATAGTCATATCAATTTTACCTCCTAAAAAAGTAACTATACAAATTTTTTCTTCTGTATTCTTAAAATTGCTTTTTCATGTTAGGTTTTTTTTTTTTTTTTCCTAGCTACACCCACAGTATGCAGAATTTCCCCAACCGGGGACAGAACTCTGTGCCACAGCAGCAGCCTGAGCAATGACAGTGGCAATGACAGATCCTTAACCTGCTGAGCCACCAGGGAACTCCCTATTAGTTCCTACTCTTGAAATACCTATTAAACTACAAAGCATACTGCCAACAATTATTGAGTGTTTTTTCTTTATGCCACAGACACTGGGCTGAGCCCTTTCCATGCTTATCATTTGATTTTATAGTAATTTCATGCATATATCCTTACTGTATAGTGAGGAAAATGAAGCCAGAGAGGTTAAGCAACTGGCCAAGTGTCACACAGCTAGAAGTAGAATGGGGCAGATCCCAAGCAAACAGTGAATCCATGGCGCAATACAGCTTCTCAGTCTCTTTCTCCATCTTTTCCTCTCAAAATAGATGTTTTTCTTCATTCAGTGAAGGTCGCCCATCTTGGTTGCACACAGTTACACCTCTTCCTTAATCAGCTTGGTTAAGAGAATCACAGAATTCAAGCACTTGCTAAATATGCCCAGAGGTCACTTTTACCATCACAGCGGGCCTGTGTGTCAGACAGTGGGTCTAGCTACAGAAGTGAGGTTGCACTGGCACATGCCACATGCTGCCACTTCCCTTTCTATTGAGACCCTTGCTCTTGAGCTCCAAGAACACTTGTGCTGCCCCAGCGATATCAGGGTTCCACTGCAGCATTACAGTCTTATAAAATTTGATATCAAAACAGAACACAGAAAACATCATCTCAGTGGTTCCTCCTTTTTTTGTCCATACTCCCTGTTTGCAAATCCAAACATCAGTCCTATATAAAATCTGAAGGATCACTGTATCAGTAATCAATTTGTAAAGATTTGATAATAAAAAGAGAATTTATCTGAAGTCTACCTGCATGTTTTTTGGGGCCACTTCCTCGCCCACCACCAACATTCAAAAGATGCAGGCAGTATTCAGTCCATGAGTTGCTAATACCGACAGCTTCTCTGTACTGATGAAAACCAGTTTTATGACCCATCTTGAACTAGAACCAGTTAAAACTAAGCTCAGTATCTAAAGATGATACCAAAGGAAGTAGTTAGTAGTTTTTCAAGATGTCTCATACTCCCCATAGTAAATACTACTATAGAGACACTTTCATAAGCTTTCCCTCAGATATTTGTTTTCTTTTAGGTCTGCACCAGCTACGTATAGAAATTCCCAGGCCAGAAGTCTAAAAGGAGCTACAGCTGCCGGCCTACACCACAGCCATAGCAACACCAGATCCAAGGTGCATCTGTGACCTACACCACAGGTCACAGGAATGCCAGATTCCCTGACCCAGCAAAAGAGGCCAGGGATCGAACACGCATCCTCAGGGATACTAGTCGGGTTTGGTACTGCTGAGTGAGGACAGGACCCCCCCCCCCTTTTTTTTCTGACAGCTATTTTTTAAAGAACTTTGAGAGCAGAAGAAAAAAACAAAATGTTTCCTATTAGTAAATCCTGGTCTAAGTTTTAAGCTGAAAAGTTTAAACTAACAAAATAAAATTCTGCAAACCCTATCCAGATTGAAAATTGAATCTATATACTTTTGGTTAAAGGGCTTTTATTTTCTTTTGTTTCCCATAAAGGCCAAGTCCTCATGGGTAAGATGCAAATCAGTTAAGCGTGAAAACATACTGAAATGGAGTTCCTATTGTGGTTCATTGGAAACAAATCTGACTAGCATCCATGAGTACACAGTTCAATCCCTGGACTTCCTCAGTGGGTTAAGGATCCGGTGTTGCCATGAGCTGCAGTGTAGGTTGCAGAAGCGGCTCAGATCCCATGTTGCTGTGGCTGTGGTATAGGCCAGCAGCTACAGCTCTGATTTGACCCCTAGCCTGGGAACTTCCATATGCCAAGGGTGCGGCCCTAAAAAAGACCAAAAAAAAGTACTGAAATGGTTGCATGTTTGGAAATTATTCTGTCATGAGGTAAGACAAAGCATGGGCATTTAGGGAGACCTCAACCAAAATGAACTGAAGTCCCCTTAAAACGGAGGGGCTAATTATGCAGGACAAGTCAGAAAAAACAAGAGTAAATGGTGAGACGAGTATCGGTTGTGGAGGACACCTGGTTCTACAAGGGACAGTTCCTATTTCCTTTGTCACTGTTCACCTACAACTTGGCAGAGCCGTATACCTTGGTGGAACTTGGGCGTTAACAAGCTTCATTTTACCAAGATTTTCAATGCGGGAAAGTGTAGTTCTTTCACCTTTCAATCCACTGGGGACTAATTTGGAGCTATGCAAGGCTTAGCAGCAGGAAGCATGTAAGAAATTCATCCCAAACCTTTGACAGCTTCCAAAGCTGGTGTGTTTGCTTTAGGATGTCCAAACAATTCTGGAATTTCATAACTGAAGAAGCTAACTGTAAGACTTTTGACATATTTTGAAAAGTGAAAAAGTCAAACTCTTCCTCTTGCCTGCTTCCTCCAGATCAGGCCAGAAAGTTCTTATAACACACTAGGGAACTTGGCCTTCACAGGATTTACACGGGCAGCAGTGAGACCCCCATACGTCCACAAAGCTGAGCACCTTCGACCATGGATATGCAAGCCTGCAGCCCTCACGGCCTTTCCCCTGCCAAGTAAACACGCGTGGGGGGGGGGGGTTGCAATTCCTGTGAGGCAAGGCCACTGGTTAGAGTATCCAAAAGCTCTCTACTGCTTCCCTGCTCTGCCATGCTCCAGTCCCGGGGGAAAAGTGAAAAGCGCTCTGCTTACCAGTCAAACCACAGAGACAAATACCAACTGCTCTGCCTGCAGGGCAGTCCAGCTCCAACTGTAAGGGAACAGCTGGCCCCTTAAAGACTAGAATGCCAAGAAACTCTAATTGTACTAACAGCCCTAGAAGAGTTGTTTGAATTTCATGTGGGGAGGGACCACGGTTACTACAATGCTGTACAGTAATACTGAAAACGGCTAGCCAGTAGTTATCAAGCACTTTCCATAAGTCAGGCAGCAGAGCAGGTTTATATAATTCATTTAATCCTCATTATCCTGTGAGGTTAATAACTCTCTTTGTCCCCATTTAACACAAGAGGAAACTAAGACCCAGCATGTCCAGAAGGTCCTTGGCACATGATAACCTTAAGATAAATATATGCAAAGTAAATCTTTTTGTTTGTTTGTTGTTTTTTGGGGGTTGCACCTGTGGCATACGGAAGTTCCCAGGCTAGGGGTCGAATCAGACCTGCAGCTGCCGGCCTACATCACAGCCACAGCAACACTGGATCCTTAACACACTGAGGGAGGCCAGGGATCAAACCCATATCCTCTTGGATACTAGTAGGGTTCATAACCTGCTGAGCCACAATGGGAACTCCCTAAATCTTTTTTTTTTTTTTTAAATGGGGCACAAAGACAGAAATATAGATCAGTGGAACAGGATATAAAGCCCAGAATTAAATCCACACATCTATAGTCAACTAATCTATGACAAAGGAGCCAAGAATATACATTGGACAAAAGACAGCCTCTTCAATAAGTGGTGCTGGGAAAACTGGACAGCTACATGTAAAAAAATGAAACTAGAAAACTTCCTAACACCATGCACAAAAATAAACTCAAAATGGATTAAAGATCTAGATATAAGACCAGATACTATAAAACTCTTAGAGGAAAACATAGGCTAAACAGTCTCTGACATAAATGATAGCAACATCTTCTCAGATCCATGTGTCAGAGTAAGGACAATAAAAAGAGAAATAAACAAATGGGACTTAATTAAACTTCATAGTTTCTGCACAGCTAAGGAAACCCTAAACAAAACGAAAAGACAACTCCCTAAATCTTATACAATGCAAAATCACCATTCCCTCGAAATAATGTCATAAATAGGATAATTTCTAAGAGCAGCCCATAAAATCTATTCGACCCACTTGTATCTATTTATTAATTTAACACTGTCATGTAAACCTAATAGTCATTGTAGTATTGTCTTTATAGGGGACTGTGTTCCAAATTTCAGGCACCCTTCAACACTTTTCTTATTAAGCAGCTACTTTCTGAAGGAGCGGTGTGCCAAGGAAAGGTGGAAAGCTGAGCCAGGTGCTCGCCCACCATGTAGGATTTCTACGCCTGCCCACCCCCAGGAGCAGAGGGGGCGCCTTCTGGAGGGACTTCCTGGGTGGGGCTAGAAAAGCAATAGATCCTTTGGGACATACACCCATTCCCTCAGCACTCTGGCTGCTCCCACACCCTCCAAGAGCCCTGACGTTGCCCGCGCTGCTGCAGAAACTGAGGGATCATCATGTCCCAAATCACAGCTTTCAACTAAATTGATGGGTAGACATTTCACAAGTCTTCATTGTCTTCAGCTTTTGGCACCTGTTACTGTTTGTCTGGCGACAAGTGCTGGCAAGTGACAAAATGAATTCACGAGGATCGTATTAACATTAACAACAACAACAAAAAAAAAAAAATCGGGGAACAGCCCATCCTGCTTAGCTCAACAGCTGGGGGTGATTTTACAGTACATATACAGAGTTAAGTAGCTATGCTTTCTGCTTGTAAGATCAATTCTAGTTTTCGTGGTGAAATAAAATGGATCAGCATTCCACTGTGTTCTGTGATGGCGCCCATCACCTAAACAGGTTTAAAGATTCCAAAACCATACATCTCTTGGTTGGGCCAACCTATAACCTCCCCCCAACCCCGTCCACCAGGTTTCCCACCCTAGACTGGGAGCTCGCTGAGGACTGAGGCCATCTCTTGTTTGTCTTTGTATCTCCAGGGGCACCAAGACTTAGGGATGAAGAATCATAGTAAATGTATATTAAGCCCTGAATTTAAATCTAATTCACTTTTAAATTAATCCCAGAGAAGGTTAGGACTCAAGGTACTAAACCTGGCTCCCCCCACGCCCAGCCCGTTCTACCAACTGAAAAGAAGTAAAACTAGGAGTTTGGGGTTTTTTTTTTTTTTTGTCTTTTTGCCTTATCTAGGGCCGCCTCCGTGGCATGTGGAGGTTCCCAGGCTAGGGGTCTAACAGGAGCTGTAGCTGCCGGTCTTCGCCACAGCCACAGCAACGCATCGGGATCCGAGCTGCGTCTGCAACCTACACCACAGCTCACGGCAATGCCGGAGCCTTAACCCACTGAGCAAGGCCAGGGATCGAACCCACAACCTCATGGTCCCTAGTCGGATTCGTTAACCACTGAGCCACGATGGGAACTCCCAAAACTAGTAGTTCTATTGTAATATTCCAGTAACTAATTCTCACCCTATCAACACATATTAAACCTAATCTTCTGCCCATCGCTATCCAGCTGATAGAAATGTGCTGCAAAATCTTTAGTCACCAAGAAAGGCTTGATTGTATCCACTACCAACTTCTTTTGCTTCGTTTTGTTTTTTGTTTTTTAGGTCTGCACCTGCGGCATATGGAAGTTCCCAGCCTAGGGGTCAAATCAGAACTACAGCCAACGACCTATGCCACAGGCACAGCAACACCAGATCTGAGCCGCCTCTGCGACTTATATAGCAGCTCAGAGCAATGCCAGATCCTTAACCAACTGATTGACCCAGTGATTGACCCCGAATCCTCATGGATACTAGTCAGATTCATTTCTGCTGAGCCAAGACGAGAAGTCACCACTACCCACTAGTTTTTAAAAATCAATCTTAAGCACTTAACTAAGATTTTCAATAAAAGTTGGAAACAGGATTTCTTTTATTTCAGTTAAATCTTTATCAATCAAAAAAAAAAAGAGAGAAGAACAAGGACTCTCCAATTCCTTGAAAGTCCTGCTTCAATGAGGTTTTACTGCATATGGAAATCTTTTTGTAGTATGAAATAAATAATGAAATAATTATACTCTTGGCAAAAGATCTGCTGGGAAATTCGTTTTCAATGGCAATTTCTCTGCTGAGTTTCAAATGTAATTTGATTTACAAAAGTATGATTTTCAAATTCAGGCAAAATCCATCTGCTGTATGAAGTACACCCAGCTGGTTTACTTCCTGTGTGGGGAGACCCTGCTGTACCCCTTCCAAAGGTATATTTGCAGCCAATGAATAACTTAGATCCTGGGGAAATCTGCCTCTGATACATTTTTTGTGAGAAACAGATGAGTTTTTTTTTTTTCTCCCTGCATTTGGCATTGGCTACCATCTCATTTTAAAGAGCTTGTTCTCAAAGAAACTATGACACAGGAAGGGGACGGGGGCCGTGGCACCAGCAAACTGAAACAAACAGGAGTCCTGACCTTTCCGGCCCTGCTTCTCCTACAGGGGACACTTTTCTCAGTTTCTGTCGCCAGGCCGGGCTGACCAGCTACAGCTGCCTGCCTGGAACTTTGGGAGCCACAGACGGTGTTTGTTGATAAGTTAACGCATTATTGCTTATCAAGTTCGCGTCATTTTTCTATGTGCAGAAAATTCCCGTATGGCGTGCAAAAATTCTGTTGGAAATATCCCCAAATAGATTCGAGTAGGAATTCCCAGGGAGCTGATTCCTGTATTGTTATCTCCAATTATCCCTTCACAGTCTGGTTGAGGTTGCTTGTATCCCTGATGATGATTATATTGTCTTTATTTCTTGCCATGATCGATGCAGAGATCTAGTGATCTGGTTTCAACATGTAACTCAGAATGAAGTCTTTCCTCTCCAACTTTAGCATCCATGAAGATCATCAGGAAGCCATGTTAAACCAGATTGGGGGGGGCCTTCCCCTAGTTGGTCTGGTTGGGGGGCTATATATTTGCGTTTCTTTTTTGTTTTTTTGTTTTTTTTGCTTTTTCTGGGCCACACCCAGAAAATATGGAGGTTCCCAAGCTAGGGGTCCAATCGGAGCTAGAGCTGCCGGCCACAGCAACGCAGGATCCAAGCCGCATCTGCAACCTACACCACAACTCATGGCAACGCCAGATCCTTAACCTACTGAGTGAGAACAGGGATTGAACCCGCAACCTCATGGTTCCTAGTCCGATTCATTTCTGCAACGCCACACATGTGCATTTCTAACAAATTCCCAGGTGATGCTGATGCTGTGGGTGTGGAGATCAGCTCCAAGGACCACTGTTCTCCACACACTGGCTACTTTGCTGGGACTATCAACTCACCAGGTAGGCACAGATAAACCTGGTTTTAATTAGCCCAGCTGCCCCTGGGCTCCTAAGAGAAAGAGGGTGGACCACTCCCTTCCCTCGAAGAGTAGAGTAACAGTTCCTACTACTCCAAGTCTGAGGAACTGTGTTGGCCTTGTCTGAGCAATTCTGCCAGCAGACTTATGTGCAAGGAGTACCATGCAGGCTGGAGGGTATGTCTGGTCACTCCCAAGACAACGGAGGCCCAGAGAACGTCTTTTAATGTTTCCTATGACGTGTAAGGGGCTGGTTTTCCAACTATAAGTAATGGAACAAGTTTTCTAAATTATATTGCTACAAGTCAATCAAAATCATATATTTCAGACATTTGCCCATAAGTCCAAATTTCTGGAGCCTGACTAAATTACATCACTTTGCTTGTACCTTAGGGTTTATAAGCTCTGCCTAAATTAAGAGACTGTCGGTTAATCAAAAGGACAAAGTCTAAATTTCCCATCGTGGCTCAGCAGAAACAAATCCGACAATATTCCTGAGGAGACCTGTTTGATCCCTGGCCCTGTTCAGTGGGTTAAGGATCCATTGTGGTTGCAAGCTGTGGCACAGATCACAGATGCAATAGATCTGGTATTGCTGTGGCTGTGGTTAGGCCGGCAGCTGCAACTCCGATTAGACCCCTATCCTGGGAACTTCCATGTGCCACAGCGGCAGCCCTTAAAAAAAAAAAAAGGGACAAAGCCTCTTATCAAATGGCATTTGCATGATAGATAGAAAGGATTACCCAGAGGGCCCTTTGTAATACTGAAAACAAAGATTATCAGCCGCAAACACTGTTGTGTAAGTAGTATATGTATACAGGTGGGCATTAAGACTTATATGCAGTCCCATCTGAGGCCAGATACTCAGCTGTCTCCCAGGTCTGAAGAAGTATTCATTTATCACCATTCGGGGCCACGTAATCATTTATTAAACCAGTCCTGAGCTAAGCAACACAAACCAGAGGCCTGGCTACCAGCCCCATCCAGGCCCTTATCATTTCATTATGCCTGAATTAATGCGAAGTCCTATTCATTGCTCTTAATGGGTCAAAACAACCCCTACTTTTATGCTTCCATGACTCCTTAGCTTCATAATATGGCCTCCTTCCAGATGTTCAAGGTCATCTCTCACTACCCACCCACCCACTGCCCAAGAATTAGACCCCAACAGCCTAGCAACCCTCCCCTTCCATTGCCCAAGATTAATATTCCTAAAGCAACAACTGTTCACTGAGTCAATAACAAACTTACTCAAACACCTAGTGGCCCCTCACCATCTACAGGGCTAAGCTCAAACTTTTCTCTCTCTGCTCAGAGAAAGCTCACTATTTTACCTGACTCAGCTTTTCTCAATCACTCCAAATCTCACACGTGTGCAGGCACACGTACCACTCGTGGGCCTGCACCTGCAGTGACATGGTACCCTGCTCACCTGCCTGCAGGACTCCAGACCACAGCTCAGTCTGAGCTTTTCTGGCAGGACAACGCCTGGCAACTGCTCTGCGTATCTGACCTCCTGGTGCGGTTCTGCCTAGAGAATGGCCTGCAGAAGAGGACCAGGCCATAACCGGTACTGATCTCCAATGGGATAAGTAAGCATTGAAATTAAAAGCAAGCATTGAAAAATCTTATAACAATTCAACCAAGAAAAGGCATGCCTTTAAATCTATTAATAAAAAATAGGAACTTGAATTTTGGGTGCCTGTAGGAGTTGGGGTTCTCCAGAGAACCAGAACCAATGGGACATATATCTACATACAGAAAGAAATTTACTCTAAAGAACTGGTTCAGGAGGAGTTCCCGTCGTGGCTCAGAGGAAACGAATCCGACTAAGAACCATGAGGTTGTCGGAGTTCCATTCGTGGCTCAGTGGTTAACGAATCCAACTAGGAAACATGAGGTTGCGGGTTCGATCCCTGGCCTTGCTCAGTGGGTTAACAATCTGGCGTTGCCGTGAGCTGTGGTGTAGGTCGCAGACGCAGCTCGGATCCCATGCTGCTGTGGCTGTGGTGTAGATCGGCAGCTGTAGCTCTGATTAGACCCCTAGCCTGGGATCCTCCATATGCCGCGGGTGTGGCCCTAAAATGACAAAAAGACAAAAAATAAATAAATAACTGGTTCACAGTTATAGAGGCTGCCAAGACCAAACCAGCAGTGTGGTCCAGCAGGCTCCAGATCCAGGAGAGCCGATGGTACAGTTCTAGTCTGAAGGCAGTCCGCCGAACCTCCCTTTGGCTTGCGTAGGCCGGTCTTTTTCCCTATTCAGGCCCTCAACTCACTGGATAAGGCCCACCCACATTATGGTGAGCAATCTGCTTACTGAGAGTTCACCAAATTAAATGTTAACCTTGTTCAAAAAATACCCTACCACTTGATAAGTAAAATTATCCACCCAAATGCCTTTTTTTCTAGTCATTGATTTTTATTGGCTTTTGCAAATGTATCAGTGGGCAGTGGACTGGGAGGCAGAAACTGCTCTTTCACACATGGTTAGAGTGAAGATCTAGGGCAGAGACCGGCAATACAGCCCACTGGACAAAGCTGGGCCGTGGCCTGCTTTTGTCTGGCCAGCAAGGTAAGAGTGATTTTTACATGTGTCAAAGAGTGTACAAAATAAAAAGAAGAAGATGCAGCAGAGACAGCATGAGGCACCCACCCAGCCTGAAGTATTCCCTCTGCTGTTCGCTGACCCCTGTTCCAGAACAGTCTCCCCAGGCCATCCTGCACGCTTCACGGTAATGTCAGCTCTTCTAGTATTATTCCACCTCCTTTCCATCCTGCCTTCCTAAATAGGCAATGCGCTTCCCGTGTGAGGGGAACTATGAGGTCGACTTCACACAGGCCAGAGTCTACACTACACAGAGGTCTTAATAAACGCTGACTGAGAGCTGGCTCCCTTGTCATCAGTGTTCTCAGAAGCAGCTTTCTCAGAGTTCGGGTCTCTCACATGTACCTCCCACCATTTACTTTTTTCTGCTTAGTACAAACACAAGTGTGCTCGGGTTTAGAGTGACTAACGGCATCCTTTGATCTCACAAACTATTTCATGCAGTAAACCTCAATTAAATGTTTGTTTGCATTGGGTGACCAAGAAAACCGAGAGAGCGGAAGGTTTCTGTGACAGGCCTGTGGTAGGTAGCCTGTAAGGCGCCCCCAACAGCCCTCCTACTCTTCGGCCCTCCGCAATCAGTCCTCTCCAGGGCAGACCAAACCTGGTGAGTCACTCCTAACAATCAGAATACAGCAGCAGTAATAGGATGCCACATTCAAGATCAGGTTACCAAATGTCTGTCCCTTCTGTCTTGGGGGGGCGGGGTCTCCCTTCCTCTCTGCTGGTTGACTTGCTCTTGAGGCAGCTCTGTTGAGAGGCCCACTGGAGTGAGTTTGGAAGCAGATCTTCTGAGACTCCTCAAAAGCCACAAGAGTGAGCTTGGAAGGCGCTCCTCCCCCAGCTGAGCCTGGAAAGAACTGCAGTGCTGGCTAGTCCTTCAACGACGGCCTTGCAGAGCCCCTTAGCCATAATCACCCAGCCGCCGTCCTGCATTCCTGACTCATAGCAATTTTTGAAATAATAATAAATGTTGCTTTTTTTTTTTTTTTTTTTTTTTTTGCTTTTTAGGGCTGCACCTGTGGCAGGTGGAAGGTCCCAGGCTAGGGGTCTAATGGGAGCTTCAGCTGCCAGACTACAGCACAGCCGCAGCAATGCTGGATCCTTAACCCACTGAGCGAGGTCAGGGATCGAACCTGCGTCCTCATGGATACTAATCAGTTTCTTTACTGCTGAGCCAAAAGGGGAACTCCAAAGGTTGCTTGTTTTAAGCCTCTAAGTTTGGGGGGATTGATTTATTATACACACTAGATAACTAACGCAGACTATAATTTCTACTTTACACTAAAGATTGTGTATGTTCTTCTAGAATACATAAAAACCCAATTTCTGAAGGAAACCACCTGAAAACAATAGCTGTGGGCACCGGGCTCCTTTCTGATGTAATGAAGGGTTAAGTGAAGTCACACACAGCCCCAGATCTGAGTGTAGTAACCATAGAGGAGGGGTGGCTTTGAAAGGTGGTCTAGGTGTGCCTCAAGTTTTCTCTTGGTAACTTGAAGATGATAATTGCACAACTTTTCTACAGAGAACCAGGGTCAGGAGAAAACAACTCCGTACATGAAGGCTGCCTGGCCCCTGGGCTGCTGTTTAAAAGAAAGCTTGGCCACAGAGCTCTCAGCCCACGAGGGAACTAACACCTCCCAGGGGAACAATTTCTCTGGAACTCCACACTGGTCTCCCTCTGTCTGTCGGTCTGTCTGTCTGTCTCTCTCTCTCTCTCTCACACACACACACACACAGTCACATGCTAACTGGGCACTGTCACATACACTCACACCCACCATTAAACCAGGAACAAACAAACTGTGCTCTAGGGAGTTCCCTCTGTGTCTCAGTGGTGATGAAGCCCACTAGGATCCATGAGGATGTGCATTCAATCCCTGGCCTCACTCAGTGGGTTAAGGATCCAGCGTTGCCGTGAGCTGTGGTGTAGGTTGCAGACGCGGCTCGGATCCCGTGTTGCTTTGGCTGTGGCGTAGGCTGTAGCTCTGATTCAACTCCTATCCTGGGAACCTCCATATGCCACCAGTGCAGCCCTAAAAAAAAGCAAAAAAAAAAAGGGAAACAGTTCACGGCTCCTAGGGGCTGAGTATGTCTTCCAGTAAGCCTGGTTCACGCGCATCCTGCTCTATTCTCCATCAATCTCAGGTTAGGAGCTACTTTTCCAGACCAAATTCTTTTTTGTGTGTGTCTTTTTGTCTTTTTTAGGGCTGCACCCGTGGCATATGGAGGCTCCCAGGCTAGGGGTCCAACTGGAGCTACAGCTGCTGGCCTACACCACAGCCACAGCAACACCAGATCTGAGCCACGTCTGTGACGTACACCCCAGCTCACGGCAATGCCGGATACTTAACCCACTAAACGAGGCCACGGATCGAACCTGTGTCCTCATGAAGGCTATTTGGGTTCGTTATCACTGAGTCACAACGGGAACTCCCCAGACCAAATTCTTAATCACTGAGAAAAGACGGAATCCAGTCTTGGGGCTCATCCCAACTTTACACCCAGAAACATCATCATCAAATAACACTGATGTTTTAGCAGGAAATAGCATTTTGTTAGATGTTCTTCCCAGACAGGGCTGGCTTGGCTGTGCCACCCTCTGGATGCTATGTCTCTGAATCTCCATCTCCTCAGTTAGGATCCTGCTAGGTTGGTTTACTCCAGAAATGAGGCCAGACAACATTGTGCAGGGGCCAGAAGTGAGATGCAAAACCTTGAACTTTGGGAGTTCCCATAATGGCACAGCGGAAACGAATTCGACTAGGAACCATGAGGTTGCGGGTTCGATCCCTGGCCTTGCTCAGTGGTTTGAGGATCTGGCGTTGCCGTGAGCTATTGTGTAGGTTGCAGACGTGGCTAGGATCCCTTGTGGCTGTGGCTCTGGCGTAGGCTGGTGGCTACAGCTCTGATTAGACCCCTAGCCTGGGAATCTCCATATGCTGCGGGTAAGGCCCTAAAAGAACAAAAGACAAAAAAAAAAAAAATTTGAACTTTGGAGCCAGACAGAGTTGCGGTGGGGATGGAATGATATCATGTGTTCAGTGCCAGTGGCCAAGGTACCAGACCTCAAAAATGTGCTAAGCCACTAGGGGAGAGTCACTATTCCGTGCAGTGAGCTGACCTCCTCCTCTGGCCTTCCTCTCCGCCTTTCCTTTCCTCCCCTCTTTCTCCCTCCCCCTTTCCCCTTCTTCTTCCTCTTGTAGTCATCATCACCCTGGTTTCAGCCCTCTTGCTCTTTACTTTCTGTGCTCTAGAGAAACCTGTTCTCACATCTTTTGGCCAAACTCAAATGACCGAATAAATCTTTTAAGTACACTTTCCCCAAAGACATCTATGCATTAACAGATATTAATCGAACACTCTTTCCCAAATGCTGGGAGCCATCTGTGTGTCCCAATGCCACCTGCAGGCTCTGATATCAGACTCCCTCTACTCAAATTCCACCCCTTGCACTTGTTCCTCTGTGACCTGGGCCAAGGAATTAGCACCTCTACATTTTTAGCCTCCTCTTTTGTAAAATAAAACCCTCATCCCAACATTGTAGTAAAATACAAGGAGAAAATCCAGGTGACAGTATTAGAAAAGCTCTTGATCCTGAAATGTAAGCTTTGTGAAGACAGAGATGGTCTGCTGAGCTCCTGGCTGTACCCATGACCTGGAACAGGGCTCAGTGCAAAGTAGAGGCTCAAGTATTTGTTGAGCAAAGGTGCACATGGTATATATGTAGATACTATAACAATTGCTTTTTAATGCCACACCAAACAAATAAGAAAACAGATTATCTACTTGCCTTTTTTAAAAAGTAAAACAACTCGCATACAAAGTTAGAAAATTCAACCCATTATACTTCAATTTTAAGTGTATTTGAAAAGTCCAACCATGCAGATATGACAAAATAAAAAATAAGAGCCACTGCTCCATTTTCTCCAGACCTTTTCCCCAAAGGAAGCCGCTATAATAAATTTCTCATAAGCGCTTTATACATATATTATAACCAACCACTGAGATGTAAAGACAAAGACTGAGCTCTGATGGAAAATTTCAGGATTCAGAGAGCGCCAAGGAGAAGCAGAAAAGGACTGGGGAGAGGAAGACCAAAGAGTCTTCAAAGGCTCCTGAGATCAGATGGTGTCGACCATTCAGTGCAAACAAGCGGGACTCTGCTGGTCCTTGGAAGCAACTGTTGATGCCCACATGGTACCTCGTTTTCTTCTGACCAAGACGATACTAGAACCATGACAGGGTTATTTTGTATGCTGATCCACGTTCTTCCATAAACAACAGTGCAGCCGTGTACAGCCCTCAGTGCTCACCATGGTGACTGACTAGCAATATCTGTTGCGGGCACAGGAAAAACATGATACTGCAGAGAGCACACGAGAATCTGTTTCCTGAAATGAATAAGGAAGTCATTTGATCCCTGATTCACTATGGGGTCTTTGGGACACAACTAGAATGTGATTTGGTACACTTCTCATCATCTAGTACAGCTTGGCTCCATTGCAAGTTAGTGAAATGCAACTCAAAAAGACATAAGAGAGGACAGTCCTCATGGCTCAGTGGGTTAAGGATCTGGCATAGTCACTGCTGTGGCTCTGATTACAGCTGTGGTACTGGTTCAGTCCTGATCCCTGGCCCAGAAACTTCATGCCATGAGCATAACCCCCTCTAAAAAAAAAAAAAAAAAAAATGGAGTTCCCGTTGTGGCTCAGTGGTTAACGAATCCGACTAGGAACCATGAGGTTGCGGGTTCAATCCCTGGCCTTGCTCAGTGGGTTAAGGATCTAGCGTTGCCGTGAGCTGTGGTGTAGGTTGCAGACGCGGCTCGGATCCCGCGTTGCTGTGGTGTAGGCAGGCAGCTACAACTCCTGTTAGACCCTTAGCCTGGGAACCTCCACATGCCACAGGTGCGGCCCCAGATAAGGCAAAAAAACAGTTTGAGGTTCACATAATTCAGACGTTCAGGGAAAAGTCATGGCTGGATCCATGTTCCCTGACAGTTTCACTCAGGATGTGTCTCTATCCTCAGCTCCAGGGGACTCGGGGCTTTATTTTACAGCAGGCTCACCATGTGTGATAAGATTGCTCTCAACAGAGTGAGGCTTATGACCTACTAAACTAGCTTAGCAACCAGCAGAAAGGATGTCTCTTCCCCAATAACACCAGTAAATGATCTAGAACAGACATACTGAATGTCTTGGATCCTATACCCATCTCTGGACAATCAGCACGCCAAGCAGACGAACCACACCAGATGACCGGGTCTGAGACACAATCCCAGCCCAGACACCAGGGAGTGAGAGCACTTGTACCTGAACCACACACTCAGGGACAATGGCAGCTCCCCAAAAGTATCTGGATATGGCTGGACAATGGCAGCTCCCCAAAAGTATCTGGATATGGCTGGACAATGGCAGCTCCCCAAAAGCATCCGGATATGGCTAACGGAAGAAGGAAGGAGATACAGGGCATCAAAACCAACAGATCTACACACCTGGATTCTTCGGATTTAGTAAGCAAGAAGGGGACACCAAGAGACACGTGCAGGCCAGCCGCAGTCTGCACAGAGGCTTCGCTGGACCGGCGCACCCAACCTAGGAAACAGAAAGTCAGGCGACGGAAGGTCAGGAGCACTGACATGACGAGGTGCTGAAAAAAAAAGTCAACTCCTTTGTTTGAAAAGAGGAAGTTGCTGCCATTCGAGTGCCCAGAAATAGAATACATTTATCTCCGGGTATACACGGTACCGTATTTATTGAAGACTATTATAGACTGAAAGAAAGCAAAGGCATAGAAGTGTCAATATTATATAGGAAAGAAGATATGTGGAAATGGATCTTGAATACTAAATAACAATCCTAAAGTTAAAACATGTAATGGCAGGAGGCATTTATTTATGGTAAACAAATTTATTCAGAGTTACCTGGGATAAAAGGCACCTTTAGACTAGACTGGATATTTACTTCTGTATTGCTTTATTTTCTCTTTGTTCCTGCTGTAAAACACTAAACTCCAAAGAGCCCAGGACTCCCCATCTTAAACAATCCCCAGGTCAATCTCAAGTGGAAACTTCTACCAGAGTGTACAGAAGTTGTTAAAATCAAAGAAGAGATGGTCAAAACCATTACTGTAACCCTATTTTCACTTGGAACACCTCAGCCAATCTCTTGCTTGGCATCATGGTTCCTGTATCAAGTCTGTAAATTAGGAAAAGTGAACAACTAGCACCTGAAGGATCTAGATGACAGGACTTGTCTGATGTACTATTGTGATCTGAATTTTTTTAAATAAAATAGTTGACTCTTCTAAATACTTTGCTATCTTTGAAGCTGTATGCTGATAGGAAGATGTCTTTCTATCTAAAGGAACCACCTTCCCAGTTCTCAAGGTCAGGGCCAAGGAAGATAGCAGTACCTACCACATGGTCATGGAACAATTTAACAAACATTAAATCTTAAGTATTCAGTAAAGCTACTCTCTCAAATTCAGAATTGACCTTATTTTTAATAATCACTGATGGATAAAGAACATATACTGTTTTATAAAAACTCATAAATAGGGAGTTACCGTTGTGGCTCAGTGGGTTATGAAGCCAACTAGTATCCATGAGGACGTGGGTTCAGTCCCTGGCCTTGCTCAGTGGGTTAAGGATCTAGCATTGCCGTGAGCTGTGGTGTAGGTCACAGACGTGGCTCAGATCCTGTGTTGCTGTGGCTGTGGCATAGGTCTGTGGCTGCAGCTCCAATTCAGCCATGGCTTAGAAACCCATTTGCCACAGGTGCAGCCTTAAAAAGAAAAAAAAATCATAAATAAAATAGGTAGCTAGGTAGTTCATGATTTCCTTTAGTATTGCATACCAGTATTTATTTAGCAATCTTTATTCTTAGAGAAGCAAAGCTGTTTGATATTCATGCATTTGTTGCGCTTTTACCTCCAAGCTTATCATTCAGCTTTTAGACATAATTTTCAGGAATTCCCATAGTGGAAAGGAAGAGACTTTATTCCATAAATATTTTGCAAAACAAGATGTTCAGTACTATTTTAAAATAACTTCAGTCATCTAATCATTTTCTTCATCTTACTCCTCTACTGCTATTTTCCGTCCTGAATTTTCCCATGTAGCAATGCAGTCTGTCAAGGTGTACATGCTCCTGAAATGTTTTCAGCTACAATCTTCGCCTCTCTAAAAGGTAACTTCAGAGTAATGGTAATAAAGGTACAGGGAGTTCTTGGAATCCTTTCTACAGTGTCCTCTGTTAAGTCAATATTTACGAATCAACTTCTTTGTTCTTTACAGAAAAATAGACAGTAAAATGAGGAGAGTGGCAAAATAGTGCATGGGTATAAAACTTAGCTACAGGAGTTCCCGTCGTGGCACAGTGGAAATGAATCCGACTAGGAACCATGAGGTTGTGGGTTCAATCCCTGGCCTTGCTCAGTGGGTTAACGATCTGGCGTTGCCGTGAGCTGTGGCGAAGGTCACAGACGCGGCTCAGATCTGGCATTGCTGTTGCTCTGGCGTAGGCCAGCAGCTGTAGCTCCGATTAGACCCCTAGCCTGGGAACCTCCATATGCCGCGGGTGCAGCCCTAAAAAGACACACACACACACACACACACACACACACACACACACACAAAGAAGAAGAAGAAGCTAAAACTTAGCTACAGCCTGCGACACAAACTAGATACTAAATGAAGTTGTAATTTTAACTTCAAATATATTATAATAGAATGGAATGTAACAATGTTGAACCAAAGGCTTTTTTCATTGTTAGCAAATACCACACAAGAAACAAAGGTTCTCCTAATGTTTTTCCATTTTCGTCTCTTGCTTTTCAAGTTCATTGTTGACAGAGTACTACAGGATATTCACACAGATTATGTGAATTTTTCCACTATCATTCATAACCCGGGTTCTATTAAGAAATATACGCTGTGGTAGATATTGAAGAGCAGAGATGAATTAACAGCCCAGAGGCTGGAAAGGATCAAGACAGTGAAGATTTGCATAGACTCGATGTTCTGAGAGTACCAGTCATTTCCGTCCTGGCTACCAAGAGCAGCATGGCATAAAAGAAGGCCAGGTTAATCGGTTAGCCGTGACATTTTGGCACCAACTCTTAAAAAGCTGTATGACCACAAACAAGTGACTTAATCTATCTGTACTAGTTTTCTACTGCTGCCATAACAAGGCAACACAAATTTAGTGGCTTAAACACTAAATGTAATATGAACGTATGCTCCAACATAAATACACATGAATTTAACTTTCTGAACTTATAACAATGAAGTTCTAGAAAAATATGTCCTCAAAACTGGTTGAACCAGGAGTTCCCCTTGTGGCTCAGTGGTAGCAAACCCAACTAGTATCCATGAGGCCTTGCTCAGTGGGTTAAGGATCCAGAGCTGCCATGAGCTGTGGTGTAGGTCGCAGACACAGCTCAGATCCCTCGTTGCTGTGGCTGTAGCATAGGCTGGTGGCTACAGCTCCGATTTGACCCCTAGTCTGGGAATTTCCATATGCCGCGGGTTCAGCCCTAAAAATGCAAAAAAAATAAAAAAAAGTTAAAAAAAACAGGTTGAACCATGAACATTTCAGTCAAACTGATTATTGTAATTGTCAGAGAAGACAAATTAACTAATTGCATGAGCTTCAAAACATAGTACTTGTTTTGTTTTGCTTCTCCTAAATTCAGTGGAATTTGAATTTAGGTGGGTGTATGGAAAAAGCTAAAATGTAATGTGTGTGTTTAGGCCTCGAGTGCATGTGTGTGGAACAGAGCAGACTTCCTCAGTTCAGAACACAAGGCTAGGGGAGGTCTTCACTAGGAGGTCTGGCCGCAGGGCAGTCACCTGGTGACCCAGACTCCCACCTGCCACAGCACTGGGATGTGGAGACCTGGACAAGCACTCTCTTGAGAACTGCTAAGAGCAGCAGACTCCATTCCTAGGAACTGATTTATCTGTGGATTCTGGAAACACATCAATCAAACGAGCACCAGAACTTGGAGAATAACAACAAAGTCTGGTCAGGAGCACACTTAAAAATATACTAAGTTAAAGAGAAGCTCCTGCTCTTACTTAAACCAAAATTACATAGCCAAAGTGGAGACATTTTTATGACTAAACGGATTGTCTTATTTGGAGAGAAGGAAAGTTTACTTGGCATTTTAGAAAAAAAAAAAACACAAATAATCTAAAATGATTCCAGTTTCCATAAAAGAGGAAACAACCCTCATTAAAAGTTTTAAGAAATGGTGAACTAAAAATCTACAATTTGTAGATTTTACAAGATGTTAACTGATTCAGTACAGCACAACTGAATCAATTAAAATGTCAATTGAGACTTTAAATTACATGGATTCCAGAAAGAAAGTAGCTGGAAGAGTACACAACTGCTTTTTCTACAAGTCAAACAATAATACAGTTTAAATAACAAAGTAAACCCTGTGACACTGCAGTTATTTCAATTACCTTAAACATCTGAATCACTCTGGCCACAGAGCAGTCTGATTGATGTCCTGTTACCTGGCATCCAGTTGGCTTTGAAGCCTCAGCCTAAATGAAGATGCCTCTACTGATCTTGACTCAAATAATGGACTGTACCTTTTGACAAAGACAAAGCAATAATATAAAGCAATGGTGAGAATAACTGATGGGAAGTAATATTAGCTGCAAAAACATTTTTTGTTGACAAAGCTGGGTACTCTTGAGTAAAGGGCACTGAGTCAGTTCAATGCCATTGTTACTCAAAGATACACACAACTATAAATAAACCCCATCAATTAGTGCATATTTGTCAAGCTCCTATTATGTTCTCAAAGACCTTGCACATATGGAGCCTAAATCTTGTTTCATAAAAATAACACAGAACAATCTGAGACTGCCAGTGCAAGACAGTGCTCAATAAACTGATGTGGGCAAGGGGTAAAGCAACAATTCAGAGAAGGCTGACAGGTGTGAGCTGATGTCTTCAGGGAAGTCTGCAGACAAGGTGAAACATGAGGGTGTGGTAGGATTCGCACAGGTGGAATAGGAAAAGTGTTAGAATCAGAAATGGAAGGGTACAAATCAGTGTAATAAGAGCTTCTGAGGAAGGACAAAAAATTGTCTGAATAAGCACAGCCTCCAGGAGAAGACATAGAGCGCTAATACATTAGGAATTGGGTCTCTGCTTGTTCATACTGTTGACAGTTGACCGTGAGGTCTGACTTCCAAGAACCAAGCTGCCCTCTCAGAGAACCGCTGTCTGCTAACACCAGGGCAGACAAGAATTCTTTTTTTTTTTAATTTAAATTCTTTTTTATGTTATTTTTTGTCTTTTTAGGGCCACAACCATGGCATATGGAGGTTCCCAGACTAGGGGTCAAATCAAAGCTATAGCCGCTGGCCTACAGCACAGCCACAGCAACTCCAGATCCAAGCCAAGTCTGCCACCTACACCACAGCTCAGGGCGACACCAGATCCTTAACCCACTGAGCAAGGTCAGATATTGAACCTGCATCCTCATGGATGTTAGTCAGATTCGTTTCTGCTGAGAAAATGATGGGAGCTCCACCGACAAGAATTCTTAGTGGCTTGCTTTTGCTAGAGGAATGGGAATGAACAAAAACAATAGAAGACTTTTTTTGGGTTTTTTTTGTCATTTTAGGGCCACACCCACGGCATGTGGAGGTTTCCAGGCTAGGAATCTAATCAGACCTGTAGCCACCAGACTACACCACAGCCACAGCAACGCCAGATCCGAGCCATGTCTGCAAACTACACCACAGTTCACGGCAATGCCGGATCCTTAACCGAGTGAGCAAGGCCAGGGATTGAACCCGCAACCTCATGGTTCCTAATTGGATTCGTTTCTGCTGCACCACAACGGAAACTCCTAGAAGACTTTTTATAATTAAATTTCCTAGGGGTAATATGGCGTGGTTATGTAGGAAAATGCTCTTATGCTAAAGTATTTAAGGGTGAAGAGTTATGATGTCTTCAACATATTTTCAGTTGGTTCAACAAAAAAGTACATATATACAATAGACATGATTAGTAATTATTAATAATTAATATGAAAAATTGATGAACCTAGAAAAAAAGTTTATTGTACTAGTCTTTCAACTTTTTTTCTTTTCTTTTCTTTCTTTTTTTTTTTTTTTGCTTTTCAGGGCCGCATTTGCAGCACATGGACGTTCCCAGGCTAGGAGTCAAGTAAGAGCTACAGCTGCCGGCCTACCCCACAGCCACAGCAACATCAGATCCAAGCCGCATCTGCAACCTACACCACAGCTCACAGCAATGCCAGATCCTTAACCCACTGAGAGAAGCAGGTTATCAAACCACACAATCTTATGGCTCCTAGTCTGATTAATTTCTGCTGCGCCATGACAGGAGCTCCTAGTATTTCAACTTTTACGTAGATTTGAAAATTCTCAAATTAAAAACTTGAGGTTGGGCCCCCTTGCCTTATGAAAAAAGAGAAAACACAGTAGGTAAACCTCAGAGATTAAATTAGATAGATAGATAGATAGATAGATAGATAGATAGATAGATATCGGGCAGACAAATAAGTAGATAAAAATAAATAGAATCTTCTTTCTTATCTTTTACACAGTACTTCATATCTTCCTTAAATTATATAAGCTTTAAGAAAATTCAGAATATATTTTGCAAAGTAGCTGCCACTGTTAAGTTTCTAGTGTATCCTGGAATTTTTTATTTTTAATATATTAATTTAATTATTCTTCTAAGTTGCCATGCATAATAGACATTATTATCTTTCTTTTGCAGATAAAGAGACTGAGAGTCCAATAAATTAAATAACCTTCCCAAATCAACACAGCTTATTCTGGAAGAACTAGAATTCAAAATAAGATTTCAGTGACTTCCGAGTCCTTGCTTTTCCATTTTGGGTCCCTGCCAACCACGTTCTGAAAGTGATGCAAAGACATCGTTTAGCTTCTTAGGTTGCCAAGTGGATTGAATGTCTGTGTCCACCCCAAGTTCATAAGTTGGGTTCCTAACCCTCTAATATGTGATCACAGGAGAAGGTGGGGCTTTTGAGAGGTGATTGAGGACTCTGCCTTCACAAATGGGATTAGTACCCTTATAAGATTTGCTTGTCCCTTTCTGTCACATGAAGACACAGTGAGAATCGGAACCAGGAAGCAGGAATCAGACATCAAATCTGAGGCACCTCGATCTTAGACTTCCCAGCCTTCAGAACTACGAGAAATAAATTTCTTTAGTTTATTATCCATCTAGTCTATGGTATTTCTGTGACAGCAGCTGGAACACACAAAGACACCATGTTTAACCAGTGACTAGATTTTAGCAATATTTGAAGTAAAAGGGCCTGGAAGGAATAAGATTCTTCAGATGGACACATGTCAACAAAGGCTATGAGGTGTTTGCAAGAAAATATATAAAGAGAAAAACTCAAGAGTTAACATGAAGAAAGATCAAAGAATAAAATAACTGCATAATACCTAAATCTAACAACAGACTTACAGGATATACAGTATATAATTTGCTCTCAGCAATTGAAGCAGTAAGTATACTTGTTCTAAAAATAATTATACAATTGAACACAGAGATATGATGCTCAGCATGGAAAAGAAGACAAACGAAAATCCAGGATTTGGAGATGATCTGAGTAACCTATAAACAAAACTAGAAGTCCACACAGTAGGAAAAAGAAACTGCTGCTGGATAATCTAAATAGGTATTAAATAAAGACTGGTTTCCAGAAGTAATTGAAAAGACAACCTAAGAAGCCGCATCAGCTGGCTGGACAGGCAGATCCAACTTACAAGTCCCTGAGGCGAGACTGCTCGGCTTTCACTGCCAACACACACTTTCCAGTGCTCTCCGCCCTTACATAGCAGGACACAGGAGACCTGGCCGGTGTAGAGGAGCAGTTTGCCTTGCAGAGCTCACTACTTCCTGCTTGCCTCGTGACTCCTAAGCTGACTGCTGGTGTTTACTACAAACAGAAGAATTCCTTCATTCAGCTGATTTTTATGAACACCTACTATGTTTTAACCACAGTGGCAGGGTCCAGACCAGCTCCATAAGTTGCAGGGCCCAGTTCCAAAACTGTGATGAATTTCAAAACGGCGACAACAGAGCAGGAAACCGCTAACGAGTGCCCCGCCTCTCTGAGACAGGGCTCTGTGTGACTGCGCAGGGCATACGCTCATGATGCTGGCCTCACAGACGAGCTGTCCTCAAAGTCCACACAGCTTGCTCTTGGTGACTTTTTGTGGCCTCATAAACCCTAGTACAAGAGTCCCTCTTGCACTATACTCAGATTCACGGTCATGATCCCTGGCAAGGATTTGTAGTAACTGTTAAATTTGACCCCTTGACATCGCTCAGCTTCTCTCCATCAACATTGCCAGTACCCCAGTTCCAGCCATAATCCTCTCTTCCTGGATGACTCTAACAGCCTTCTCTTTAGTCTCACCCTCCAAACAATTATCTATACTCCTGCCAGGAGAATCTTTAAAGAGCTAATTTGATCTGATCACTCCCCTGCTTAAACTCCTTCAAGAGCCTGACGTTGGTCTTAAGATGAAATCCAAACTCTAACATTGCTTTCAAGACCAAGGGTGATCTGTCCCAGATGACTTCCACAGGAAAGTTTCTTGCCGACTCACCTCCCCCCGAAACTCCAGGCATGGACCAGCCCTACTCGTTGTTCACTTTTCATGCCACCTGGCAATCTTTTTTCTCCAATTTCTGTTCAGACAGCATCTCTCTAGAAAGCCTATCTCGACCTTCTCTCTAACCTAATCTCTAAGGTGACCCGATCATGTGCTCCCAGGGTCCTTATCACAAAGGTCATACTTGCTTGTTTATTCATCTGTATCATCAGTTTACAATAATACCCACTGGGGAAGGAAGAAGGTCTTTTTTAGTCGCCTTTAAACCTCGAATGTATAGCCCAACTCCTGATAAATAAGAGGCACTTGGATATTTATTACATAAATGAAGACAAACATCAGGAATCCATTTAATATACAAATACATTTCTGAAATCTTTGTAAAAATGTCATTCTAGGAGTTTCCGTTGTGGTGCACTGGAAACGAATCCAACTAGTAACCATGAGGTTGCGAATTCGATCCCGGGCCTTGCTCAGGGGATTAAGGATCAAGCGTTGCTGTGAGCTGTGGTGTGGGTCACAGACACAGCTTGGATCTGGCGTTGCTGTGGCTCTGCTGTAGGCTGGCAGCAACAGTTCTTTTTTTTTTTTTTTTGTCTTTTTGCCTTTTCTAGGGCTGCACCCGCGGCATATGGAGCTTCCCAGGCTAGGTGTCTAATCGGAGCTATAGCAGCCAACCTGTGCTACAGGCACACGGGATCCTAGCCGCATCTGCAGACTATACCACAGCTCACGGAAATGCCGGATCCTTAACCCACTGAGCAAGGCCAGGGATTGAACCCGCAACCTAGTCAGATTTGTTAACCACTGAGCCATGACGGGAACTCCCCAGAGATTGATAACTTTAAATAAGGGTTTCTTAAAAAACTAAACAGACATCATTATTATTACTGTTTTTTTTTTTTTTTGTTTCTTTGGTTTTTTGTCTTTTGTCTTTTTAGGGCCACACTCCCAGTACATGGAGGTTCCCAGGGTAGGGGTCAAACTGGAGCTGTAGCTGCCAGCCTATATGACAGCCACAGCAACACCAGATCCAAGCTGCATCTGCAAACTACACCACAGCTCACAGCAACACCGGATCCTTAACCCACTGAGTGAGGCCAGGGATCGAACCCGCATCCTCATGGATCCTAGTCAGGTTCATTAACCACCGGACCACAACAGGAACTCACATTACTATGGTTCTCAAGAGATGAAGTTTCAGCTTTCGCAAGGGTGAACCATCCTCTGAAAAGGTGATTTTCATGATAGATTGCTAAAGATTATAACACTGAAACAACACGGTTATCAGGAGAGAAAACACAGCAACTTGGCCACTGAACACCTTCATTGAAGATTATGAAAAAGGCCATACAGGAAGTTCCTGCTGTGGCTCAGCAGAGACGAAACTGACTAGTATCATAAGAATGCCAGTTCAATCCCTGGCTGCGGTCAGTGGGTTAAGGATCTGGCATTGCCGTGCGCTGTGGTGTAGGTTGCAGATGCAACTCAGATTCAGCATTGCTGTGGCTGTGAATAGTCTGGGAACTGCAGCTCCGATTCGATTCCTGGCTTGGGAACCTCCGTATGCTGTGGGTGCGGGCTGAAAAAGAGAAAGAAAGAAAGAAAGAGAGAGAGAGAGAGGGAGGAAGGAAGGAAGGGAGGAAGGGAAAGAGAAAGAAAGAAAGAAAGAAAGAAAGAGAGAAAGAAAGAGAGAAAGAAGGAAGGAAGGAAGGAAGAGGAAAGAAAAGGAAAAAAGAAAGAAAAAGAAAGCAAGCCAGCCAGCCAGCCAGCCATATAGGCTTGTAATTGGCAACTGCTATACCCAGAGTCACTGCAAAATATCTGGGTAAAGAGATTTTTATGTTTATTTTCTAGCACATTGTTATATTCCTTCATTTAACCCTCACAGCCACTCTGGCAGGCAGGTAAGGCAAATGTATGGTAACATTCGTTTTAGAGTTTAGGAAATTAAGGCACACAGGCATTAACTAACTTCCTTTTATCCACTTTGTACATCAATAGCAGAACAAGAATTAGAACCCATAACTCCAGTCCATTGCTCTGGACTTCAGGCCAGCACAGAAACGAGCACGATCAGGTGAGCTGTACGGGGTCTGGGTTAAGCACAGAGCACAGAGCTCTCATACACTATGACCCCGACTCACATGTCTTTTACAAAGAGCTGGAAAAGGCAGCTGGGCAAGTGTAGCCAGCGTGTTTACCCACAATAAATGATTTCTTCCAATTCTTTGTTTGGTTCTATTATAGATTCTAATTACTGCCACTAGAAGATCTGCTCTTATTCTGGAAACAGTTTTATCAAGTTTATTGAAGTCCTTATGATAGAACATCTGTGATCTCTGTGGGATTATTTATTATCCCCAATGTAATTCATGTTTCGTTCATTGTGAGTGCTTGTCTAGGTTTTCATGTCATTAAAGGAATCTAAAGACCTCCGCTCAATGATGGAGCCACAATGAATGGCCAACTATACATGAGACAGTAGATTTTGCTTCTCTCAGAAGCAGAGCATGCTGCCAGCATGGCCCCCAGGCTTTCATTCCAGAATCCTCAGGAGACAACTACTGTCATGACAGGAAGAGTGTCAGGATTTGTGACAACATCCTGATACGTTCGGCATGGGTCGCAGAGGCGTTCACAGATGGACAAGGAAGCCCTGACATGAAGCGGGCACCTGTGAAAATATCAATAACTCCTTCAACACACATTTCTGTGGGACCACTGTGTGCCTGCTCATCGTTCAGTTCTGAGGATAAAAATATGATGGAGATACCATGCCTGTCCTTTAGTAGGAAAAAAATATCTAAAAGCTTCACTGTTGGAATTTACAAGCAGCTCTACTTTTGTGACATGATTTTGTTTAGCTTTTTTGTTTTTTTTTTGTTTTTTCCTTTTTGTCTTTTTAGAGCCAAACCCGTAGCATATGGAGGTTCCCAGGCTAGAGGTCAAATCAGAGCTACAGCTGCCGGCCTACGCCACAGCCACAGAAACTTGGGATCCAAGCCACATCTGTGACCTACACCACAGCTCACAGCAGTGCCAGATCCTTAACCCACTCAGCAGGGCCAGAGATCGAACCTACATCCTCATGGATACTAGTCAGATACATTAACCACTGAGCCACGACAGGAACTCCTCGTTTAGTTCTTATAATCACTGTGAAGTATCATTCTGTTTCACAGATGAGAAACCTGAGGTTCCGAAAAGATAAGTCACTTTCCCAAGATCACAGAAGAGATTACAAAAGAAGGGCTGGATCAAGACTCAAACACAGATCTGTAGATCTAGAGTTTCTCCATAATTCTCTCTAATTTTGTTAGGAAGTTTATCCTAATAATTATGGTTCAGTGATATTTTCTTTATGTAAGTTGGTTCAGATGAAAATAGATTATTGGGAGTTCCCGTCGTGGTACGGCGAAAATGAACCCGACTAGGAACCATGAGGTTGTGGGTTTGATCCCTGGCCTCGCTCAGTGGGTTAAGGATCTGGCATTGCCATGAGCTATGGTGTAGGTCGCAGACACAGCTTGGAACTGGCGTTGCTGTGACTGTGGCTGGCAGCTATAGCTATGATTAGACCCCTAGCTTGGGAACCTCCATACGCCGCGGGTGCGGCCCTAAAAAGCGAAAAAAAAAGAAAATAGATTATTGATTTAGGAGGATTATCTTCTTCTAGGAAGACAACAAGAAGCAGAGAGAGATTCAGCACTCAAGCATGTGGAACCCAGGGAGACAGGAAATGAACCGGGGTACAGAAGAAGCCAAAAGAGCCCATTTACAAAAAAGGTATGGGAGACACATTCTTTAAATACTTTTCCCTTCATTCATTACCATGTCTCCTGCAGCTCTTGGTGGGAAAGAGTAAATTAAAAGAACTGTGCTGAATTTTCACCATAAAATGTTCTCATTTTATTGTTTCTCTCACATGAGACCCTTTCTATAAAGACCCCCATAATCATAGCTTGGCAAGTGGCTCTGGAAATACAAGCAAGAAACAAGCAAACAGTTGTTTCTCAAGAATCAAAAGCATTTCTTATTTATCAATATCCGTTTCCTCTTTCTATATTTAGTCACTGATATTTATGACAGTTTAAAAAAATGAATGAGTAATGTAAAAGCAGTTTCAAGGAAAAAAAAAACTAATGAAACACACACGAGACCAGGAAACTTATTGTCAGCTATCAGTTTTCTTTGCCTTTTTCCACATGCACCCAGTTGAGCACTGTCATTCAAGACAAGGACCTCAGTCAAGTGTCCTCAGTTAGGGTGAAGCAAACTAAATTTATTCCCTAGCAAGGAGTTAAACACCATTAAGTAAAATCGGTAGCAAATGAATTTCACAACATCATCTACAAAATGCTATTCTATATAATTATTGCCATTTGTCCAAAATAACCACAGTTTCAAACAACATATGCTCAATACACTTCGATTAAACACCCGTGACTTATCACAGTCTTCCCTGCCAGTGGAGGAAATCAGAGTAAATACCAACGGGCATGGTTTCTCCAAAAGTATTTAGGCAAACTAGGCTGGCTCCCTGCATCAGCAAAGCAGGCTGGATCTCTAAGGAGGATACAGCTTTATCCTGGGACAATGTTTTCTCTAGGTCTCCGTATTTGCCATTCTTCCATCCCAAAAGAGAGTCAGTATTTGAGTCAGAGGCATGCAATCAGCAGCAGGCAATCAGAACCAACCTTCTGGGAAGCCGTCCATAACAAACACAAATTCTAAACTCATAGGTACCTCCTTGATAAACATCAACAACACTCGATCTGATTTTCCATTCTCTATCTGTACAAGTCTGGATCAGAAGAGAGGCCTGGAGACTGAGATCTCTGTCACCTTTAGCAGCTTGATGGTTCCCTCCTCTGTCAAAGCCAAGGCTGAGGGCTGTACGGCCACGTACTGAATGCTTTAGGCACAACATTTCTCAATCTTCCCAGAAAACCCACAAGATGATCACTAGTATCCCCCTGTAACAGATGTAACAAGAGGCTCAAATGTATCAGATGACTGCCTTAGAGACATCCAGCCTGTCTGGTCTCAAGGCCTCTGACCTCTGCACTCTTCCCTGTTCCCTTCTGGTGACTCTGCTCATCTCTGTGTTACTCTGCCCTCCTTTCACTTCGTTTCTCAGTTCTGCTGTCTCCAGTTTCCATCATATGACCTCACACCAGAATTCTGCTTATAGGCTCAACACCTTTGAATTTACCCTCCAGTTGAACTGCCCCCTTGGTTTTCTATATCAATTTCTGTTCTACACGTGATACCTTAGAAGCTCCTGGGGTTTCGGTCCTGTACCCTCTTCAAGCCTCTACGACACAAGACTAACCCAGTGTCTGGAGAGGGGTTTGGAGGTGAGCAGTTGACCCTCTGGGCTCCCATCCTCATCGTCGAGCATTATGATGCAAGTCTTGCAATAGGAAAGAGACAGAGAAGTGAGTGGACACAGAAGGACAGTGAAAAAGCCTATCCTCAAAAATGCCAATTGTATTCTCACTCTAAATGGGTCCTCTGTCATCCGTCATCCTGTGAGGCCCAGCGTCATCTGTAAAGTCGGGCTGAGAGTCTGCAGGAGGCTAAGGTCAGATTCCAGCACCTGCAAACAGGCTACACACCAGAGGACATTAGAAAACAAACAAAACTGTTGGACCCAAATCACACAATTCTACGGCAAAGCTGTGCCTGGGAAACACATGGCCACTAGTAACAGGGGCCGTCTAGCCACTGGTGGCTCTGTGTTGAGAACCATGGGGAGAGTTTTGCTGTAAATTTTCTCCTTTTCAAACTAAGCTCTGTGAGGTGGGCATGACGGAACTCATTTTAGAGATTATGGCACTGAGGCAGGAGAGGGATTTGCAGTCACAAATCTAGCACACACCAAAACGAGCTTTCCAACCTGGCGTCCTGATTTCAAAGGTCACAGACTTAGCCATTATGCCATTCTCCACCTCGAACCTTCCCTACCGAGCTGACACATTTCAATCAAAATGTTTGCCTAGGTTTTAAAATGACTACATCCACTATACCTTAGGTAAATACAAAGAACCTTAGTCATTTTTCTTCATGTTGCCTAATTGATCGCTTAGAATTTTATCTTCCGTTTCAGTGGCTGCAAATATTACATCATCTCAGACTACGGCCAGGGCTTCACATTTACTCAGCAAACATGGTGACTCCTATGTGTCTGGCTTAACTAGAGCTTGGCTCTGAGGATCTGGTTGTGAAATAATCACAATCTGTTGCTCCCAAGGAGTTCACAACCTGGTGGAAAAGACAAACATGCAAAGAGATGGTTATTACTCAAGGTTGAGGGTACCTCTGAGCTGCACCCCAAGTATGCTGCTTACAAGAGGCAGCTACTGCCTCTGCAGAGGCAGATCTGAAAGGGTCTCCTAGAGAGCTAAGGTTCTACAGATGAACTCTTCACCCAAGAGACGGAGAAAGGGCAGTCCACAAGCCATCTCAGCAGCACCAAAGGTGTGGACGTGAGAAAGAGGGCAGTGTATGCTGAGGGTCCCCTATCTTCCACTCCATAACGTTTCAGCATCTATTATCTAGAACAACAATAAACACGGCTGTGGCTATGAGGCAAGTATTTCCAACTGCACTGTGTTCTTTGGCTCAAAATATTGTTCCCCATCTATTTTATTTGTCCAGTGTACACAAAAGAATGAAAGGTAAGGTGGGAACTTGTCCAGGTGAGACCATTAACTACCCAAACAAGGCCTTCTCTAGAGGCCTCCCTTCTATGTCGAAGAAAAAGAGATCTGAAATAAAGGTTTAATGACAGAACGAACAAAGGGGGCTGGGAAAGAGGGAAAAAATGATTTCTCATCTAAGACCAAACATCTACTCAGGTGGAACAATTTTATCTCGGTATACTTGGATTTTTATTCTGTTGTCAATCACAACATGTAAATAAAACTGCCTCAGAAATCACCATATATACTACATTTATTATTGTGGACAATGTGATAGTTTTTAAACCAACAAAATATGAGTAAAACTTTGTAATCCATGTCTCTTCTTCCTTCGCACTGATTATACACAAGAAGAAAGCGGTTCATATAGGTTTGTCATTTTTTTTTTTTTGTCTTTTTGCCTTATCTAGGGCCGCACTTGCAGCATGTGGAGGTTCCCAGGCTAGGGGTCTAAACGGAGCTGTAGCCGGCAGCCTACGCCACAGCCGCAGCAACACAGGATCTGAGCCGCATCTGCAACCTACACCACAGCTCACGGCAACGCCGGATCCTTAACCCACTGAGCAAGGCCAGGGATCGAACCCACAACCGCATGGTTCCTAGTCAGATTCGTTAACCACTGAGCCATGACGGGAACTCCATCAGTTTGTCATTGTTAAAAGAAATTTTAACATTTGCCCAAAAGAGCTAATGAGAACTTCATATATCAGTTAGGGACCAAAAACGAGACTATAATTAATTTAGATATAGCAGTTACATAAATGAAAATTGAAATGAATAAAAATGTGATTCTTTTTCTGCTCCATTTTTGACTCCTAGAACAGGTGTAGAAGAGCATGGCATTTGGAAATTAGATCTTACTTCTGCCACGGCGGAAGTCTATGCACTTAAGCAAATCACTTCACCTAAGCAGATTTCTTCATCTATAAATTGGACTAACGATAATTTCCTCAGTGCACAGTTGATAAATCAGACAAGGCCACGGCCCTAGAGCTCACTGATAAGTCTAGACTCTGAACTCTACTGAGAAACGACCCTGACATGAAGTTATTTCTGTCTTTTGTCAGAAAAATGCTAGCAAGTGTTAATATAGGGATGCATACGGGGTGTTAAAAGGATTCAGGTTCTGGGCACTTAACAGAGGAAGGCAAAAAGTTGGGCAAATAGAAAAAGGTGAATAGATACTGAAAACAACCTGTGAAAAGAACTGAATGCCTGCCAATCTGGCCCATTCTAAAGACTTCTGGTCATATTAGTCCATCCACCTATCCATCCATTCATGCATTCATTTATTCAACTTTCATTCCATTACAATGAACTGTTTAACATTCCATTCATTCAGCACGCACCTATGGAGACACAGTGTATATAAGGCATATACTATATCCAGGAGATCTAGTATATTCCCCAGGGGCTTCCAGTCTAGAAGGGAAACTGGAAATTAAATCATGAGGAAATGATGTAATCCTTCCCAGGACCATGCTTACGTCCCATGGTGACGGGAACCACAGAGGAAGGAAAGGAAAGCAGGCAAACCAGGCTGGCTCATCAGGATGCTCTCCTAGAGGAGGTAAAGCCACGCTTCTGCTGCCCGAGTCTACTCGGGTGACAGTTCCTCCAGACTCTGCGGTCACCTTGCTATGGGTGACAAGCCTCATGAACTGGGAAGCCTCAGGACGGACCGAGATTCAGGAGTGCTCACACAGCCAAACTTCCTGCTGCAAAGCTTCACCTCGGCATCCTAGTCCCAACGTCTGAACAGCTCTTTATACTTGCACCCTCTGGGCTACGGGGGTTTCACAGAGAACCACAGTCCACACCAGGCTCCCAGGGGGTGGTGGCTGCAGCAGTCCTGGGGCAGTAACCAGAAAATGGCTTTCTTGAAGCCACGGTCCCTATGGGCAATCTCTATGAGGAGGGATTTCTTTTTCTCCCAAGCATTGGTGTTTTTAAATTTCTTTATTCTGTAATTTTTCCAAATTTTTCACAATTGACTATTCATTGACCTTCTTTTTGTTTTTTGAAAGAGAATGAAGAAGGAGTCTTTTTGATATTTATAAATATTGGTCCCCAGATACCTAATGGGGATTTTGTGGAGAGCTGTTCAGTTGATTTAATAAAGCCATGAGGAAGTGGCCAGAGGTGACCTGACACTGGAGAAGGAGTGTCTCCAAATTTCTGACTTGTCACGTTCAAGCTCCTAAGAGACATGGCGATTGTAGCTACAACAATATAGAAACAGAAAAGTTCACTGGGCTCACAGACTCATCAGATCAGCTTCCAACCAGGGCAGTGCATTACCACTACATTTTAAAAACATTATAGGAGTTCCCATCGTGGCTCAGTGGTTAATGAATCTGACTAAGAACCATGAGGTTGCGGGTTCGATCCCTGGCCTCGCTCAATGGATTAAGGATCCGGCGTTGCCGTGAGCTGTGGTGTAGGTCACAGATGCAGCTCAGATCCCGCATTGCTGTGGCTGTGGTGTAGGCCGGCAGTTACAGCTCCTGTTAGACCCCTAGCCTGGGAACCTTCATATGCCGCAGGTGTAGCCCTAAAATGACAAAAGACAAAAAATTTAAAAAAAGGAAAATCTTACTTACTCGCAGATTTTAAAAACTTAGGGTAACCAATGGGGAGAGTTGGGATGGGGGCTGGATGGACTGGGGGGGGCCGTGTGGGTTCCCTCCCCAGCCCAGCACAGTGGGTTAAAAGGATCCAGCTTCCATATGCTGTGGGTGTGGCCATTAAAAAAATTGGTTTAGGATTGTTCTACATCGGATTTTACTATTTTAGCTTAGAAAGTCAGCTGATTTATTTTCTTTTTTTCTTTATAGGTGACAATTTCAGACTTTGGCACTCAGTTTCCTTCTTTCCTTTTTTTTTTCCAATTTCAATTAACGCACACTGAAGTTGGCAGTCGAACCAAGCAGACAGTTTATAAACACAGATAAAGTGCCAGAGAGTAAATAACACACTATGAGAACACCCAAGATTTGCTGTTACAATCCAGGGGAGCGTGTGAAAGCTGAGTGGGCTTCCGTACGGCACCCTCCCAAGTGGAAGGCTTGCTTGGCTCTGTGTGTCTAAGGTGGGGCTGAAAGGGAGTGGGTCAAGTGGGACCATGACCCTGCCCTGGGCTCAGAAAGTTACCCCTGAGGCCCCCGCCCTCCCGCACAGAGTCTGAGCGAAGCTGGAAGTGACTTTGGCGGGGGAAGGTTTTCCTCGGGTTGCCTCCTACAAGGATGGCTGCTCTCTGTGATTTCCCAAAGGGAGAGGCCCGTTCGTCTAGCCTCCCGGGGTGAGGAATGAGTCTCCCTGCAGATCTCCTCTGGCCACTGCAGGGACCTGCCCCAAACAGGTTACATCCTCTCAGCGCCTCGGGAACCAATGCTCTGGCTCCTGCAGGAAAATCGCAGAATCACTCGTTACACCTCGGAGCCATCTGAACAATTTCTAATGCCCAAGCTCATCTAACATAAAGGAGACCCAAAAGATCACTGCTATGGGCTGAACTGTGTCGCCTCCAAAGTCATGTTGAAGTCCTACTCCCCCCCCACACCTCAGAATGTGACATTATATAGACACAGGTTCTTTTTTTTTTTTTTTTTGGTCTTTTTAGGGCCACACCTGCATATGGAGGTTCCCAGGCTAGCGGTCAAATTGGAACTGCAACTGCTAGCCACAGCCACAGCCACAGCCATAGCCACAGCCACAGCGGATCTGAGCCATGTCTGTGACCTACACCACAGCTCATAGCAACACCGGATCCTCAACCCCCTGAACAAGGCCAGGGATTGAACCTGTGTCCTCATGGATGCTACTCAGATTCGTTTCTGCTGAGCCACGATGGGAATTCCAGGGTATCAAATTTTCATTTATGCTCATCACAGCTTTGAAATTTTGGTAGTTACTACACCTACAATTCAGTATTATTATTTTAAAGATTCATTAGGAGTTCCCATTGTGGCTCAGCATAAAAGAATCTGACTAGCATCCATGATGACACAGGTTCGACCCCTGGCCTTGCTCAATAGGTTAAGGAACTAGCATTGCCGTGAGCTGTGGTGTAGGTCACAGATGCGACTCCGATATGGCATGGCTGTGGCTGTGGTGTAGGCCAGCAGCTATAGCTTCGCTTCAGCCCCTAGCCTAGGAGCCTCCATATGCCTTGGGTGCAGCCCTAAAAAGACTATATATATATATATATGTGTGTGTGTGTGTATATATATATACACACACACACACATATATTTCATTTAAAAGGGCAGATAATACATATATTCTGATAACTGCATTTCAGTATAATTCACTTTTGGTGATCCTATATGTTTAATTTACACATTATAAACATCCTAAGAAGGGAGTTATAGACTTACTAGACTCTCAGTGGGGTGCATGGCATATAGAAGTTTAGGAGCCCCCACTGTGGCAGCAAGCACAGTCACTGAGGAAAGTGTGGCTAGCCAGAACTGTGAATATCCCAGTATGTCACTTATAATCAGAAAAGAATAAAAACATCTATAACATACTACAGAATCATGGGAAGCTGGTTAAAAATGCAGATAACTGTACTGTGTTTCCAGAGAGCTGAGTTCAGGTGGTCCTGATTGCAGTCTGGTTTTTTATTTTCTTATTTTTTTTAATTTTAGGCCAGCACCTGAAGCATACGGAAGGTCCCAGGCTAGGGGTCCAATCAGAGTTGCAGCTGCCAGCCTACACCACAGCCACAGCAAAGCCAGATCCGAGCCGCATCTGTGACCTACACCACAGCTCACAGCAACACCAGATGCTTACCCCACTGAGTGAGGCCAGGGACTGAACCTGCGTCCTCATGGTTATTAGTCAGATTTGTTTCCCCTGAGCCACAACGGCAACTCCCTGGAGTCTGGTTTTTAAAAGAGATTTTGAAGCAAGTGATCTGAAGCCCATGCTTTGAAAAACACAGGTTAGGTTCTGCTAACCTAAGCACTTGATAATAATATTTAATACACTATCCTGGATTATTTCTTTTCCATCCCTGGCTTCTAAATCCATGATTAAGTAACATAAGAAAAAAATCTTTCTTTGCTTTTTTTACTTTTGGCAACAGAAATAATTTTTAAAGTATTTTTACAAATAACACAGTTTAGAATAGCATTTATGCTTCAGCACTTTTTAAAGATAGAGGCAAACCACGTCAAAAAGAGAAAAGTTAAAGAGGCATGTAGAGGTCACGGACCTAAAAAGGATTAATGTCTTTTTTAAGCATGACATACTTTGCTGATGTGAAAGATGAAGGAACCAAAGGCTTAGAGGCTTGTCCAGCTCTTTGAAAGTTTGCTTTTGCAAATACCTCTACCTTTCTTGAATTATGGATGATTCATCTTGAGTTATGGGTGATTCATCTTGAGTTCTCATTAATGGCCCGTTGGCATTTCGCCAAGAAGTTGATACAGTTTGCAAAGCAATAACTGACATCTCTCATGGCAAAGTACCCAGCCCTTAAGAGATGGAGGCTTCAGTTTGCCGCCCTGGAAACTCAGCTCATCCTAATTACAATAGCACTGGAAGGACCAGCATGCTTGCTCTGGGCATGGGACAAGCACTGTTGTCTCAAAGCTACTGCAGAACCTTGAAGGCCTCTTAGCTCAGCAGCTACTATGAAGTAGCAGCTAGTATGAAGTAGCAGAAATTATAAAGTAATTACAAAATAAAAAATGATTTGCATAGTGTATATCATTTAACTTGGTCCATTTGAATTGCATATTATATCTGGGACAAAAATGCATCCAGCTGTTAAGAAAATGACATTGTCAGAGTTCTTGTCGTGGTGCAGTGGAAATGAATCTGACTAGGAACCATGAGATTGCAGGTTCGATCCCTGGCATTGCTCAGTGGATTAAGGATCTGGCTTTGCCATGAGCTGTGGTGTAGGTCGCAGATGCGGCTCGGATCTGGAGTGGCTGTGGCTGTGGTTGTGGTTGTGGCTAGCAGCTGTGGCTTCGATTAGACCCCTAGCCTGGGAATCTCCATACGCCACAGGTGTGGCCCTAAAAGCAAAAAAAAAAAAAAAAAAAAAAAAAAGGGAAAAGAAAGAAAGAAATTGACATTGTAAAAGTTTCCCAACTTCCTTTATTGCTAGCTTTTTTTATAGACCTTGTTGGGCTCTACCTTGAACCCTTGCCCTAGACTGAAAGCCACTGCCGGGCGGGAATCTCCTGGCGGGCGGGCCTGGCTCAGAGTTTTCCTGATCCAGCTCCTGATCAGGCCTTTCCACAGCAGGGGCGTAGGTGGAGCGACCAGAGCACCTTACTTGGGATCTGTCCTCCCAGCCCAGCGTCTTGACTCGCCAGGGTCCTGGGTTGGAGTCCCGGCTCTGCCACTTACCAGCTCTAAGACCTGACTTGGGGCCAGCAAGTTCCCAGATATTTCCAAACCTCAGTTTCCTTGTCTGTGTCAAAGAGATAACGAGGGCCTCTTCCTCTCAGATTTGCTGTGGGAATTGCAAGAGCTGGTGTGTGGGAAGGACTTAGAACAGCACCTGGGGAGGCGCTCAGGAAGTGATAGCGCCTATCATGTACAACCAAAAATTTGGACAAAATATAAAAATGATGCTACTGTGAAATTCAAATCAAAGAGGCCTCAGATAATGGCAATCGACAACCTGAGTAAGAGGACCACATGGCCGAACAGCTCTTAGCCAGGGCCACTCATCAGAATCGCACAGAGAGCTCTCGCCCCATTCCAGTCAGCCACAGAGTTCCCGGGAGCTGTGACAACCCTCCCGTTTGAGCACTCCCCTCGTCATGCAGCGGTTCCAGGCAGACGGTGCTGAGCGAGTCTGGGATATTTAAGGCCCCTGGGAGCCACAGGGCACCTGCTGCTGATGGAGTCTCTTAAGAACAGGTAGTGGAGTTCCCATTGTGGCGCAGCGGAAACAAATCTGACTAGCATCCATGAGGATGCCGGTTCGATCCTTCGCCTCGCTCAGTGGGCCAGGGATCTGGCATTGCCATAAACCGTGGTGTAGGTTGCAGACACCGTTCAGATCGCAAGTAGCTGCCACTGTGGCATAAGCTGGCAGCCGAAGCTCCGATTTGACCCCTCGTCTGGGAACTTCCATAGACCGAGTGTGGCCCTAAAAAGCCAAGAAACAAATAAATACTTTAACTTGCTGCTTGTTTGCAGAAGAGTCCATGTCAACAGGTCTTGTCAGTTGGTCTTTTATATTTCAATACATTTATTTTCTTTTCAGATTCATATTTACAAGCAAGAGGTAAATCAGAGAATTCCCCTGTTAAAAAAAAAAAAAGATTTTAAAACTCTGCATTTGGAGTTCCCTGGTGGTCTAGTGGTTAGGACTTGGCATTTTCACTGCTGTGGTTCGGGTTCATCCCCTGGTCTGGGAATTGAGATCCCCTATCAAGCTGCTGTACACTGTGGCCGAGAAACCATGAAAGAAAAGAAAATGACTCTAAGTTCATTGTTCACTTAAAAATGGTTAAAGTGACAAATTTTATGTTACATATGTATATATCTTGCTACAATTTTTAAAAATTAATAAGGTAATAGACCAAAAACCAAACATACTTAAAATGGGTGCACTGTATGAAATGTGAATTATATTTCAATAAAGCTGAGTTTTTATATTTGTTTTTTTAGGGCCACACCCATGGCATATGGAAGTTCCCAGACTAGGGGTCGAATCAGAGCAGTAGCCACTGGCCTACACCACAGCCATAGCAATGCCAGATGGGAGCCACATCTGCAACCTACAGCACAGCTCACAGCAACGACGGATCCTTAATCCACTGAGCAAAGCCAGGGTCGAACCTGCGTCCTCATAGATGCTAGTCAGGTTCATTTCTGCTAAGCCACGATGGGAATTCCAAAGCTGGTTTTTTTAAATCACTATTCAAAATAGGGGAAATTTTTTCAATCTCTTTTGTGTGAAAGAGGCCCCAGTAGCTAGAACTCATAACTAACTTCCTCTATGCATGTTTTCAGCCAAAACAAAGATTTTGGTTACTTGGGACTCAGGGATTTTCCTTAGAAAATACTGACTTCTTAGAAAATACTAAGAAGAACGTGGAGGAAGAGGAGGAGGAGGAAAAACTGAAAATAAATATGGAATTATAAGGTATTTCTTCCATCTATATCAGCAGTCCTACTTCCATCATTAGGAAATTGCGAGAAAGCTCAGTTTTTTTTTTTACTATTGCTCTCCAGTCTTCTCTTTTCCCTTAGTCTTGCTTTCTCTTCCCTGAAATTATAAGGTCCTCCTCCGGGCGCTCTCAGGCGTGGGCGGAGCCTTACACCACCTCTCCACTGCAGCTTGCCCTTTCCTAGGTCACACGGTCCGTCCTACCCACATCTGACAAGGTCACACCAAGGTGTGAGGGGTCGTCAAAAAGAAGCATCTCGGGGAACGTTAACTCCGTGAGGTTAAGATTCTCCTTGAAAAGCTCAGTGTGTGGAAAACTGAAAGGACTGACTGTGGGGGCTGCAATATACACCCAAGGTACCTTTGATCAGATGGGCTTTTCCATCCATCTAAAATATAACCACAGTACCCTTTGTCTGTGCCAGAGGCTGTCACCTCTGTCTTTCCCTTGGAGGTAGACTCCTCCATTCAGAGCGGATGCCACTGGGCTGAATGACAGAGTTGGCCTTGCCTTCAGACGCAGGCTGCTCGGCCTCAGGACGGTCATTTAGAAAACTCCTCTCACTGGAGAAACTGCAAAGCCACTGGTAGAGCATGTGTCTACGTCCTTCACTGCTTACCAAGCAGGGATGGGAGATTAAAAGTAAATGCATCACACTCAGACAGTACAACTTTAGTGTTTTAAAGGTTAAGAGATTCATCTATGGTCAACTGGTCAACTAACGGCCAACAGAGCTGGAAATGGAAACACTTAGTTATTCGAGTCCTCAAATCACTACCTGGACTTTAATCTCCTTATCTGTCTGCTCTGGTTGAGAAGCCAAGAAAGGAATTATATGGCTTTCAAGGTCCTTCCTAGGTCTATGACTGCAATTTTACTGCTGGGAAGGGATCATCAGGATAGTGACAAATTAGCCAGCGTTGCCCCACCTAAGCACTCAGGGCCACTCAGCTTTTTTATCTAGGGCTTACCATCCCTCTTCTGAATGCAACACTAAATAAACACATGCACAGATTAGAATCTGTGATATCCAAATGAGTGACTCAAATTCGTAAATCTTCTATAATCTTTTTTCTTTCTTTTTTTTTTTTTCTTGCTTCCTGGGGCCACACCTGTGGCATAAGGAAGTTCCCAGGCTAGGGGTCTAATCAGAGCTACAGCTGCCAGCCTACGCCACAGCCACAGCAACATAGGACCCAAGCCATGTCTGCGACCTACACCACAACTCACAGCAATGTCTGATCGCCAACCCACCGAGCAAGGCCAGCGATGGAACCCGAGTCCTCATGGATACTAGTCGGGATTGTTTCCGCTGCACCACAACAGGAACTCTGAATTCATGCAATCTTATATACTGATGTCATTGTACCAGTGGCCGATTGAGAGTGTCTATGCAGTAGGGGTGACGATCTGGCTGCTAGATGAGAAGGGGCACTGGGTCACTTCTTCCTTCCCCCAGCAACCCTCCTGTGGTCTCACCTGAATCAGAACAGGAGCCGCGTTCTCCATTCGCAGCCTGAGGAAGAGCCAGGCTTTGAGTGAGCCACCCTCCCTCGGTCTCTTTTAAGGCAGAATGCTTACTTGAAATAGCCCATCTCTCTCCCTCTAGCTGCCCCTCCTCCACCTGTTTTACTCATATTTCTCTTTTGAGCTCCCCCACTAGGGTCTCCACCTCATCCTGCCTTTCGATGCCCCATCCACCTGGACACGGATCCCACTGTACCCGGTACCTCCCATTTCTCCCTTGGCAGGTAGTTACTCTTATTTCCTTATTTTACAGAGCAGGAAACTGAGGCACAGAGCTAATCTAGTGATGCTAGGTACAGTAGCAGAGATTTCAAAGTGGAAGAAAGCTTGATCCGGCTATGAAAAGCAAGAACTACTTAAGGAGGCTGACCAAGAGGGCAGCAAAAGGAAAGGGGACCTTGTTCTCCTGGCCTTTCCACCACAGCGAGGTCCACTTTGCCCAAGGACCTAGAACTGGGGATCCTTGAAACGACTCAGCCAGTCAGTTAAGAAATCACTGGAACGTCTTGCATGTTGCACAGTCCAGGTTAAAATGAGGATTAGCAAATTTGCTGCTGATTCCATACTTCTTTGCATTATCCAGGGGGTTGAGATGCTGCTTTGGGCACAGGTGTTGTGGAGACAGGCCCACGTGCTGCTCAGTTCTGTGCCTCCTGTCAATACCCCCGGAAAGACCAGAAGCATGGTTGCCCCTGGGTGATATCTGCAAAGGAAAAACCCACCCACCACACATGGTTTGTATGTGAAACCAATACCTGATCTGTGGTCCCTAAGTCTTCAATTAACCTGTGTCTCTTTCATTCACAAAACCCTGGGGATGATTTAACTGAGAAATGAATTCACTTCTTCCTGCAGTATTGTTTGACCTTGCCATTTTCAAAATGTATAACCTATTCTCGTTACCTAAACTTTCTGAGCCTCAGTTTTCTTATATGTACAATGAGGTTAAAAATAGTTTCTGTTTCTGGGTTGGAAAAATTAAATGAGTTAATGCCTGTAAACTGCCTAGGCCACAGTAACATTCAAATATTGCCATTATATCATGTATTCAAATACATCTCTTGGATATTTTAGTATCTTCCAGGCACCAGTGCTGTAGTAAGCCCTAGGAATACACAAAACAAATATTTTCCTTACTAAACCCTCCAAGTTTAAAAAAAAAATTAGATGATTTATTAAGATACAAACAATGCTGCCAGATAACAGGAATTAGTAGTAGATAAGATAGACAAGGCCGAGGGAGGAAGAAGAAGGGGCAAACGTGGAGGCAGGAAAACTTTCCTGAAGGGTCACATACTTGCTAAGGGTGGGTCACCTTTCTGACTCCGGACTTCCCTGCAGCCAACAGGAAGCTGCAAAGTTGAACAAGACAAGATTTCCGACCTCAGGGAGCTCTGAGTCCAGTAGAGGAAACAGATGTGTAAACAAACAATTACAGTGCAATGTGATGAATGCAAAAGTGGAAGTTCTCTGGCAGGCTTTGCAGAGGAAGTGATATTTGAGACTGGTTTTAAAGGATGGAGAGGGTTATAGAGAATAACCAGGAAAAGGAACAGCAAAGACAAAGGCTTGAAGCCTTGAAGAGCGCTGTTGTCAGCTTGCAAAAACAGGGTAAAATTTATTAGAGTCTCATCAGAGAGGTTGTAGAAGGCATCCAGGGGCTTACCAATTTTTTTTCTCTGTGAAATAATGACAGGGCTCATGATAAGTGTTCTGTGGCAGAGAGAACAATAAACACAGCTTCAAAGAAATCAGAGTGAAATTAAGAAATCAGGCACAATGCCAAAGAAAGAAAAGAAACCCTAAAACTGCTTCTCTTACTATCTGTCCATTTGGATTTGGGTTTCCTCAGGAACCTGTTGGGAAGGAGGGTGTTCTGTGCTTAGACAGATAGAAATATTGGGCAATTCATGGCCATCTAAAAATGGCATCTGACACAGTGAACTCACCAGACAGAATTTTGGAACTGTGGCAGACGATTAGAAATTATAAAATCCCACACTCTCATTTTATAATTAAAAAGAAAAGAAACTTGGAGTTCCCATTGTGGCTCAGGAGAAACAAATCTGACTATCATCTGTGAGGACACAGGTTCAATCCCTGGCCTCGCTCAGTGGGTTAAGGATCCAGTGTTACCATGAGCTGTGGTATAAGTCACAGACATGGCTTGGATCTGGTGTTGGCGGTGGCTGTGGTGTAGGCTGGTGGCTACAGCTCCGATTCAACTCCTAGCCTGGGAACTTCCATATGCCATAGGTAAGGCCCCGAAAAAATAAATAAATAAACATTAGTAATTTTTCAAAAAACAGGCGGGTAGTGGTAAATCCTGGTTGAGACCCAAGTTTTTTCTACTTTTATTCTGATTTCTTTCTAGTAGACCATGTGGATTCTCCCAATCCAGGGGCAGCATTTGATCTGATCTATTTCTTCAAAAATGAAGGACTGACACAGGGGAAAGTAGCAGAGGAACTAATTCAAATTTCAAGGGTCAAAAATATCTGTTGCAATAGGCAAGAGGTTATTAAATCCATGAAGAATTCTGTAGAGAGGCTGTATATTTGAAAGCAGAAGGAACTATAATTAAGTTCATTACAAGGTTTTCAAAATTCTTCCAGCTTGACGTAAATGCACCCTCAGGTCTATAGATACCCAATTCGAAAATAACGTATTTTCAATGAAGAACAAATGACCAAAACTTGACAGAAGTTTTCTTTTTGCACAATGCCATGCCACGGACCGCACTGGCTTAAATTGTCTTCCCAGAAATCCATTATCTTCTTGGCTGACGAATGACCTTTTAGCACTGCATCCTAAATCCGCATTGTGGGCCGGTTCCATCTGGCCCTTGACCAAGTATTTCGTCATCTATGAACATATGTGTTTAAGAGCATTAAGAGACAGCTCCATATTCAAAGAAACTCTTTGTGGAAATCTTTTAAGTGAAGCAAAGATAAATAATCACTGCCCCATTTACCCTTCTGGAAGTTCTGTTTACATCTTCTGCACTGTATTGTTTTGCTTTAAAAGGGATCACCTGTTCCTTTTTCAGAGCGGACTGGATTTTCTCAGTGTGAATGATTCGCACGTATTCTTTTTTTTTTTTTTTTTTTTACATTATACCCAGCTGTACAGTGTGGTGACAGGGTTACACATCACAAGTGGTTAGACATAGTTCCCAGTGCTATACAGTGGTATCTCCTTGCTTTTCCAGCCCAGAGGCAACAATCTGCAGCTATTAACCCCAGCTCAACAGCAGAAAAACAACAATCCCATTGAAAAATGGGCAAAGGACCTAAATAGACAGTTCTCCAAAGAAGAGATGCAGATGGCCAACAAGCACATGAAAAAATGCTCAACATCACTGATGATTAGAGAAATGCAAATCAAAACTACTACGAGATACCACCTCACACCAGTCAGAATGGCCGTCATTAACAAGTCCACAAACGTATTCATTTTTGTGCTGTGGCCAATGATTTAGATTTTACCGGACCTGAATTGCAGGGTCCGGACCCTGATTCCCAGACGAGCTTCCTAGGGACACAAAGCCTCCTCGTACTGACAGTGCTAACCTAGTATCTGACTGGAGAAGCACTCAGTGAAAATCTGGTGAACACACTGAAAGATAAATGATCCGCACCCGGGCAACACAGGTATGCGTGGGTGATGTACCTTTGACTCTTTCTGTTTTCCGGGTTTTTTTCTCTCTGCCTGAGATGTCAATTACACACTATGCAACAGCTGTCCAAAGCCTCCACTTTCACTTTTCACCCTCATGCATGTCAAACACTCTACAGTAGAGCTATTAGCAGTATTAACATCTACTACCATACAGTGTAAAAGGTGCTGTCTGTTATCTCCTTGGATCCACAAAACAAGCAAGGTTTATGACTGGGACATACACACAAGGAAGCCAGGAGCAGGAAGCCTGAAGCAACGGCATTCCCGTTCCTTCACAGCCCTCTGCCCTGCTTCCAGAGCCCTCGCTTGACCAAAGTAGCTCCCATGCTTCACCCCTCTTCCACTCCTCATTAAACTATCCAGAGCTTAGCTAAGTCATTCGGGAGCCTCTTATGATAAGGAAAGAAAGCTTAGTTTCAAATCCGATCTCTGCCACAGACCCAATTGCTAAACCTCCCTGAAGCTCTGCAGTCTCATGTATAGAAGTGGATTCATATTTAATTTCTTGTTCCAATGAGCATGTATTCATTCATCATCTCTGCATTTAAAACAGTTTAAAACAAATATCAATAAGCAAGTGATGGTGAGCTGAGATGGTGCGTGCAAAGAGCCTGGTAGAGAGTAGGTCCCAAATGCTTGTTCTCCTTCCCTGGGCAGTTTATTTAGGCAAAGAACAGGACCTTTGCTGTCCAAAGATGTCCATAACTGAGTGACTTTCTGGTTGTTAGAATGCATGAGAAATAAGCTCCCCTGCATTCCCTCTTACCTGCCCTCTCTGCTGGGGCGGGGTGGGGCCGCTCAGGGAACTATAGGCTCCTGGGCCTGCAGGGAGCGTTGCACTGGGGTTGGGCTGGTCTTGGGCAAAACAGCTAAGGAGGGTAAGTTTGGCTTTCCGGTCCTTTCACTTCGCTTTCTGATTCCCTTCTTACATGTGGACTTTTCCTCTTCACCCACTTTATCTGCTTTCCTAGATCCTGTATGTTAGCATTCCGCTCGCAAACTAATAACTTCAAGTTTGTCTGTTTTTTTGTTTTTTCTTTTAGGGCTGCACTGGTGGCATTTAAGTTCCCGGGCTAGGGGTCAAATCAGAGCTGTAGCTGCCAGCCTACATCACAGCCACCGCAACGCCAGATCCAAGCTGCATCTGCGATCGACAGCTCATGGCAACGCTGGATCCTTAAAACGCTGAGCCAGACTAGGGATTGAACCCACATACTCATGGATAATAGTTGGGTTCATAACCCACTAAGCCACAGTGGGAATTCTCACACATAATTTTTTATAGCTAATGATTATAGATACAAAACTTCAAGACCCTCTCTTTTTCAGAAGCAATATATCCTTCAGCTTTAGGAATATAAAATAGCTTTTATTTGTCGTAAATAATTAACCTGGTCTCTTCACACTGGGATGGCAGTCGGGAGGCTGCACTCCGCTGTGTCCTAGGGCCAGGATTTTGACCAATACTTCCATGGAATTATGACTTTAATTGAACAAGGCCACTCATCTTTCAGGGAACACAGAAGCATAAACAAACATTCAAGTGAGTGTTTGTACACAAGAAAACACACACACACATACACATACACACTGACTCCAAAATAACACTTCATTCTTCCTCTGACTGAAAAATGTTCCCCAAAGTGGAAAAGTCAGGGAAAACATTTTTTCCATTTGGTTTTTAGTGATTGTCAATTGAACCTTAACTGGGATGAATGCAATGCTGTGTCTAATTCTATGTAAACACCACATATCTAAACTTTGTAAATATACATACATTTTTTTCTTTTTTGGCCGCCCTGCATTCCATAGAGTTCCTGGGTCAAGGATCAGATCCGAGCCCCCACTGTGACCTATACCGCACCAGGGCTTGAACCTGTGGTCCTAGTGCTGCGGAGATGTCGCTGATCCCACTGCACCACAGTGGGAATTTTTTTTTTTTTTAGGTCCGTACCCGCAGCATATGGAGGTTCACAGGCTAGAGGTTGAACTGGAGCTGTAGCTGCCAGCCTACACCACAGCCACAGCAACACAGGATCTGAGCCGCATCTGCAAACTACGCCACAGCTCACGGCAACGCCGGATCCTTAACCCACTGAGTGAGGCCAGGGATCAAACCCGCAACCTCATGGTTACTAGTCTGGTTTGTTAACCACTGAGCCACGATGGGAACTCCCACAGTGGGAATTTTATATACACATGACCTGAGGAGAACCTATCCAGATCCAAAAAGAGTTGGATCACTCTTTATGATTCCTAAATATGGAAGAACTGACTCAAAATCTGTGAACGGTCTAAATCTAAGCTGTCCAAAATGGTAGCTATCAACCACATGTGGCTACTGATCACTTGTCTGAGGAAGCATAAAACACGTACTCTAGGTATTAAGTACCCAGTTGATTTTGATTATTTAATATGAAAAGGAATATGTAAAATTATAATCTTTATATTACTTATACATGGAAATGATAATATTTTGGATTATTGGGTAAAATCAAATATATTATTAAAATTAATTCTCACCTGTTTCCTTGTCCTCCTAAATACCTGTGTGGTTTATACCCACAGTTAGCATTATTCATCTAATGCATGGCACTAGTCTAGATGTTATTTCTTGGACAAACTGCTACCTCTCACAGAGTGTCTGAGAAATCTGGGGGCCCAACTTTGGAGACCAGGATTCAGTTTTGGTTTACGGTTTTCCCATCTTTCCCTTCCTTTCCTTCTTCCTTTCTTTCTGGTACTTAAGCCAAAATCCTCCAAGTTCTACTTGACTTTTTTTTTCCTCTCACCCTCCACTTCTAATTCATTAGCAGATCCTATTGGCTCTTCGTCAAAATATTCCCAGTTCTATGTCTGCCACCTTAGTCCAAGTCACCCTCATCGGAATAAATGGAAGTCAGATCACGGCTCTCCATCTCTTTAAGAGCAGCCAATGTCTCCGATGGAATCAAAGGAAAAGCCAAAGTTCTCACGGTGGTTTTAAAGGCCTCTCTTCCTCCTAAGTCTCAGTCCCCTGTGCTCTCCCCGTGGCCCACTCTGCTCCGATCTTACTGGTCTCCAAGTTGTTCCTCACAGCCCCAGGCACCCTCCTGCCACGGGGCCTTTGTACTTCCTGCTCATTTTCATGGGCCTCCGTTTCTCCAAACCTCTGCATGGCTAGTGTCTTCACTCCCTTCAGCTCTCTGTTCAAACAGCATGTCTTCTTTGACCACGTGTATAACATACATCCTCTCCCAGTTGCCTAATTCATTTTCATCACAGGCCTAAATCTGCATCTGATGCATCCTATATTTACTTAATGTCTGTCATTTCTCACCATGAGAACTTAAGGTTCAGAATAGTGAGGATTTCTGAAGTTCCCTTAGTGGCTCAGTGGTTAACAAATCTGACTAAGAACCGTGAGGTAGCGGGTTTGATCCCTGGCCTTGCTCAGTGGGTTAAGGATCCGGCATTGCCGTGAGTTGTGGTGTAGGTTGCAGACGCGGCTTGGATCCCGCGTTGCTGTGGCTGTGGTGTAGGCCAGCAGCTATAGCTCCTGTTAGACCCCTAGCCTGGGAACCTCCATATGCCACAGCTGCAGCTCTAGATAAAGGCAAAAAAACAAAACAAAACAAAAGGAATAGTGAGGATTTTGCACCGTTGCATCTCCAGTGCCTAGGCATGGCTTATATCAAAGGGTGCTCAATGATATTTGTTGAAAGAATGCATGAAATCAATATTTTGTAGCTAATTCCCAAATTTCAAACTTTTAAACCTTCATACCTACAATTGGAAAAATACACTAGAGGTTTTCCCAGAACCCTGAAAAACAAATCATTTCTTTTAATATTCTTCCCTTCATTGGTAATCTTATAAATTATTTCATATACAAACAACATATATAATGGTGGTCAGATTGCAATTAATATATATGAATGCATTACATGTCTATGTTAGACTTCTGTGGGTTAACAGGGAAAAATAATAACATGGCTACAACTTTTTAGCATTAACTCATCATGTTAACTGGACCTGGAGTACCTACCCTTCCATGGATTAGAATCCTATTGTTTTTTTTGTCTTTTTGCCTTTTCTAGGGTCGCACCATAGCATATGGAGGTTCCCGGCTAGGGGTCTAATTGGAGCTGTAGCCACCAGCCTACGCCACAGCTACAGCAACGTGGGATCCAAGGCACTTCTGCAACCTACACCACAGCTCACGGCAACACCAGATCCTTCACCCACTGAGCAGGGCCAGGGACTGAAACCGCAACCTCATGGTTCCTAGTCGGATTTGTTAACTACTGAGCCACGACAGGAACTCCTGTCTTATTCATTTTTATTCCCTGCAGCCACTAGCACAATTCTTTGTACATAAGAGGCACTCAATTATATTTGTTGTATAGAATTTAGGCATAATAATATTTTTTAAAAAGCTTCACCAGTGTTTTTTAAACCAAATTTGAAGCAAACTTTTTAGACAGCAATTTCTGAGTCTGAGTGATATAAACTGGCAGTGTTTAAGTATACATAAATTTATCTTGTCAATTAAAATTCCCTCCTAAGGGACTTCCTTCAGCTCCACTACCAGCTTCTCTTTTGGGGGCTCAGCACCTCCAGCCATAGCACCCCTTTAACGAGTTTATTTAGTCTCTTTCTCTCAGGTGTTCCATTCAGTGAAACTTTACTGTACACCATACAGCCACACACCACAACAGTGCCTAGGGCTGAACCAGGATGCATAATTCAACAAAGAAAATTGTTTTCAAGGAGTTCCCATTGTGGCTCAGCTGTAACAAACCCAACTAGTATCCATGAGGATGCGAGTTTATCCCTGGCCCCGCTCAGTGAGTTAAGTATCCGACCTTGCCGTGAGCTGTGCTCTAAGCAGCAGACTTGACTCGGACCCTGCGTTGCTGTGGCTGTGGTATGTAGGCTGGCAGCTGCACCTCCGATCTGATCCCTAGCCTGGGAACTTCCATATGCTGCAGGTGCAGCCCTAAAAAGAAAAAAAAAATGGTTTCAAATTACCTTCCTTCCTTACTCATCCCTGCCCTACTCAACTGAAGTATGTATATATATTTTTTTTTCTTTAAAAAAAAAAACAGCTCTAGCTAGAAAAGACCTTGTTTCTTTATTTTTATTATGGGGAAGAAGTGGGGGGATAAAAGCAACTGTCACTCCAACAGGGTCTTCATTTGTTAAATTTGTTCTGCAGATAGAAAACTTGGGATTTTTTTTTTTAAAGTACCTTCCCCAAATCACTTTTGCTTAAGAGAAAATGAAAATGATTCCCAGCCACCTCTCATTATCTTACCCATCATTTGGGCTTTCTAATTTCATCTCATCACCACCCTGAAATAAAACAAGCTTATATAAATGACATGTTACTGGTATAACTTGAAAAAGCCTTTTTAAACAGGATTTTAAGATTTGTTCTCTCATTGGATAAATGCTCAAAGAATACTCTGAGGTCTTTTAAGTTTAGCTGGAATCCATCTATTGGGCAAGTAATGAATCTAATTGTTATGCTAGCTTCCATGTCAGCAAAATAACAGATGTACAGTACAATGGAGAGGGGGGAAAAGTTGCTTTGGGATTGCTAGAGCAGGTGCTACATTAAAAAAAAAAAAATCACATGGAACTTTATCAAGTGCACTTCAAAACAGTTGGAAATTAGCCAAAAGGAACCTTCTCCTTCAATCCCTTAGACATCCAGTTGTGGGCTGGGATTAGGTCCCTGAACAGCTGAGTCAGGAGGACACTGACACCTTGTCACTTCTTCAAGCTCTTTATTCCCTCCTCACCCTCCAACAAAAGCATCAGAGATTGCCCTCCCCTAACTAGACACACACACACACATACACACACAGAAGTCCAGCTGCCAGATACGGCTTTCAGAGAACACTGGAGAGCGTTGAGTCCAAGCAAGTTACCATGGTTCTCTGGCTATTATTGCGTCCAGCACATCAGGGAATGGAAATAAGTGTGCACATGTTCTAAAAAGCCCTTTGGGAGAGATCAGTGGGGCTGCATGGGGGACACAATGGCAGGCTTTGTCACAGAGAAAGGATTTGGTCTGGCAGGCAGCAGCAGTCCCGCTGGACAGAGGGTTTGTCTGCAAGGACCGTGGGGGAACCACGTGCAGGTTTACAGAGCATCCTCACGGGGAAAAGCAGCGCATTCGGTGTAATTAAAAGTCATCCTGAAGACATCAGGTAAGGGCCTGCTGTTTTTAATTAATTGCTTCCGTGATCCTATGACTTTAAAAGGGGTGCCGCTCGTACAAGTTTAGAATTACGCCAGATGTACATCCTCAGTCAGATGAGGATAACACAGACTGTATCTGAAAATTTCATAGACGTAGAAACGGAAAGAGCAGGAAGAGTATAGCAGAGTGAGAAGGAATAAAACATTATAGAGTTCCCATCATGGCTCAGTGGTAACAAACCGGACTAGGATCCATGAGGATGCAGGTTCGATCCCTGGCCTCCCTCAGTGGGTTGGGAATCCGGCGTTGCCATGAGCGCTGGTGTGGGTCACAAACATGGCTTGGATCCCATGTTGCTGTGGCTGTGACGTGGGCCGGCAGCTACAGCTCCAATTTGACCCCTAGCCTGGGAACTTCTATATGCCGAGGGTGTGGCCCTAAAAAGACAATAAAAAGACCAAAAAGAAATTATAAATAGTCATCCATCTGTAATTTGCTAAAATAACAGAGTTCTCTTTTCATGCTCTGTGAACAACCTCACGTCCAAAGTACAACTCCCCACTGACTCGCATCCTGCCTTGGTATATAAATTATTTGGGGGAAAAAAATCCCCAGAGTCAAGGTTAACAGAAAACAGCTGGAAAACAAACTGAGAGCCATATGTCAAAGATTCCTCCAAGCAGAGAAATTTTTTAAAACTCTGTTTTGAAGAGTCGGCATATCCAGAACAAACAGGGTGAAGCAAGGACTTTACATGGTCTCCACACCATGAAAATAAAGATAGTGTGGAGTATATAACTGTGTCGGTTAGGCCGAGAGGGGATGACCGGACAACACATGAAATCTGAAGTGGTTCTTCCTTTCTCAATTATAAAATCCCCAACTAAATTATCTAAGTAATTTACAACCACTCTTTACTTTTCTTTTGCCCTATTGACTTCTCCTTAGATGGAGAAACAGTTAAAGAACACATCGCAGCTCACGCCTTTAAAATTTCTAAGATAAGGAGTTCCTTTCGTGGCTCAGTGGTTAACGAATCCGACTAAGAACCATGAGGTGGTGAGTTCGATCCCTGGCCTTGCTCAGTGGGTTAAGGATCCGGCGTTGCCGTGAGCTGTGGTGTAGGTTGCAGACGCGGCTCGGATCCCACGTTGCTGTGGCTGTGGCGAAGGCTGGTAGCTACAGCTCCTGTTAGACCCCTAGCCTGGGAACCTCCCTATGCCATGGGTGCGGCTCTACGTAAAGGCAAAAAGACAAAAAATAAATAAATAAATAAATAAATAAATAAATAAAATTTCTAAGATATTATTAGCCCCTACTCTTCACGAACTTTCTGGATGAAAGAACACAAGTGGCATTTGGATGACCTCCGGATGTCATCAGGTCCCATCCCCATCAAAAAGAAGAAATCTGGGACCTTAAACAGGGTACTGTCTGTGTCCTTTCTTGGACTGTCTACTCTCCTTTCACAAATCACGATGATAAAATATTATTCTTTAAAGAAAAAAGAATACCTTGAGTTAGACTTTACTAATTATAAGGTATGTTGCATAAAGGACTATCTGCGTATGAGATAGAATTTGGTTATATTAAAGGTTAGAAAGGGAAAAAATAGCATTGACTGATAGACTAAATCAAATCAATTGTTTTGTGTATTTCCTTCTTTTCCTCCCATCATTTTACTTGTGCTGGACAAATTTGTATTCTTCTTTTCCTCCTTAATATAGCAAGCCCTTTCCCCTGTTATGACCACGTAGTGGATATTCTATGAAGGCTCCCTGAACATCACCTCCCTCTATTCAGGAGCCTCAGGGTTTCACCAAGTGCAAAGTGTGTGTGTGTGTGTGTGTGTTGGGTGTCTGTGCCTCAGGGTTTTCACCAAGTGCATGGTGTGTGTGTGTGTGTGTGTGTGTGTGTGTGTGTTGTGTGTGTGTGTGTGTGTGTTCAGCCAGGCTCTGTGCCATGTCACCCTGCTACCTTAGCCTGATTCAGAACGAAGGCTGACATTGTACTCAACACACACACTCTCTATTCTATTAGGACTTGTCAAATCTGTCTGATTTTCTGTCACAGGTCAGAGAAGCTAAGAGTTGGTGGTTGGTGGAATCATGAGGAGGCCAGAGAAAACCACAGAAAAGGCAATAAAGCATGAACCATGAGGCAGTACAGCTTATGACACAGAGTGGGGCAGAGAGAAACTGTGGCCTATTCAGATTAAGCTGAGTCACCCTGTTGTGTAAACCACTAACAGAGCCAATGGTCTGTTACTTTCAAAAACTGATCAAAGAATTTTTTTTGTCTTTTTGCCTTATCTGCGGCATAAGGAGGTTCCCAGGCTAGGGGTCTAATAGGAGCTGTAGCCACCAGCCTACGCCACAGCCACAGCAACGCAGGATCCGAGCCGCGTCTGCAACCTACACCACAGCTCACGGCAACGCTGATCCTTAACCCACTGAGCAAGGCCAGGGATCGAACCCACAACCTCATGGTTCCTAATCGGATTCGTTAACCACTGAGCCACGACGGGAACTCCAGATCAAAGAATTGAGTCAGTAGAGATATATTAAATCCTCAGTAACCATAGACAACATCTATATAACACTTACTTCACATCAGACGTTGTTTTGTTCCCTACGTACATCCTTCAGTCTAACCTTCCCATCGGTCCTATGGTGTGGGTACTATTATCATCCTGATTTTTATTTTTTATTTATTTTATTTTTTCGGCTTTTTATGGCTGTACCCACAGCACATGGAGGTTCCCAGGCTAGGGGTCAAGTCGGAACTGTAGCTTCTGGCCTATGCCACAGCCATAGTAACACCAGATCCGAGCTGTGTCTGAGACCTACACCACAGCTCATGGCAACAGCGGAATCTTAACCCACCGATCAAGGCCAGGGATCGAAGCCATGAGGATGGATACTAGTCAGGTGTGTTAACTGCTGAGCCACGATGGGAACTCCTATCATCCTTATTTTTAAAATGGGAGAACACTGGAGCAAAGTGACTTGACAAAGATTCAAACTCAGAAGGGTTGGGTTCCATGGCTATAATATTGTTTTTTATCATAAGAAATATATTTGGTCTTCATTTCCTTTCTGGGCACAGAGCTCCTAAAACTCTTGAATTTCCTAAGTGATAAGAGCAATTCAAGGGTCTTGATATTCATAACAAACCTCCTTCGACCACAGCTGAGTTTATGTTAGTGAGGTGATCCGGGACGAACCTAATGATGGAGGCTGGTTGCCAGAGAAACCAACCATGTGATTAGAGGGTTGGAACTTTCAGTCCCACCTCCCTGACCTCTGAGGAGGGAAGAGAGGAGAGGGGGTGGAGATCGAGCCCATGATGTAATCAATTTCGCCTGTGTCATGAAGACTCTGTAAAACCCCAAAAGCATGGAGTTCAAAGAGCTTCTGAGTGGGGGAACACATGACAATTCTGGGAAAGTGGGGCTCCCGGAGAGCACGTGGAAGTCCCTTGCCCTGTGCATCTCTTCCATCTACCTGTTCTTGAGTTATATTCTTTATAACAGTCAGGCAATCTGGTAAGCAAAATGTTTCTCTCTTTTTTTTTTTTTTTTTTTGCCTTTTGTCATTTTATGGCCGCGGGTTTATGGCCGCACCCGCAGCATGTGGAGGTTCCCAGGCTAGGGGTCTAATCGGAGCTGTGGCCACCGGCCTTCGCCACAGCCACAGCAACGCAGGATCCGAGCCGCGTCTGCAACCTACACCACAGCTCACGGCAACGCCGGATCGTTAACCCACTGAGCAAGGGC
>PVHT020000080.1:12380460-12401726 GCA_004024745.2 Catagonus wagneri
AAAATGTTTCTCTTGAGTTCTGTGAACCACTCTAGAAAATTAACGGAGCTCAGGCAAAGAGTTATGGGAATCTTTCATCTATAGCCAGTGGGTCAGAATTGCAGGTGACAGCCTGGACTTGCTACTGGAGTCTGGGGTGTGTGTGTGTGTGTGTGTGTGTGTGTGTGTTTTGGGGGCAGCTGGGACAGGGAGTCTTGCAGGGCTGAGCCCTTAACCTGCAGGATCTCATGCTGTCACTAATACCTGAATGCACATGAGTGCCTGAGTGTGTCTCCATTTTTGCAATCTGAGTTTCTCTCATACAAAGTCTTTATAAGGACATACAAATATACTTACATATATGTGTTTGCATGTATGTGTGTATTTGTGCATATGTCTAGAGAGAGAGAAAAAAGAAACAGAACACCTTTGTGTGTGTATATATATGTGAACATACACAGATATATATTAATCTAGTGCCAGTGTCAGTGTTCACATAGTCTGTAACCATTCCAGAGAGAGAGAAAAATAAGTGGTTTCCAGGGCTGGGGAAGTGGGAGGATGAGGAGTGACTACTGATAGGTGTGGAGTTTCTTTGGGGGGTGATGAAAATGTTTTAATTTAGATAGTGATGATGGTTGTGCAATGCTGTAAATATACTAACATCACTAAATGATACACTTTCAAAGATATGAATTTCATGTACCTAAATTATAGCTGAATAAAGATTTTTTTTTCTTTTTTGTCTTTTCAGGGCTGCACCCTTGGCATATGGAGGTTCCCAGGCTAGGGGTCTAACAGGAGCTGTAGCTGCCAGCCGACACCACAGCCACAGCAACGCCAGATCCGAGCCGTGTCTGTGACCGACACCACAGCTCACGGCAACGCCAGATTGTTAACCCACTGAGCAAGACCAGGGATCGAACCCGCAACCGCATGGTTCCTAGTTGGATTCGTTAACCACTGCGCCACGACGGGAACTCCGAAGCCCATGATTTAGATAAAAGGAAAGAAATAATTCTAGTTAATAGTTCATCCAAATTCTCTCTGGATTTACAGCATATATATCCTGGTGAAAAAAATTAATATATTTTATCATCATATACATGTTTAATATGTACACATTTGGGGGGGGGGCTTGCCTGCACATGCAGAAGATCCTGGGCCAGGGATCGAACCTGTGCCACAGCGGTGACAATGCCAGATCCTTAACCTGTTGAGCCACCAGGGAACTCAAATATATAAATTAGCTAAGCAATGCTGGTACAGGAATATGGATACATGTGTTGAGCCTTCGATTCTAGCTACATGTTTTAGGAGTACTAACTGTGAACTTTAACATCACCTTATAACTTATCTCCGAAAGGAGAGGGTAAATGTTAACTAATGGGTCATTTCATCAACCCACCCACAAAACCTGTTTTCATCAGAGAGAGACACAGATCTGGGATTCACTGAGACTCGCTTCTACTCCCACTCATCAACAATGGCCAGTACGCCACGCTCCTGTCCGTGGAGCACTCCTAGCCACTTTCCAAGTGGAGCTGCCCACTATGAATGGACGTCCACTCAAATAAGCTCTTAACATTTCCAACCTGCTTCAGTTTATCTTTTAACAAAGAAAAACCTTGCTACCCTTCTATGAGTTATTAATGGGTGTTCCACGGAAGAAAATACCTTCTCAGCATTAGCAAGATTTCTCCTCAAATTACTCTAGAATATGTGAAAGAGAAATATCAAACACATAAGTATAGCTTTTTTAATTTTTTGTGATAACTTCCCTTTCGAAAGAGGGTGGCAAGGATGTCAGGCATCGGTGTGGGCTGACATATCACAGACCGTGTGGTATGAGGTCCACCATCGCTACACAGGCTACCCCCACTTAGCAGCTGCTGCCAAACTCTGTCTTCCATTATTGTTACTGGTTCGTGTAAGGTGTCTCATAATTTCAGCATGTATTTTGAATGCAACCCAATATCGACTGTGTATTTGCAAATCAAATGTTGATAGCTTCTCAATGGAATTAATTTTTTCATGAGACTCTTGTGATTTAGGTTAATCCAAGTCTATTTTTCATGAGCTCCAGTTGCTGTCTCATTACTTTTATTTTAATTTTTTCATGTTTTATTTTATTTATTTATTTATTTTGTGTGTATGTGCGTCTTTTGCCTTTTTAGGGCTGCACCCGCGGCACATGGAGGTTCCCAGGCTAAGGGTCAAATTGGAGCAAAAGCTGCTGTCCTACACCATAGCCACACCAACATAGGATCCAAACCATGTCTGCGACCCACACCACAGCTCTCAGCAATGCTGGATCCTTAACCCAGTGAGTGGGGCCAGGGATCGTACCCACGTCTTCATGGATATTAGCCTGGTTCGGCATATGGAGGTTTTCAGGCTAGGGGTCAAATCAGAACTGTAGCTGCTGTCCTACACCGCAGTCACAGCAACGTGGGATCCAAGACACATTTGCAGCCTACACCACAGTTCACCAACACCGGATCCTTAACCCACTGAGCAAGGCCAGGGATCCAACCCATGTCCTCATGGATGCTAGTCAGGTTCATTAACCACTAAGCCACAATGGGAACTCCCCGATCACTTTTAAAAGTATCCTATTGACAAACAAGTTTGGGAAGTCAGACTCAAACATACAAGAACCTTTGAGCTTAGAGAATCCAAAAACTTTTTAACCTAAACGCCATCAGTTATCACCTAGTGAAATGAGATAATCCAATTAACTACAACCCGCTCTACTTGTCATTCATCATCCCAGGCGTTCTTACACGCAGAGGCAGAGTGTAGAGCCCTGCCTTTAGGTCAGCAGGGCCCAGAAGCAACATTCCTTTCTTCAAGCCACATCCTGACAATTAATAGAAATCACTATTTCCCAGAATCATAAAACCGCGTAAGAGAAAAAAACGATGGAGATCATTTAGGTCCCCCATTTAATAGCTGACAGAGAAAATATTATATGGCATATTCAGGAAGAAGCAATAAAATTATGATTAGAACTTGGGATAGATTTTTTTTCTCTGTTCCTAAATATTCATTTCCCTTTTCTATGAAAGGATTAATTAATTCCACCCCTCGCAATGTAACACGCAATGCCTTGTACAGAAGTGTATACGTCTATCCCACTGACATTGGGCTTGGCCATGTACCTTGGCCATTGATATATGAAGGGACATTGCTTTAACAGTCATCAGGTGACTGTGCCTGCTCCCTCAGCCACAGACTCACATGTCCTGGAGAACACAACTCCTTCAGCCTGGAATGAAGAGGACACTGGAAGCAGAAAGGCATATGATCCATCTTCTCACCTGGCAAGAACATGAAAAACAAATGTTGTTCTCTGTTGCTGTAAGCCACTGAGATCGTACAATTTCTAGAGCACAGCTGAATAATTTAGAACACAGAGCCAAAACGGATAAGCGCTTTGCTCAAGTTTACATATTTAGGCAGCTAAACAGCAAAATCAGAATTAAATGTCAGTTCTTTAAACATCCAGTCCAGTATTCTCTCCATATTTCAAAGCTCTTTAAATGACCAGTTTAAATATCTACACAGAATATTTTATCGACATATTTAGAACATCTGCAAAAGCAATTTACTCCAGGACCACAGCTTTGTCCAATTAATTTTTCTTTATAGGCTGAGGGCAACTAACAGGCTACTAACAATCCATGAAATTCTCACTCATCGTGGTCGTTACCAACCACACGGACCAGGAGCCAGCCCTCCTGATGCGAACTAGATGGTGTGGAGTTGGGGACTGAGTGAGGTGTGCCCTTTTTCATCTATTCTTGTTGGCTTGGTCATCTTCAAGTGCCTGTTATCTGGGGTCAGATAGAGGATTCTAGCAACAGCTCCTCTGTATAGTTTTATCTTAGCAACATATGGGCTCTCTCGCACTTTGTTTCCCTAAGTAGCTCTGTAAAAGTGACAGCAAATTCTGTCAACAAGCCACACCTGCTCTGTGTCCCCACCAGTAAAAATCTGTCCAGGAGCTTCAAGAAGCTCTTTCTACCTCGAGGCCACTTGCTGCCCCGTTCCACTTGCTCCTGTAGCCACTTCTCTGCAGAAGGACTGTCAAAATGTGGGTCTTCCAGTTAGGAAGATTCGTTAGTTAGATTCGTTAGATTCGTTAGTTAGTTAGATTCGTTAGTTAGTTAGATTCGTTAACCACTGAGCCACAACGGGAACTCCTAGAAGAATATTTTAACTTTGGAGTGTGGAAGGCTTTTCTAAATATGACTCAAAAGTTAGAGGCCATAAAAGAATTTGATGAATTCAACAGCATTTAAAAGAAATTTTGAAACATATGCATAGACACACACAGATACGCAAGATCAACAAACTGGTGGATTTCCTGTCATGGTGCAGAGGAAACGAATCCGATTAGGAACCATGAGGTTGCAGGTTCGATCTCTGGCCTTGCTCACTGGGTTAAGGATCTGCTGTTGCCGTGAGCTAAAGTGTAGGTCACAGACACGGCTCAGATCTCCCATGACTGTGGCCAAGGCCGGCAGCTATAGCTCCGATTAGACCCCTAGCCTGGGAACGTCCATATACCACAGGTGTGGCCCTAAAAAGAAAAAAAAAAAACTGGCAAAAGATTTTTTCAAGTTAAATTAAAAAACAAATTTTCTAATATCTGAAGAGCTCCTAAAAGTCAATAATAAAAAGAATAACAACCCAAAAGTAGACAAACTATATGAATAAAATATTTGAAAAGTGGAACTATAAATGACTTAAACATATGAATAGATACCAACTTAACTCATTACAAAAAAGATAAAAATTTAAATTACACCGAGATATTATTTTTCATCTAGGAGATTGACAAAAATTCAACGGCTTCAAAATATACCTGTGGGAACGTAAATCTGTACAAAATCCCTATGATGACAATTTGTCAATATTAACAAATTAATAAATGCATGCAGAAATTTTTCCAGTAATGTTATTTTTGAAAATTTATTTGACTGGTATACTTGCCAATTTACAAAATGACATTTATACACATCTATTCATTGAATCATTGTTTATAATTGTAAAATAATGGAAAACCACCAAATATATATCAATATATATCAATAGAAGACTTTATATTAGTTATAGTATATCCTTACAAGCAAATACTCTGTAGCAATAAAAGATAGTGAGAAAACTCTTATGTCCAATATGAAAAGATCGCCAAGAATATTGTTTAGCACTGAAAGACGGGGCGGGAAGGACAGCCAGACAAGGATTATGATAGGAGGCTTATCTCAATAGCTTTTCCACCTTTCAGTTTGTGAACCATGGAGCCATATTACTTATTCAAAAAACTTCAGTGCAAAAGCAATATTGTATTAGGAGTTTGGGATTAACATATACATACAACCATATATATAATTGATAAGCAAAAAGAACCTACTGTATAGCACAGGGAACTATACTCAAAATTTTCTAACAACCAATATGGGAAAAGTAACTGAAAAAGTAGGGCTACAGATACGTGTACAAGTAAATCACCTTGCTGTACACCTGAAACTAACACAACGCTGTAAATCAACTATACTCTGATATAAATGAGACGTAATTAAATAGGAAAAAACAGATGTTTTAAAGGGTCAGTGAATTAAACAGAGTTAGCAAAGCAGGTTACATGAGTTAGTTTTCAAAGTCTATCTGACATTAATAAGCACTTCTTTAAAAAAAAAAGGGGGCGATAAGTAGAATACATACATACATACATAGAACAAATAGATAAGTCCTATGTATTGCCTTTTCTCAGAGTGCAAGGCAGAATTATAGACACACAGACAGGCAGAGAGATGACTAAAATATGATTCCTACTGAAAAGAGCTTAAGTTTAATACAGCAAATAAGACATGTAGACAGTTCATCCAAATGCAAAGTAGAGTGTAGTAAGCTGTGAAGGAACAGACTTGCAGAGCACAGAGAAATCACTTCCACCTGGATAGCTGCACTGTCAAGAAAAACAAGAACGGCAAAGTAAAAAATTTACAAGCATTCTTTCAGTAGCGTGTAAGGAAGGAAGCCTTCTGAAGACTTCAAGTGACTCCCAGTCACTTTGGAAGATGAGACAATTTCGCTGGCTCTACAACTGTCTGGACAAAACAACCCCCAAGATTCACCAGTTTCCTTTGTATGTGGTGATTCTTTTCAACCACAGAAATCTTCTGGTTACTGACCCAGGATGCTTTGGGTCCCAGGAATTCTTTGGAAGAGTCCAATTCCAAACAATGAACCATCTCTCACGGTACAAGCTACTGTCTGTATGAATAAGCCTGTCATGAGTAGACTATCATGAGAAAGTCCCTCCAAGTCCCATCAACCCTCTCTCAACAGAAAACCTCACATTTCAGAACCTGGGAGGATAAGCACCAGGCACAAGACCTGCTGGGGCCTGGGAGATGCCACAACCGGAGCAAGCAGCGCAGCCAGAAAGAAACAGGAGGCCATGCACGGCCGCCTCCTCTAAGCCCTCTCTTCATCTGATAGTAAAGTCTTGTACTTTTGGAAAACAAAATTCAGTGAGCCAACAAATAGGAAAACAGAAAAGTATTTTCTGAGGCAAATGCATGTCTTTACAACAGTGTGAGCACGGCAGTTCCAACAAGTCCCAGGGCAGACCATCTGAAATACCTGCCAGAAGACAGTCCAACTGGAAAACTCAGTTCAGTGAAGCTTCATTTTCGCCTCTCACCATTAATTATTGATGAAATTAGCTTCAGGTTGTTTTTTCTGTTGGTTTTTCATTGTGGTTTTGGTTTTCTTTTTTTCTTTTTTTTTTTTTTTTTTTTTTTTGCTTTTTAAGGCTGTACCTGCAGCGGCATATGGAAGTTTCCAGGCTAGGGGTTCAATCAGAGCTACAGCTGCCAGTCTACACCACAGCTACAGCCACGCCAGATCTGAGCCGCATCTGAGACCTACACCACTGCTGATGGCAATGCCGAACCCTTAACCCACTGAGCAAGGCCAGGGATCAAACCCACAACCTCATGGTTCCTAGTTGGATTCATTTCCACTGTGCCACAATGGGAACTCCTTGTTTGTTTGTTTTTAAATTGGAACGTAAGGGAGTTTCCAATATGGCTCAGCAATAATCAACCTGACTAGTATCCACGAGGATGAGTATTCGATCCCTGACCTCACTCAGTGGGTTAAGGATCTGGCATTTCCGTGAGCTCCGTGTAGTGTAAATTGGAACATATAACCTTATGTATAAATATGGCTTAAGAAGACATTTCACAAATTTCTATAAACATAAAACACCTCTAAAACTGCCATAAAGTATAGATTAGACATTTACAAAGAAATGAATTCTTGGATTAAAGTGGATAGGAAAAAAAAAGTGCCATCCCTCTACACAAACTCTCTCCATTCACTGTTCTATCGGAGTCAGCGTGACGAATCCTCAAACCATATTTTAATTTCTAAGCAATAGTTTCATCATTAGGTCTTTGATTATACACCCTGCTCAGAGTTACATTTTCCTTAAAGAGCAAAGGTTACTAAAGTTCAACATGTGTTTGGCGTTATTTGCAAAAGCGTTGCTCTCTGGTAAGCTACAGGGGAAATTGAAGACTGCAAACCTGCAAGCTAGCAGCCCAAAGCATCTACTCACTCCATAGATTTGCTGCTTTCTTGCAATAAAAACCACTTTCTTTCCTTCTGCTTTTAGTTACATTGGCTTAAAAATAGGAAAGGCTCATAACACCATCACCGACAGCAAACTCCAGTTATGAACTGAGCGCTGTCCTTGTGCAAGATGTGATCTCTGCTCTCCGAGGAGGCAGATGACATCAAAATGCCTTCATCCCCCCAAAGTTCTAGAAAATCCTGGAGTAGAGCTGGGAGGATTCTAAACCCTTTAGAATGTTTATAGGAAGAAAGGTTTGATACAAAGTCTGATAGGAAATAGGAAAGAAGTTTTAACTCTGGCCCTGGTATATTCCCGCTTTCTCTTTCTCCCCCCTCCTTTTCCTTTCATACTCAAAAAAAAATCATTTTAATTCTACTGCCCTGATATATTCTCTTCCTTTAGCCAGAGGCAAACCATTAAATGACTTAAAATCTCTCTCTCTCTCCTTCCTTTTCTCTTTTTTCCTCTCTCCCTCTTTCTGTTTTAATAACACTTAGCTACCTCAAAGTGTTGCTGGAAGGACTCTTAAGCATGTAAAGTGCTTTGAAGATGAAAAGCAATATATAAATGCTTAAGTATTACTATAAAAGTTCAAGTAAATGAGCTCGGAGCATGTGATTTAAAGGGAATGCCTGTGAATACACAATCCACAGATAGCCAAACAACTAAAGAAGTTTCAGCTAAGACTCACGACCCACATGACAAAAAGCCTTTAATATCACAGAATGTTTTCAGGGCTGAAAGGCTCTCAGAGATCACTCAGCGCAGGTCCTTCATTTTCATAGGCTGAGAAAAGGGAAGTCACAAATGACCAGTCCGAGGCACACAGAAGGATGGAGACAGACAGGAAGAAACCGAGACTCCATAATGCCCACCAGCACTTCTTATACCATATGCCACTCCAGCAAACTTCAAGCATCATATATAGGGGAGAAAAGAGCATGCACAGTTGAAAGGCTGGTATTTGTTGCCACACAGCTGGATATTGAGAAATGCACTGATGTAAGATTAAACTCTTTTCCATTAAGAATAGGCATCCTTCTGCAGACATACCTTGACCCTTATTTGTATACTGGAAGCTGTTTTCCCATTGGAAAAGTAGCTGCAAGGATCTATAACTCTCCTCGCATTCTAGTGATCCTCAGAAAATTGGTTAAGTGTGAGGGAGGGAGGAAATGAGAATATTTTCAGCTGACACCAACCACCACAACTGGAGCAGTTGGTAAGAAAGAATAACCATTGACACAGTCCCTAAACTGACAGTCATTCTTTAGCAGACCTCTAGGTGAGACTCTCCATGCTACTCTGGAATTGTATATTTTTAAATGAAACATACCAAAGTGTCTATTAACAGGGTAATGATACCCAACACCACTGGAATGTCACACAACCAGAGAGGTCTGGCTCTGGATGCTGGTAAAGAGTTCATCTTATTACCAGTCCCGTAGATCTGCTCTGGTTTAATGGGACTGCCTTTAACTCTCTTCAGGTAAATTGAGGACCCCAGACGTTTAGGGGGATCAGAATCACATGGAGAGCCTCGTTAAAACAGATTTCGAGCTCCATTCCCAGAGTTTCTCACCAAGCAAGGCTGGGGTGGGCCATCTGAAATTAGCCCATTTGGGGTGGGCAAGTCTAATTTTTTTTTTTTTCCCTAGCAAGTTCCCAGATGCTGCTGCTGCGACTTAGGCCCTCACTTTGAGAACCAGTGGGTTAAAAGAAAACCATGCAAACAGGAATCAACAAATTGGTTCTGCTCCGATGAGCTGCCTGGACAGAAAACTATCCAGAGTGCAAAGAGGAGTTGGTAATTGACCAGGAAAAATTAATTCCCCAAGACAGAGTTTACAAATTAGCGTGGCCAAATCTGGCCCAATCTATTTTGTTTGACTCACATAGTACAGTTTATTTTAATTAAATCTGTTAACATTTAAAATTCATGACGTTTTGTATAAAAATTCAAGTCCTGAGGGAGTTCTCCTGTGGTCCAGTGGGTTAATGATCCGGCATTGTCACTGTAGTGGCTCAGGTCGCTGCTATGATGCAGGTTTGATCCCTGACCCAGGAACTTCCATGTGCCATGGCTGTAGCCAAAAAAAAAAATTCAAGTCCTGACTTTTCTCAGAAAATCAGCTCTCTGATAGCACAGGGCCACGTGCCCCATTAGACAGGGCGCCTCGTCAGGGGACCACACTTTCTACCTGACTTGCTCCATTCTTGCAGACTGCCTCCTGCTTTGGACTTTGTGTTCCTGTGTAGACAATGAATCTAAAACTTTCTTTCATTTTTTTTTTTTTTTTTTTTTTTGCTTTTTAGGGCCGCACCCGCAGCATAGGGAGGTTCCCAGGCTAGGGGTCTAACAGGAGCTGGAGCTGCCGGCCTTCGCCACAGCCACAGCAATGTGGGATCCGAGCCGCGTCTGCAACCTACACCCCAGCTCACGGCAAGGCTGGATTGTTAACCCACTGAGCAAGGCCAGGGATCAAACCTGCAACCCCATGGTTCCTAGTCGGATTCGTTAACCGCTGCGTCACAAAGGAAACTCCCGTGAATCTAAAACTTTCAAGCCTCCAAATCATTTTTTCAGTTTAGCACACAGCTTTATTAAATCAACCAGGCATGTCACTGCTCATTTTACTATATTCTGTTTGAAAACATTGTATGTCCATAAGGAAGAGCAAAACGGAATCTCACAGGTCTCTGATGGCCAGTATCCCTAGGACTGGCCAGGAAAGTTTCTGTTTTTACTTCATTTTAGAATAGCCAAATATTATGTTATTTAAGTTTCAAAGCAACTCAGAAGAAAAAGCTCAGGAATGATATGATTTACCACACAGAATTGATACTCTCCAATGTTTATTTTGATAAATAACAAAATATTTTTATTTTCTACATCTTACTTCTTAAAATGCTTTTGGGTTTTTTTGTTTTTTGTTTTTTGCTTTTTAGGGCTGCACCTGCAGCATATGTAGAATTTGAGCCACATCTTTGACCTACACCACAGCTCACGGAAACGCCAGACCCTTAACCCGCTGAGCGAGGCCAGGGATTGAACCCGCAACCTCATGATTACTAGCCAGATTCATTTCCGCTGCACTACAATGGGAACTCCTAAAATACTTTTTATATGTGTGTGCTGTTTGATTTTATTTTGCTATGCAAACTTTTAACTCAAATTTCCCTACCTTTTTTTTTAATTTAAAAATGTAACCTATTACGTATACCTTTAGAGGTTTGTTCAAATCCATTTTAAAATAAAAATAACACTAAATTAGATATTCACACTATTCTTCACACACTTATAATGAGTTTTTTGGGAGAGGTGTTCAAGTTCTACCTTCTTTTGCTGTGGTCCCAGGACCAGCCTCACCCAGAAACTTATTAGAAATGCAAACTATTGAATCCCACCCCAGACCCACCAAACCAGAAACTCCAGAATGGGGCCCGGCAGTGTGGATTTTGAGATAATTTAGATGCACAATAAAGTTTGAGAACCACTACTTCTTTAAATCAAAAAAATAGGTTTATAGCATTAAAGTATAAAGCCAAAGGATTTGTGAAAGTGATTCCTAAATCATTTGAAAGTATAGTTTCTGGCCAATGTCATTTTTTTCCATTCGGAAGTATTCATCAGAACATAGAGATTTTTGGAGTTGCCATCGTGGCTCAGCAGAAAACGAATCTGACTGGCATCCGTGAGGACGCAGGTTCAATCCCTGGCCTTGCTCAATGGGTTAAGGATCCAGTGTTGCCATGAGCTGTGGTGTAGGTTGCAGATGAGGCTCCAGTCCTGCATTGCTGTGGCTGTGGTGTAGGCCAGCACCTACAGCTCCAATTTGACCCCTGGCCTGGGAACCTCCATATGCTGCGGGTGTGGACCTAAAAAAAGACAAAAGAAAAACAAAAAAACATAGAAATTTTTTTCTTTCTCATTTTTCTAAAGGAGCTTTTATGTTTCAGAATTTTTCATAACGAGGTCTGAGCACTATAAGGCATGTTTTATTTTAGACAGATATAGGAGACCACAACGCTAGTGAAAAGGGCAAGATGATAAACTTACACTGTCATTTTGCCTTCTCTCTTTTTGATATTCTTAAAAATCAAATGTCTATGGACTATTTGGACAATAGAGCCGAGGTATTCTCCATCTTTTCTATACTTTCCACTATCAACATGATGATATCCCTGAAGAAACCAGTAATTCTTAAACACAGATGCTTCCAAATCTCTAGGGAGTTTTTAGAAAACATACTCAGCTCCATCCTCAAAGATCCCAATTTGGTTGGATTTAAATAGGACCAGGGCCACCGATACACTTCTAAGCGCTCCCTTGGTGGTCCTCGGGCAAAGTTAGGGCTGAGAAGCCCCGTTTGCAGCCTTCCCCATTGTTGGCAGTGACCTAAAAACCAAATCTCTGATCTCCCCGTTGAACATGAAGCCTCCTTTCTTGACATGAGCAGAGATAAGTCTAATAAGTAGAAAATATTAAATAACTACAAATCGAAATGGCCTAAACACAAAGTCCTTCTGTACATACCAAAGATTAAAATCTGTGTAAATAATTCAGGTTTCCAAACACTTTTTACCAGATAATTAAAGCCAAATCACTTTTTCTTTGGCTTGAAAATGTGGGTAATTGGCTCATCTTTCCACCTTGCTCTGGGGTGTAAACAAAGCCTATGGCAAAAGCGGAGCACTCCGCTTGCTGTCTGCCTGACCTCCGGAGGAAAGAGCAGAGGTGCGTACTCTACTTTGTGGGTGGAGCGTCGGTACAACCAAAACCAAGTCTCTTGCTGGATGAATTGTGACTTTGGAAAACACTGGATCAGAAGTCAGGAACAAAACGTTAATCCCTTCTCTCTGTCCCTCTCAAAACTCTTTATTTGTTTATCTATTTGTCTGTTTATTTTTGCAAATCCTGGTATTTTTGTGACAATACTCTCTTCCCACTATTTCCTCAAGGCATGCTAAAGGATCTCTGGGTTCTGACCTTTTGATATGAAAACAGGCATTGCAGCCATGCTTTTGTGGCTCTTTTTTTCTTTGATTTAGGGAAGTGGCAGGAATGTGTGGAACAGTCACAGAAGTTCACATTTCCTCTTAACGAACACATGAAAAGGGCAACTCAACAGTTTCTCACTGACTTCGGGGGCCTTTTCTTTAAAAAGAAAGAAGAAAATTTAGAAAATATTTAATTTGATGATATCCACAGAGACCGTGACCCAGGGGGAAGACCCAACGTGTAGTCTCAAAGTTTTACCAAAATTGCTCTACTGTCAATAGCAGCACGAAGATCTGAGCTAGAATCTTAGTTCTGTCCCCCAATTAATTGTGTGATTTAGGGAAAACGTTCTCTGAACCTTGTTTAGTCTTCAGTAAAATGACCTCGCGGGATCCTTAAAGAGATTAATTAGATAATACACTTAAAGCGTTTGCATGGTACTTGGCAAGGAGCACAGAATTAATAAGTGCTAAGTCAGCATTACTATTCCTCTGGGCAGATTCCCCGAAGACCAGCTTTGGCTCCATTTCTCAAACTCTTCCCTGTCCACGCCAAAATGAGGTATCAAACAATTGAGAAATGGTGATTTGAGATGTGTCCACAGTAGAGGAAGCTATTGAAAAAAAAGAAATTTCAGGAGAGAACTAACTCAAAAACCACAGAATACATGAAAACTGGATAAGCAGCTTGTAATATAGCATTCACTTTGGAGCAATAATCCATAAGTATGAGGGCAGTTAATCCAAATGGGGGCCGTAATTACAGAACGCGAGGGCTGTGTCATCAAGACACAAAGAAAGCATCTTTCGTCCTAATTCCACTGGACTCTAGAGTGACTGGACTTGGACCGAAAGGCCCGCACGTGCGCAGACCTCAGCAGTGGCTGTGCCGCAGAAACATCAGGGCCCTGTCCCTCCTGAAGAAGCCAGCCCGCCCACCGACCTACTGGCTCAGAGCCTCTGTGGGACCCTTCTAGCCACAACCCCACATCCTGCTCGCTCCAGATTCCTGCTCTGAGCTCACGTTCCAAGCCCGCCCTGACTCCCCTTCCCAGGGACCCCTCCAGGTCACAGCCTGAGGGACTCCAAGGCTGGAAGCAGGCACTCAGAGAAGACTGCCGGTGGGAACTCTTAACTCCCAGACAAATCTGAAAGGGGGCTGGGGCTCAGCACTCGCAGATGAAAGAGATTTAGGCTTGTGAATCACTGAAAATAGCAGGAACTCAGACAAGAAGGGCCTTGTCCCAGAGTAATAGCCTCACTCAGAGATGAAAATAGGTCTGACCTTTGTCTGCGGGACTGTGTTGTCTCAGTCACATTTAGCTGCTACAGCTGAGGACCTGTGGACGCCTCCATCTGTGTGTTGCCAAACTGCATCTCTGGGTCAGGGGTGGCTCCTTCCTCAACACAGAGGAGCCGCTTATTCGGGGCAGCACTTACTGGAGCTCGTGATTTCCAAGCCAAGAAAATGGGGCTCACTGAAATTCCTGTTGTTTTTTTCTCCTGCTCAAGTGAAGTTACAGAGAAATATGACAGCCAAGGAAACTGAGGTCCGCCAAATGACACTGAAGTTAAGGGACTGTCATCCACTTATCTGCTTGCCTCTGGAGGGGCCCGAAGGTCCCAATCTCTTTGGGTGGCTTCTTTGCTTAAAAAACTTATTCAGGGGTGTTCCTTGGTGGCCTGGTGGTTAAGGATCTAGTGTTGTCACTGCTGTGGCTTGGGTTAGATCCCTGGCCTGGAAACTTCCACGTGCCACAGCATGGCTGAAAAAAGAAAAAGAAAGGGAAATAGGAATGACACCTTTTTTTTAAAAAAAAGGAAGCTAACATTAAAAGATATAGAAATGGGAGTTCCCTTCGTGGCTCAGCAGTAACCAACCTGACTGGTTTCCATGAGGATGCAGGTTCATTGCCTGGCCTCGCTCAGGGGTTAAGGATCCAGCGTTGCTATGGCTGTGATGCAGGCCGGCAGCTGCAGCTCCAATTCCACCCCTAGCCTGGGAACCTACATATGCACAGCTCTAAGAAGACCAAAAAAAGATATTGGAACAGTGAACAGACAAACAAAAAACTTATTTCAAGAGTCAACTGTTGCCATGTTTGGGGACACTGGGGTACAGCCTTGCTGAGCAGGATCAACAGAAGGCAAGCTGTTTACGGAGAGGAGGCCCCAGATCAAGAGACGGGAAGGCTGCTTTCTACCTCTGGCCCTGCCAGTGAGTCACTGCCTCAAATTCAGTTCTCTGCACCTTGGTTTCATCTTCTTCAACTATAAAGTGGAGATAATAATACCCATTGCTCCCTGTTTTCTCAGTGTATGGTGAAAATAAATTACTGCATATGTGAGCCCTGGGGAGAAATGACTTAAATCAAAGCATCGTTATTGCTATTTCTTATTGCCCAATAGTCTCTATGGTAATCACAGCTTTCTTTTACTAATGACCCATGCTACCTCTGGCCTGGTAACCTGCATGTCAGAAGACGGACTTCACATTGCAGTTCTTGAAGGCTTCTAGTCCTTTTTATTTCTTTAATTTTTACTGGGTTTTTTTTTGGGGGGGGGCTTTTTAGGGCCACACTCATGGCATACAGAAGTTCCCAGCCTAGGGGTCAAATCAGAGCTGCAGCTGCCGGCCTACAACAACCACAGCAACACGGGATCTGAGCCACGTCCGGGACCTATACCCACAGCTTGCAGCAACATTGGATCCCCAACCCAATGAGAGAGGCCAGGGATCGAACCCACATCCTCAGGGATACTAGCTGGATTTGTTTCCCAACGGGAACTCCTACCACTTTACTTTCAGTTCACACATGACACCTAATTTGCTTACTTCATTTTGCCAAAAATCATTTTGCACAAGCAAGTTCCGCAAAGATGCAACAGCATCCGAAGTGAACATTAGGATCTTTAAATATGTTACAGACGAGCTAGGGACATTAGCGCTCCATCTCAAGGGTACCATCTAATTAGACAGTGGTGGCCACCTCCTTTTCTGATTTACTCTTCTGTGGGGCTCTTTGACCCGGAAAGAATAAGGTGACACCACTCAACTAAATGTCCTATTCACACAACACTGAGCACTAAGCATTATTTCTGACTTGCCTGGGATGAGTAAGAGCATGCAACCCATGCCATGGGACTCTGACTCCTCTAAAATAGTTCTTATTGTATACAGAGAGTGATGTGTAGGAGTTCCTGTCGTGGTGCAGCGGAAATGAATCCAACTGGGAACTATGAGGATGAGGGCTCCATCCCTGGCCTCACTCAGTGGGTTAAGGATCCAGTGTTTCAGTGAGCTGTGGTGTAGGTCCTAGACGAGGCTTGGATCTGATGTGGCTGTGGCGCAGGCCAGCAGCTGTAGCTCCTGTTCGACGCCTAGCCTGGGAACCTCCATATGCCGCAGCGTGGCCCTAAAAAAAAAAAAGGGCTGTGCAAGAATCAGGTTTGAAGTGGGTTTTTTTTTTTTTGCCTTTTTTAGGGCTGCACCTGCGGCATATGTAAGTTCCCAGGCTAGGGGTCAAATCAGAATTGTAGCTGCTGACACAGCAACTCGGAATCCAAGCCATGTCTGTGACCTATAACACAGTTTACAGCCACGCCAGATCCCCAACCCACTGAGGGAGGCCAAGGATCAAACCCGCATCCTTATGGATACTAGTTGGATTCCTTTCTACTGAGCCACAACGGGAACTCCTGAAGTTCTATTTTCTTATAACGATCTTGTATTGCAGTAAAATATACACAGTTATTTTTCACATGTAGTTTTCTGGGATTAGGGTGTATAATTTTGTCAGATTTTCTTTTTTTGATTGTGGTAAAAAAAAAACACATAACATTAGATGATTTATCTTCTTAACCAATTTTAAGTGTAGAGTTCAATACTGTTATGTATAATACGTTGTGCAAGAGATAAGGCTTTATGTTAACCACTTTTAAGTGTACAAGTCAGTGCATTAAGTACACTTGTTCTGCTGTGCAATCATCATCACCATGCATCTCCAGAGCTTTTTCATTCTTCCCCAAACTGAAACTCTGTACCCATTAAACAAACATATTTGGGGAATATGCCCAGAAGTAGAATTGCTGGATCATATATTCTTTTTTCAAATTTTTTTGAGGAACTGCCATACTGTTTTCCATAGTGGCTGCACCATTTTACATTCTCACTAACGGTGCACAAAGTTTCCAATTTCTCTTCATCATCATTAACACCTGTTATTTTCTACCTTTTTTCTTTTTTTTTGTCTTTTCATCTTTTCCAGAGCCGCACCTGTGGCATATGGGGGTTCCCAGGCTAGGGGTCTAACAGGAGCTGTAGCCGCCGGCCTTTGCCACAGCCACAGCAACGCAGGATCTGAGCCGTGTCTGCAACCTACACCACAGCTCACAGCAACGCCGGATCCTTAACCCACTGAGCAAGGCCAGGGATCGAACCCGCAACTTCATGGTTCCTAGTCGGATTTGTTAACCACTGAGCCATGACGGGAACTCCAACACCTGTTATTTTATTTTTTTTCTTTTTATAGTAGTCATCCTAATGGGTATGTTGAAATTCTATTTTTGATAAGAGTAGGAGATGGAAGGGTTATGACGAAAGAAATTATAGGGCATTCTCATATATTTGCATGAGATTTATCCTGGACAGGGTGATGAGGACTGAGACAGAGCAGCTAAGAGCTATCTCAGAGAATCATACTTCTTGGTAACCCTTGCTCTGGCCAGAGAGGAAGTGTACGAAAATGCCTACAAAGGATGCTGGGGGTTTCCCTGATAATTCTAAAGTCAGCAAGAGAAAACAGCCGGAGAACGGAAGAATGTTGGGAAGAATTTAACGCAAAGTGTTCCCTGCTTGTACCAAGCATCTGGCATACAAATGTTCTCACTGACCGTCAGAGGCATTTAGTGTTTCACTGTTTTGCAGTTTCACTTTAAAATTGCCAGATTATTGACAGAAGCAGATCGGCCACTGAAGGAAGAGTGGGAGGGGTCTTCTCAGGAACCGAGCAAGAGAATGGGGAAAACATGTACGGCTGACCCTGGTCAAAGGCAGAAATGAAAAGAATGAGATGGGAAGTTAAGCCGAGAAAAACTCTCTCACTTCTGTTCTTTCCACTGGCAGCGCAGGACAATCCCCAGCAGGACGAAACACCAGTTCTCTGGCCCACTGCTCACTTCCCTTTCTCTAAACTGCTGACGCTCCTGTTCTTCCGCACCCACAGGCCTGCTGCTGGCCGGCTACCCTCCAACACCCACATCTATCTCCCTTCTGAGGGACTTCACCTATCCTCCACTCTCTCTCCCAGTTAGGCATTCAAAAAATATTTACTGGATACCTGCAACCCATGAAAGTCAAACTAGAATGGATAACTTGAGATACAATTTTTTTTTTTCTAAAATTGTGTTCAAACCAAAATTAGTATCTTCCACAGGCGTGAACCAAAGACAGAGCAATGAGCATGGCCTGTCCCAGAAGCAAGCAAGTCATCATTGTCTGTAGAAATGTTTTAAATTTGTAAATAGTGTTAAGAATTTTTCAGTAATAAACTAAAAAAAATCATAAGCTCAAAGGCAGGCTGCTTTTTATTTTCCCTATGCTCTGTCAACTCAAAACAATGTCAAGGATAAAATACTCCTCCCACTTCAAATATCTTTTGTTGGTCCAAGTTCTAAAGAATTGCTGCGGTCACTGTTGTTTTAGTAATGCATATGTCATCTTCAAATAGATAAAACACCGTATTATTCTTAAATAAACATTGTATTCTATGTACATGGGAGTTAAACCAAAGAACTTCCATTTGTACGCCCAGAGAATCAGCTGCCTACATTCATTTCAAGAAAAAGTTCAAAACGGTTTGGAATCTTTCGAGCTTTCCCAGAGGGTAGTTAGTGTCGCCAGGCCCTAGGGTATTATAGCTTCCGGGGTAGAAAACAACAGATTTGAGGCTCCCATTGTGGTGCAGCAGAAATGAATCCAACCAGTACCCATTAGGATGTGGGTTCGATCCCTGGCATCACTCAGTGGGTTAAGGATCCGGCGTTGCCATGAGCTGTGGTGTAGGTGGCAGATGTAGCTCAGATCCCACATTGCTATGGCTGTGGTGTAGGCCGGCAGCTACAGCTCCTATTAGACCCCTAGCCTGGGAATATCCATACGCCATGGGTGTAGCCATAAAATGCAAAATAAATAAATAAATAAAACAATAGATTCAAAACAAAAAATGATTGTGAAGACAAGGAAAATTTGAGTTACTTCAAGCTTACCTCTGGAAGGAATGGAGCACAGTACACGGAAGTATAAAATATTTTCCCTTTCCCAAATAATCATTAATGTATTATACTTTAATTTATGTATACATATATAAAGTTAAAAATATATAAACATTAAAATATATAAAAACTAAAAATTTTTATTCTGTAACATTTGTTTTACTTGTAATTTATTTATTCCATGATTATCTATTAAGTTTAATGCAATTTTACTCCCTAGTTTCTCTTATGGCTGTTATTATTATTCATTTCACAACATAATTTCTTGTCCTTTTTTTTTTTTTTTAGGTCCACACTTGCAGCATATGGAAGTTCCCAGACTAGGGGTCAAATTAGAACTACAGCTGCTGGCCTATGCCACAGCCACAGCAATGCCAGCTCTGAACCACATCTGTGATCTACACCACAGCTCACCACAATGCCAGATTCTTAACCCACTGAGAGAGGCCAGGGATTGAACCTGAGTCCTCATGGATACTAGTCTGGTTTGTTACCACTGAGCCACAAAGGGAACTCCCAACAGAGTAATTATTGAAATACATTTTCATAACATGACTATTAAAAATGATCAGTGCTTGGTATCCAAAATACTAGATATATTGCTGCTCTTACTACTTTTTTATGTAACTAGTGCATAATTCAATATTTTATTATCCAACAAAGCACCTGATGTCTGCCAGTCATAGGTTCAGCTGTGGACAAAGAGGGACCAATAAAGCACAGGTCAAGCCTTGAACATAATATCTCCAGAATACAACAAATTGAAAAGTCCCAGTTTATGGCTAGAGTATGAAGCTGAACCAAACATACCAATGCAAGAGAACAAGTTCTAGACAATCTAAGACCAATCTAATCAGGTTACTTCATTCACTTTCCCATAAATGAGAGGACTAGCATATGTCCAAAAGAAGGGGCCTAATATTTTTTACACCTACTTAAAAGGATATTTATAAACCTTTTTTAATCCAGTTCTGCAGTTACGTTTCAAAAATTGCACAGTATGGAGTTCCCGTCGTGGCACAGTGGTTAACGAATCCGACTAGGAACCATGAGGTTGCAGGTTCCATCCCTGGCCTTGCTCCGTGGGTTAAGGATCCGGCGTTGCCGTGAGCTGTGGTGTAGGTTGCAGACGTGGCTCGGCGCAAGCCAGCACCTACAGCTCCGATTAGACCCCTAGCCTGGGTATCTCCATATGCCACTGGTGCAGCCCTAAAATGACAAAAAAAAAATTTGCCCAGTATCATTATGCCTCCTTAGGCCATGACAATAAGTACACAATAAATAAAAAAAAAGACTTATGCATATCAATTGTAAATGGACCTAGTTCCCTTTAATTATCTTGACTGTTCCTATCAAAAGAAGCATCTTGCAACCTTCTGTGAAGAACTGTACAGGTGGTCCAAAAGATAACAGAATGAAATTGATCAAAACAAAAAATTTTTTAGGTTAAAAATTAGGTGAAAATATACCTGCAGCAAGTGTCATTATTCTGTGGAATAATCTCCCAGGGGAACCTGTAATAGCCCCATCGTTAATGAACATACTTCTAAATGAAGTTGGAAAAAATATCTGAGGCTGTTCTGTAAGGAGAGCAGTCTGAATTGGAAAAGGAGAAAGAAAATGACCTAATTTCCATCTGTAACTTCCATGATGCTGCCCTGAATAGCCTCTCCACATGTAACATCTGACAGTTTGGGTAGAAGAGACGAAAAAACACACAAAATATTTTTCAACCAGCCCTTCAAGGCAAAAGTTAAAGAACTCTAAGTGGAAACATGCTAGACAATAAAAATCAGACAAAGTCAGTGCAGGGCACTCCTACTTATTTCATATACACTTATTCAGCATGTGTGGATTATTTTAAGACCAAAATTCAAATGTGTTTCCCGGTGCTAGTCACCATTTCAACATCTCTGTCACAGCAGCTGATGATGATACAGACACTTCCCATTAAGAGTCAAATCCCATTTTTCAGACTGAGACAGGAAATACCACTCAGCACTGGAATACGTATGAAAATCAGGATACTTTCAAAGATGTAATGCAGGAAATCAGCCCAAAAGAAGATTCAAATAGTCATAATGTGCCTAACATTTTAAACATTTTCTTCCTCTTTTAAACAAATATTGAAGCAAAGTTTCCTATGTCTCAAAAGCAACAGCAATGAACTCTCAAAATGGCAAGTCCCACATACATATTATTCCTTCTCTTCATATTTAATTTCCCTAGATTGATATAAAGTTTCCAGTGCTTTAAAGATGGCCTGTGGAGCACCTATATTTCCATTTAAAATTCCATCTTCACAGAAGATCTAAACAGACAATTCTCCAAAGAAGACACAGATGGCAAAAAAAAA
>PVHT020000080.1:12402726-12478496 GCA_004024745.2 Catagonus wagneri
AAAAAACACATGAAAAGATGTTCAACATCACTGGTCATTAGAGAAATGCAAATCAAAACCACCATGAGGTACCACCTTACACCAGCCAGAATGGCCATCATCAAAAAGTCTACAAACAATAGGTGCTGGCGAGGGTGTAGAGAAAAAGGATCCCTATTACACTGTTGGTGGGAATGCAAATTGGTGCAGCCACTGTGGAAAACAGTATGGAGATTCCTCAGAAAACTCAAAATAGAATTACCATTTGATCCAGTAATCCCACTCCTGGGCATCTATCTAGAGGAAACCATGACTCGGAAAGACACATGTACTCCAGTGTTCATTGCAGCACTCTATGCAATAGCCAAGTCATGGAAACAACCTAAATGCCCATCGACAGAGGAGTGGATAGGGAAGATCTGGTACATACACACAATGGAGCCATTAAAAGGAACGAAATAACAACATTTATAGCAACATGGATGGACCTAGAAATTACCATGAGAAGTGAAACCAGTCAGACAATCAGACAGCAACACCCAATGCTACCCCTTACATGTGGAAACTAAAAAGACACAATGAACTTCTTTGCAGAACAGATAATGACTCACAGACTTTGGAAAACCTATGGTTTCCAAATAAGACAATCTGGGGGGTGAGGGGATGCACTGAGGGTTTAGGACGGAAATGCTATCAAATTGAGTTGTGATGATTTTTGTACACCTATAATTGTAATAAAATTCATTAAGCAATGGAAAAACAAACAAAAAACAAAAACAAAACAAAACAAATTCCATCTTCAGGAATTCCCTTTGTGGTAGAGCAGAAATGAATCTGACTAGTATCCACGAGGATGGTGGTTTGATCCCTGGCCTCCCTCAGAAGATCAGGAATCCCACATTGCTGTGGCTGTGGTGTAGGCCAGCAGCCAGAGCTCCAATTCCACGCCTAGCCTGAGAACCTCCATATGCCACGGGTGCAGCCCTAAAAAGCAAATAAAATAAAATAAAATAAAATTCCACCTTCATGGAGTAGACAAAATAATAGAAGCCATGAACACCCACGACTTGTTCCTCTGAGTTCCTACTGCATGTGGGGAAGCTAAGATATCAAGAGGTAGGGAACCTGTTTGCAATTCCTTAAAGGATTACTACGAGTTAGGTGGAAAGAGGTGATATAATCTAATAACATAATAAAGACTGTTACTTATGTTTCCTTACCTATAAAATGTAGGTAACAGTACTCACCTGTTGGTGTATCAGGAGCAAAGGGGGTTAAGACACAACCTTTAAAAGAATGACTGACCCGCTGAGGTACTACATAAAGTGGTCAGACCAGCTAGGTCCAAGATGGCGGCAGATTCAGCTTCCTGTGGTCCTTAAGCCTCATTATAGGCCCATTATAACGCATATGCATGCTAAGTGGCACGCCCACAGGTGTCATGGCTGTTCCAAGGACAACCACAAAAGGCCAAAAAGCAGGCAGTGGCCCAATTCCTGGAAATCCTGATCCATTCCCTGCAAAAGTTGGAATAATCCTCCCACTTATCAGTCTCTGAAAGTACCCAGCCCATAAAAACTGACCACCTCATATACAGGACTGCTCTCACCTTTTGAGACAGACTGCATTCTGTCCATGGAGTGCGTCTCTCCCTAAATAAACTTGCTTTCTCAAGCAGTTCTTGGGGCAGAGATGCGTTGCCTGACCACTTGTATCCCTCACAAGCATCCTATATTAATAAATCTATTTCTTGCCTCTCAAGGAATTCCTTCTCACTGAGATATAAAGAATCTGAGCATCAGTATGTCCTGACTCCAGGTGAGTGATTTGAATTAAAAGACAGTGGGTTTGTCAGATACTGACTCACAGTCTTTGAAGAAGTTATGGTTTCCAAATGAGACAGGTTGCGGGGGCTAGGGGGATGCACTGGGGGTTTGGGATGGAAATGCTACAAAATTGGGTTGTGATGACTGTTGCACAACTATAAACATAATAAAATTCATTAAGTAATTAAAATAAAAAAAAAAAAGACAGTGGGTTCGAGTCTCAGCCCATGTGCTGGAATCCCAATCTGAGTTTTGCCTGGGTTCAAGTTCCATCTGAACTCGGTAATTGAGTTCGAGCCCCAACCTGAGCTGTGCATTTTCAGCAGCAAGGATTCAAAGGAATGATTACGGCAACACGTTCAGCGCAGTGCTCGGCATGTGTCAGTGCTGTATCAAAGGTTACTGACCTTATAGGAGAACGGCCAGGTAAGCACAATTTTTAAGTAAAGACGAGCTAGGGAGAAGCAGAGGTCAAGGAGTGGTGAGGCTCTCTGTGGCAACCCAGGAAAGGTTCTTGGACAAAGCAGGACTAAAACTGGGCCTTGAAAAATGAGGACAGCCAGCCAAAAGGCGAAAAAGTCCTCGTTCACTTCCAAAAATGGCAATTGGCAGGACTATCCAAGGCGATGACACATTCCTTCAGAACTCCTTTCCTGAGTGGTGCTTATGGCTTGATTTCCTGTATCTTTTAAACCTGTTTTTCCAGGTAGGTACCAACATCAGAGCATTAGCTCATTTACAATTTAGTCCTAATACAATTTTATTTCATTTCAAACTCCTCTGTAGCACAACCTAAGAGCACTCACCAGCCAGTATTTCCTGAAAGTAAGTATTCAAAGACCCTGGGAGAGTAACAGGAGATGGGGTGTCAGGGTGGACTTACGGTACCTTTTCAACAGAAGTCAGAGCCAATCATGCGATTCCTTTCTAGTCGGTAGGGACCAGTGACAGGCCCGCACCCTTCGAGTCAGTGGGAAATCGTTTCTTAACTCGCTTTTGGGAAATGCTGCCAGTGATTCAGCACTACAGCCTGGCTCACTGGGACGGCATAAGGGACATTTCCCTCACAGCCTGCCCACCCCCTCGGTGAGAGACCAGCTTCCCAGGCTCCAGTGTTGCTCATAGGCACCGAGGGCAGTGAGAGCATGTCAGAAGGTCAAGGGTAGTCTCTGCTTTACCACCGTGATAGAGATGCTAGAAGGCTCTGTGAGCAGATACCGAATAATTTATCACCCAAACAGGGAAACTTCTGATGTAAAAGTTTTAATAAATAAATATAATAAAATGTGGCACTGTTAGTAACTGTGAGACAGCAGTAGACGTAAATGGGGAAGGACCCAGACAAACTGGATATACGATCATCCTATCTCAGGGTCTCGGACGCGTATATGCCAGAGATACTGTATGAACTGCCTTTGTCCTAGACGCCTCAGATTAGTAGGGAAAATAAACATATAAATAGGCATTTATAAAGCACTGTAGAGGTCAGGGACCTGCAAGCTATTGGAGGCAGCTTTTAAGAGTGAAAGAAGGGAGTTTCCGTTGTGGCTCCGTGGAAATGAACCCGACTAGTATCATGAGGATGTGAGTGCGAACCCTGGCCTCAGTCAGCCGGTTAAGAATCCAGCGTTGCCATGAGTTGTGGTGTAGATTGCAGGTGCAGCTCAGATCCTGCGTTGCTGTGGTTGTGATGTAGGTTGGCATGTATAGCTCCTATCAGACCCCTAGCCTGGGAACTTCCATATGCCACACCTTTGGCCCTCGAAAGCAAAAAAAGAGGAGAAAAAAAAAAAGAGCGAAAGAAGAGAGAGGGGCTGACGTATTTCCATTTTCATCAGACAATGAGGAACAATACCAGTATCCCTGGCAGAAATGTCATGGAAAAATAAAAGTACCGAATATTGATCAAGTCCTCCTGTGTACTGGCCACCTTATAAAATATCTCATTTAACCCCTACTTCTAGTACCTTCATTTTACCTCCAAAGTGAGACAGTTTTAAAACATTAAAAGGATCCACCGTCCCTTCCCTTGAGTCTTGCTACAATCGATAGAGTACACTGGAAGTGACTTCTGAGGCCAGATCATAAAAAGCCAAGCAGCTTCCACCCGGTTGGCTGAAACACAAGGCTTGGATCCCTGAGCTGCCAGTAAAATGTCCAACTACCAGCGGAGACCATCCTTTAGCCATCAGCCAGACATGTAAGAAGTCATCTGAGAAATAAATCCTCCAGGCCCAGCATAGAAGAACTGTCGCCATTGGCCCTTCTCTGAATCTGAATCCACAAAACTTTGTTTTAAAATGGCTATTGTTTTGTATCACTAAGTTCTGGGTGGCTAGTTTCAGAGCAACAGTAACTGGGTCACAAAAACACATGCATAATCAGGCAATGAAAGAGAATTCAAATCCAGAAAGCTTGGTGTTAAAACCCACTCTTTTCATGACTTTCTTATATACTCACAAGCACTTGTGATAGTTCACATAGAAAGGTGAGAGAAGAAAGTGATTAGAGATGGATTTGGAGAGAAGAAAAGAATCCATCAAGTCATAGATGTCCTTATAAACCAATTAATGACTCTGGAACGATATGGAAGCCACTGAGGAATTTTAAAGCAGTCAAATGCTGTACTCAGCTTTGTGTTTTAAAGGGATCCCTCTGATGTTTATGTGGAAGAAGATCTAAGAGGAACAAGACGGGTGGCATTTAGGAGCCTGTTAAAGCAATTCAGGCAAGAAACAAGTCAACAGCTGTGGCAGAACAGATGAGAAGGAAGGGGGGTAAAATTAAGAAACGGTAGCTAGTCTGAAGACAATTGCTGAACATTACTCTCTAATTCCATAAAATATTCTATCTCATCCTACCACTGTCCCTGGAGCCAGAGAGAAATTGACAGGTAAAATGACAAGGAAACACCTCTAGATTGCAGGGTACTGAATGCTCGGAACCACCATTGCTCTGTAAACTAAAAAGTATAATGGCAGCTCTCACTTTCCTTCCCTTCCCTTGAAGATGGCAGAGAGGAACACAGCATAAGAAGGTTAGTTAAGACAATCACTTTGAGAAAATGTAACTGTTGTCAGTAATGAGAGTCAGATTCCTCACTGTCAAAGAAAGTGAAAGAAATGAGAAAGCTAGAATAACCCTGGGATTATGAACTGGAATTGGAAATACTGGAGTCAAGATGTAGTTTTAGATAAGTAGATGATAAATAAATAACTAGAGCTTTATGTGTTAAATACATACATATGTAAATATATATGCATCTGTATATATACAAATATAGAATTTCAGCTCTCTTTCTCAAGAGAATCTAGAAGCAGTGATGCTCCAGTAGCAATGAGCACTCTGACAGCAAACTTTGGTTTCCTTTTTTTTTTTTTTTTGTCATTTTAGGGCTGCACCTGTGTTATGTGGAGGTTCCCAGGCTAGGGGTCTAATAGGAGTTGTAGCTGCTGGCCTATACCACAGCCACAGCAACTCCAGATCCAAGCCGCAACTGCAACCTACACCACAGCTCACAGCAACGCTAGATCCTTAACCCACTGAGCAAGACCAGGGATGGAACCTGCAACCTTCTGGTTCATAGTTAGAATCATTTTTGCTGTGCCATGATGGCAACTCCCAAATTTTGGTTTCTAATAACATTCTCTACTAAAAGGAACCAGGACTCCTTCGATGAAAAATTGATTCCAGCACTTGGGTGGGGAAGAGATAATGTGGGCTTGGATTATCTTATTGTTGCAGAAAGTAGGGACGTGTTCAAAGAATCATGTAAACACTGTGAAAAAGACTTGGGCGCCTTTTTGGTTCCAACCAGTTTCCAACTGGTCAATTTTGGAAAACTAAGCATCAGAATAATCATAGTAACAGCTCACAGCCCATTGAATTAAACAGGAATCCATAAATCTGTAGTGATATACATAAATAACTGAATAAAGAAATAAATGAAGGAGATGGAGAAAAAATCTTTCCAACACTGAAGGCCAACTGATAAATGATGGAAAGAGTAAATCGCCATTTGACAGTCATATAGTAGTCATTAATTCAGGCAGAAGTCAGGAAAGGATGCTAAGGCTGGTGAGTAAAAAGGTTTAATGGGTTTGAGGCTATTGGCATAGCCTTGAAGTATCTCAACATAAAAACTTTATTAATTACAAAAGGGGGAAATGGTGATTTTTTTTTTTCCTCTTTAGGGCCATACCTGCAGCATATGGAAGTTCCCAGGTTAGGGGTTGAATTGCAGCTGCAGCTTCTGGCCTATACCACAGTCCTAGCAATGCCACATACTTAACCCACTGAGCAGGGCCGAGGATGGAACCCGAATCCTCACGGATACTGGTCAGGTTCGTTACCACCGAGCCACAACAGGAACTGCAGAAATGGTGACTTTAAGGTGTTGAAACTGACAACCTGACTGAGTGCTCTGGGTTGTTATCCCCGGGGTGGGATGGATGGTCACGCTGCGCCTCCACCATGGGATCAGCCTGAGAAGAGCACAGCCTCACTTCTGAGGTCTTCCTGCCAGGAATGAATGACCTAAGTATGGTCACTGGAGAATCTCAGAAAGGTCCATGTCGAGGGACATTCTGTCACATGAAATGTCTATAATCTTTAATCTTTCAAGGTCATGAGTCACAGGAAAGACTAAGGGAAAGTTCCAGATTAAAGACTAAAGAGTGGTAAAAAAGTAAATAAATAAGTAACCCCAATGCATGAGTCTGGACCACAAGAGAAAAAACACTATTGCGAAAGCTGTCAAAATCTGAATGGGATCTGTGGACTGAATAGTATCATTTCCTAATTAGGAAGACTGTCTGGGATTCAGGGGAGAGTATTCTTTGATTTTGAGAAATGTACAATGTGTCTACATGAGAAATGGAAGTTTTTTGAACTGTTTATGCAACTTTCTATGTTTGAAATAATAATAATTATTTTTTGGTTGTTGTTTTCGGGCTGCACCCTTGGCATATGGAGGTTCCCAGGCTAGGGGTCCAGTTGGAGCTACAGCTGCTGGTCTACACCAGAGCTACAGCAACACCAGATCCGAGCCACGTCTGCAAACTACACCACAGCTAACAGCAATGCCAGATACTTAACCCACTGAGCGAGGACAGGGATCGAACCCGCAACCTCAAGGTTCCTGGTCGGATTCGTTTCCACTGCACCATGACGGAAACTCCTAAAACAATTATTTTTTAAAAAAGTTAAAGAAGGGAGTTTCCATTGTGGCTCAGTGGTTAACGAATCCAACAAGGAACCATGAGGTTGCAGGTTCGATCCCTAGCCTCGCTCAGTGAGTTAAGGATCCGGTGTTGCCGTGAGCTGTGGTGCAGGCTGCAGATGCGGCTCAGATCCGACGTTGCTGTGGCTGTGGCGTAGGCTGGTGGCTACAGCTCCGATTAGACCCCTAGCCTGGGAACCTCCATATGCCGCGAGTGTGGCCCTAGAAAAGGCAAAAAGACAAAAAAAAGAAAAAAGGTTAAAGAAAAGTTAAAACTGGGGGAAGAAATTTGTGATACATATGAAAATAATTTTTTAAGTATAAGTGCTCAGAATTTCCTTCCTAACAGGAACTAAGATAAAAGGATTTTAACTATTTACTTTTCAAAAAAAGATTAAGTACCACTCTATAGGTACTTCACCAAACTCTATGAAAACTGTCAAATACAAATGATAAAATGCTTTGCAGTTTTGATTCATAGTTATCACTGGCATTTGAATAAGCAAAAGAAAAATGAAAAAGAAAAGTAAGGTAATGCTTTTCAAACTGCCTTTCCCAGAGTTTCTGGGGGGTGAAACTAGGAGGTATAAATTGTTCTATAAATACTGAGCTCAAATTTCATTATAAAAATATGCTTTCAAATAAGTTAAATATAATAAAAATTATTCAACATATAAGAATTATAATTTAAAAATTAAAACTATACTATACCGAAATACATTCTATTATTTTATTTTATTTTGTTTTATTTTACTTTTTGCTTTTTAGGGCCACACTCATGGTATACGGAGGTTCCCATTGGAGCTGTAGCTGCTAGAAGTCAAATCGGAGCTGTAGCTGCTGGCCTACACCACAGCCACAGCAACACAGGATCCAACAGCTCACAGCAATGCCAGACCCTTAACCCACTGAGAGAGGCCAGGGATTGAACCTGTATCCTCATGGATGCTAGTCAGGTTCGTTAACCACTAAGCAACAATGCGAACTCCTGAAATATATTCTATACCAATATATTCTATACTTTATGGATCAAGAAATGCACTGAGTTGAGCTACCTTCTCTTGCCATCACTATACAGACATTTGAATTTACTGCAAATGTGTCATTTATTGATAATTAATAAATGTGCCTGAATTTTTCTTTTAACTCAGGGCAGATTCTGTCTGCATAGCTAAAACTGCAAATTCAGATACCAATCCCTAACAGAATGAACTATATAACTTTTCCTGAATCAATTTTATTTTTCAAATAAAAATACAGAAATAAACTGGATGGTAAAACTGATAAAAACCCTGCAACTATCTTTCCCAATTCTTTTTATTTTTTTAATCTTTCTTAACTCCCAGTTTTGAATACCAATGTCCATAGGAACAGTCTCCATGACTGACTTCATAATAAGCAAATGCTATATGTTACCTTATACCTAGGTTACTAGTTACTAGGATACTGCTTTCATTTATTTTAAATGCTGATTTTTTTTTTCCAAAGGACGTCTAAGGAAGAGAGTTCTAAGAAATAAAAAGTTAAAAACAATTTATAAAATACTGTTTTCAAATAAGTCAGGGGACAAGATGCATTTCCTCTTTCACTTTGTTAGAAGATCAAAAAGAACAAAACATAAAGGCGGGCCATCCTGGAAAAGTGGGCGCCTATCTTTTGGACAGCATATTTTACCAGATAATATGGAAGAAGAGGGTGGAGTTAATGACAGATAATGAAACACAATCGTCTGTCATTTGACGTCTTTAGTTCCTTTGTGATACAAGAACCTGCATTGTTTGCATCAAAGCCAACTGATTAGCTGTAAATAGAGTCTTTCAACATTTGAGAATCCTGAGCTCAACTAATTGGTTTCTCCAACACTTGAAGATATAGTAGAGCAGAAGAAAACCATAAAGTCCAAGAAAAATTATTTTGTTGGGTAATTGTACCCCACCCAGAGCACCGGTTTTCTACCAGAACAATTTGGTACCCCGCCCCCTCCCTACAATTGACAATGTTGAAGACACTTAATTGTCACCACTAGGAGGATGCTATCTACACATAGTACGTAGAGTCCAGGGATGCTGCTAAACACCCCAAAATGCACAGGGCATCCCCCCATAGCAAAGAACTGTCTGGCTGAAAATATGAACTTTGCTGAGGTGGAGACCCTGCCTCAGAGCACATACTATTCTCCTACAGAAAATTCAAGGGTAAATTCTTAGACGATTCTTAGAGTCCCACGTGAGCTTCCAAATGCTTTTTCGCACTCTTTCCTGTTTCTTCATAGCTCTCCAGTAATGGACTGATCTTTCAGTTTCACTCCCTGGTTAATTCAGAAATGGGATTAACTCAGACATGGTTAACTCAGTAATGCTAGGATGCTTTTTTATGATGTCTTTTTTCCCACCTACCCCAAAATTCAAAATTCTGAATTATTTACTCTTCCTTGTATTTAAAGAGACATGACAATAAATGGGAAGCTCTTTGGAAAAAACATTAAGTACCACTGCAACCTTGGACTTTACGGATCAAGAAACTTGGCTGTATTAATTAAACCAGGATGCATCTGTTCAGACCGCAATGATTCCTATCTTGTTTCCAAAGATTCCAGTCATTGTTTTCTTTTTACACTCCCCCAGCCTCAAACACACAGATAGTCCCTAATAACCAATGTGATCAATGTCGCTGCCTTGTACTCTGACATAACTCTTGCAAAGAAGCTTTGTTTACAATAATTGACTGGTATAGGAGTTCCCGTTGTGGTTCAGTGGTTAACGAACCCGACTAGCAACCATGAGGACGCGGGCTCAATCCCTGGCCTTGATAAGTGGGTTAGGATCCGCGTTGCCAAGAGCTGTGTGTGTAGGTCACAGACACGGCTCGGATCCCACGTTGCTGTGGCTGTGGTATAGGCCAGAGGCTACAGCTGCGATTCAACCCCTAGCCTGGGAACCTCCATATACCTCGAATGCAGCCCTATAAAGACAAAAGACAAAATAATTAATAATAATTGACCAGTATAACCCCATCAATGAAAAACATAATTTTTATCAGCTTTCTTGAAACACTGGCAAGAGTTTGAGGTTTCTGCTTTCTGTCTTCACTGACTCACCTTTACCAAACATGTGAGAAATTAATGAATAAAGTGATTTATATGGAAGATCTATTTAAGAGAACAGAACTGATGCAGAAGAATAGAGCTTGTAATGTATCCTGGGACTGCCTTCCTGTTTGGGTTTTAGACGGAAGACTGGTGAGGAACAAGTTAGGGTGAGAAAGTCAGAAACGTTCCCAAGGAAAGTTCCACTAAATCAGGGGTCATATAGAATTATCTCTGGGATAATTTGAATTCAAGAGCATCAGCACTTCATTTAGGAATGGTTATTCCTGGTTACTGGCAAGAGAAACTAGGAGACAGGTCTGGGCTCTAAGCAACTTCTTCCCTCACTCATTAGTCAGATCACTACATGGTCGAGGTGACTTCAGTTTCTCTACCTCTTCACATTCTAGTCATAAATTCTTTGAGCACACACCCAGTCTCTAAACGAAGACTTGAGAAATACCCTCTAGCAACAAGGTAGGTTTCTCTTCCCATGAAATTCTTATAGACTCTGTGTTGATTTTTACTATATTCAACCACAGAGACGATAAACTTTTCTCGACCAGGTTCCTGCGTTTGGCGATTATCTTATTGCATGCAGTCCTCTGTTTAACTCGAGCACATCGAAAACATAAAGTACTCAACTAAAAATGCCATTTTACAAGTAAGTCTATGGATCAGTATCACTGCATTATGCCCAAAACAAACATCTGTGCCTTCATCTGTATGTGATTTTTCGAAATCCTCAACATTTAATAATAGCAGGATGGATGGCTTTTCCTTTTCACAAGTTATCAGTATTGACCAGACAGAACAGAATTCATTTTAATTAAATGTCTCTGAAATCCTCACTAGAAGGAACATAGTGGTTTTCCATCAATTTCCTTCTAAAGTCTGTATGACCGAATGACACTTCTTAACAACACACAGCACTGGTATGTTTCTTTTAGGATAGGACTGAGATGTGAGAGTTGAGATTTACTGACCAAAAATCTTGCAGAAACCGTATGCTTGATTTTTATTATTTCTCCCTTCCTTTCTTCACCTTTGCCCCAAGCAGCTTGAGATTACTTTGAATTTCTGAATCTAGATTCCTCGGTTATTAGAATAAGACTTGCAGCAGTTCCCATTGTGGGGCAGCGGAACCAAATCCGACTAGTAACCATGAGGTTGCGGGTTCAATCCCTGGCATCGCTCAGTGGGTTAAGGATCCGGCGTTGCCGTGAGCTGTGGTGTAGTTTGCAGACGCGGCTCAGCTCTGGTATTGCTATGGCTCTGGCATAGGCCAGCAACAACAGCTTCGATTAGACCCCTAGCCTGGGAACCTCCATATGCTGTGGGTGCAGCCCTAAAAAGACAAAAGATAAATAAAAAGAATAAGACTTGCAGCAGTCAGAGCCTTCAGTTATTTTCCATTTGACTGATTTTTCTAGGGATTTAGAAATGACAAATAATAATCTTTACTTATTAAACAAAAAATTTTTTGTCTTTTTAGGGCCACACCCACCGCATATGGAAGTTCCCAGGATTGGGGTCAAATCAGAGCAGCAGCTGCAGGCCTATACCACAGCTCACAGCAACACTGGATCCTTAACCCACTGAGCCAGGCTAGGGATGGAACCCACATCATCATGGACACTAGTCAGGTTCATTACCACAGAGCCACTGTGGGAACTCCTCCTTATTAAACAATTTTAAAATAGCAATTACCTTTAAAATGCTTTTTAGGAGTTCCCTGGCAGTATAGCAGTTATGGATCCGACACTGTCACTCCTTCGGCATGGGCTCAATCACAGTCAAATAAATAATGCTTTTTAATAGATAAGCTTGGTTTGAATTTCCTGAGATAATGGAACATTTGTTTTCTTAGATTTCCACAACTAAGTAAGCTTTCACCAGGAAAGCTTAATATTAGGAAGTCACAGGAGTTCCCACTGTGGTGCAATGGAAATGAATCCGACTAGTAACCATGAGGTGGTGGTTTCTATCCCTGGTCTCGCTCAGTGGGTTAAGGATCCAGCATTGCCCTGAGCTGTGGTGTGGGCCGCAGACATGGATCTGATCCCGCGTTGCTGTGGCTGTGGTGTAGGCTGGTGGCTACAGCTCCGATTCGACCCCTAGCCTGGGCACCTCCCTATGCCTCGGATGTGGCCCTGAAAAGCAAAAGCAAAACAAAACAAAAAAGAATTCATAGTCATCCAATACCAGTTTTTAAAAATCACTGATTCATTTTAAGGTCAAAATGGAGGTTTTCAGCGATGGAGTTCTCATTAATCATTTTGACAGTAGAGCTTCATGACGGGGCTCTAGTTAACAGAAGACTTACTCTGTAGAAGATATTCACCTACAAAAGGTCAGTTCTGAGGAAGAAATTCTCTCTTGATTTGGTAACTCCCTGCGATACATTCTTGACTCACTAGATTTAAGAGGCTCCTTTTTCCAAAAAGGGACAAAATCAAAATGACTTCTCCTTTATATATTGAAAACATACTAAATATAATTTAGTACTTCACTTAGACCTGGCCATTCCGGGTTAATACCCTAGTAGAAAACAGGTTCTTCCGCCGGAAGTTAAGCATCAGTGCTCAGACTCTGCCAGCAGTGGGTAGGAGCTCACAGTCCATCCGAGAGGCCTGCATCCCAGGAGGAGGTGCCACCAGCTGCCTGGAGAGGAGACCTGCAGGGACGTAAGAACAGGCAAGAGGTGCAGATGGAGAGCAGATGCCACGGAAGCAGCAGAGGTGACTTCAGATCTCTCCAGCTCCAGATCGTAATTGGTTCTGGTGGCTTAGCCAGGGATCAGCAGGCTCATAAAAGTTAAGGGCCCCTTGCTGTGGAGACGAAAGAGCTAGCAAGACTGAGCACTGAGCACAGCCTGCAGAGAAATTACAGCATGAAGGTTAAGAGGTTTCGGCCTGATCTAGGCTGACTTCAGTTTACCTGCTCTGTGACCTTGAAAGATGCTTAAGCTCTCTGAGTTTAATCCTTTGCTTATAAGATGTGAATCATAACTGTACCAGCCTTACAATGATTTTGAGACTTAAAATGAGGTAATAAATGTAAAGAACATAGAAAGAATCATACAACGCAAAGTCTCCATAAGTGCTGATTGTTGTAATACCAATACTGTTGTTATTACTGTGGCCTGATCCACAAAAACATATAATTGTAGAAACTATTCATAGCTCAGATGTGATGGGAAGGGCACTGTTGGCAAAGTTAGGAAATGTTTTATCTAGAACCTGTATGATGGTGACAGACCCCACTTTCCTGTATGCCATTGTCTTTATCCAACTGAACTACTTGATTTCTAAAATCACTCCCTTAGATACTTAAGGTCTTTCTGAGTCTAAATGATGTCGAAAATTATCTTTGGCAGAAGTATTTAAGAATCCCAAATAGGAAACTGAAGGTTAACAACCTGTATTTAATTTTGTGCAGGGATAAAAGTGTGGAACTTACATTTTAAAACACATAAAATTATAAAATGCCTAACAGTGCTGTGCAAAATCAATACTTTATTAAAGAACTCCACTTGCGTTATTGAAAATAACTTAGTATAACTAATATTTCTTGGATGTCATACAGACCTGGGTTTCAATTTCCAGCTCTGCTATTTATTAATCATCTCGGATAAATTATTTAACTACCATTTTCTCAATTGTAAAATGAAGATATAGTGACTTTTCCATAAGGTTATGGTAACACTAAAATATGAATATCTATGAAGAGTATTTAGCAGAGTGATTAGTATATAGTCAATGCACAAAAGTGATATATTGTCAAATGATATATTATTAAAGAGAAGTGCAAATACTCTTGGGTATCTTTTTTTTATTCATTTATTTAATTTTGGTAGAAACCAAGACAAGGTATTTGTCCCTTAAAGAGATTACTGCTGGCCTTGAGCAAGTTAGGTAATCTCTCTGACCTGTGGTTATCTTACGTTTAAAATGGGAGAGTTGGGAGTTCCCTTGTGGTGCATCGGGTTAAGGATCTGGCCTGGTCACTGTGGCATCTCTGGTTACCGCTGTAGCACCAGTTCAGTTCCTGGCCTGGGAACTTCCACATGCCATGAGCATGGCCAAAGTTTTTTTTTTTTAATGGGAAAATATGCAGTTCCTATCATGGCTCAGGGAAACAAAACTGACTAGCATCCATGAGAACGCATGTTTGATCCCCGGCCTAAATCAGTGGGTTATGGTCCAGGGCTTCTGTGAGCTGCAGTGTAGATGGATCCTGCATTGCTGTGTCTGTGGCTGTGGCTGTGGCACAGGCTGATAGCTACAGCTCCAATTCAACCCCTGGCCTGGGAAACTCCATATGCCTTGGGTGCAGCCCTTAAAAAAAAAAAAGAGGGAAAATAGTAGTACTAGAATATTGTGAGAATTAAATAAGTTATGAAAGAAATTCTAGCATAATACCTGCCCCAGATAGAGTCTGCTTTAAAATCATTGTGAATGCAATTTGTCACACTTAATGAAACATTATTTGCATTTAATGATTTGAAGGATAACTATTTACCCATTTAAAAAAACAAGATGGATGTGATTTCGAGCTGTCCTTGTGCTTTTTAGGAGAACGAGAGCAGCACAGGCCTGGGAGTGTGAGCAGCGCTGGAGGATCACTCTGAGTCGGGTGATCCAGAGCTTAATCTGCTTTCCTTGATGAGGTCATTTTGTACAATAGAGAAAGCTTCTACTTGTTTGTAAAGTGATCAGATTGTAAGTACCAGGCATTGTTTGTTGAAATATTCCTTTTCACGTGTAGCTGTCCCATCTTTGCCGTTATATGCAGCCTGACAAGTGAAGTGGAATACTGACAAGCTTCTTTCAGCAAACTAAGAGGGGACAGAGCAGAGAAGAAAAGAAATGTACTTAGAGAAAGGGTGCAGAACTTCACACAGACGACACCCACTTAGGAAAAAACAAACTGTGGCCTTAGCAGAGACAGAACAAGCCCAAGTGCTCCTCACAGTGAGAAACTGGGATCTACCTGGGCTTGATCCAATTAATGCAACAAGTGAATCCTGATTGGTTCACTCATCCTACCTGGAAACATAAAAAAGTCCTCTGCTAGAGGCTCCACCTAATTGTCCACAATCTAAATAATTATCCAAAAGTACCAGGTACATCAAAACCACTCCTGATGTGTGCAAATATGCAATATTTTTTTTAAGTGCATCCAGCAAGATTGTTGGATATATGATCTATACTTCCTTAGCTAATCGTCATTGCTCTCTGCCAACTATTGCCCTGACTCTGCTCTTGGCTAGCTGCCTCTTTCAGCCACTAAATTCTCATACTCATTGCCTGCCTTTTCCCAGGTCTGTGTTCTTTCAGCCTTTGCTTTCCCTTCCCCTCTTAAGCAAGCAAAGAGATTCAGGGGTTCAGAGCACAGAAAAGAATCCACAAATGCTGTGTGACCTTTAACACATCACAAAATGCTCATCTGAAAAATGGGTATAATTCCTATCTCACGAGGTCTGAGAATTAAGCAATAAATTCAGGTGACATGTTTAGAATATGACCAAACACAAGATGGGTGCTGTTTCAACTGGGCGATCATATGTCCCAGTTTGCCTGGGCTGACCTAATTTATGATTATTGTCTCAGCTTCCTAATTTGTCTGGCATTTGTCATTCTCGGGGGACCCTGGTTTGAATAACAATTCATGTGTTCAACCTGTGTGAAACTGGTAAAGCTGTTATTATTGTTATCTGTAAATTATGTGTTTTTAGTAGTTTAGTAAAGTCTTTTATTTTTTGGCTGCAACCTTGGCATGTGGAGGTTCCTGGGTCAGGGATCAAACTTGTGCCATATCAGTAACCAGAGACACAGCAGTGACAATGCCAGATCCTTAACCTGAGCGACCTGGGAACTTCAGTGAAATCTTGACTGTGAGTGCACACATATATTGAGATACTAATACAGGCTGAGATAGTCTAGAATCAGAATAGTGTAATAAAAAGAACAAATTTTACACATTCACTTGCTATAAGATTTGATGGAAGTCCTCTTTCTCAAAATCAAATCCTCCGCAGTAAAGCCAGATAATATATAGTGTTTGAACTCAATGGTTGTAAGAATCCAGTGAGATAAATATATGAATATACTTGGTCATTTATAGTACTTGATATAAATGAAACATAATTCTTGGACTGTAACTTGACCTAAAGGAGTTCTCATTGTGGCTCAGTGATAACAAACCCATCTAATATCCATGAGGATGTGGGTTTGATCCCTGGTCTTGTTCAGTGGGTTAAGGATCCAGCATTGCTGTGAGCTGTGGTGTAGGTCACAGACACAGCTTGGATCTGGTGTTGCTGTGGCTGTGGCATTGCTGGCAGCTGCAGCTCCGATTAGACCCTTAGCCTGGGAACCTCCATATGTCATGGGTGCGGCCCTAAAAAAAAGAAAGACCTAAAGTATCATCTTTCCATAAATGCTGTATTTAGAAGCTGGTTTAATATTTCCACAAGCCTTCTATGTACCTAGCAGTACAGATGTATTACTGGATTTATAATATTGAGTTTTATTTATTTTTTTATAGCATTAAGGAATCAAAATGACCTGCTTGTTCTAACAGTTACTAGCAATTGTAGAACTTGGCTTTTCCTATTTCTTAACTGGCTGAGTAGCATCATGCAAATTCCTTAATGAATCTAGGTCTCAGTGGGTGTAACATTATTACCTATTTTAGCGAAATCATGAGACATAACTAAGATCATGACTATAAAAGTCTCAGCACAGTAACTGTGCTATGCCTGATACCTAGTAAAATTTGAATAAATGTGAGCTATTGCATGTGATTTTTTTCAAGTTCTTAGCAGAGCACTAAGGTGAGCTCAATCTATTTTAGAACGCATTTTATCCTTGTGGAGTAGTAAGACCTCAACAAGCAGATGACTTAGCTCCTGACCCTAAGAAAATTGTAAATTGTATCTTAACGTTGGCAGGAAGGCAGCTGTTGACCGAGGTCAACACATGTTCATTAAGTAATTGCTATACTCAAAACACTGTTAGGCACAGTGGAATATAAAATGAATAAAAGCTCAATGAAGATTATAATATTAAAGTTGAGTTTTAAAGGTCTCATAGAGACAAGCCCCCCTTGGGTGACCTTTAGGATTGGTTCTGAAGGTTAGGACAGGCAAAAGGGAAGGCAAGAACAGTCCAGGCGGGGCTGAAAGAAAGAAAGATTTATTTCCAAACATTTAGCTGACTGTTGGAGTTGAAGTGCATACGTGAGCCATTGGTGTAAAACTTAAAAACAAGACAACAGATTTTTAAAGTCTCTGTAATCAACTCTGCTCACAATAATTTACAAAATAGTTACTATTCACTCACTAAATTTACTGTATCATTTTCAGCTGCATTGAGTGTTTCAGAGGTCAAAGTCATTTGGCCCATATTGAAATTTTGAAAACCATTTCTTTTTTTTTTTTTGTCTTTTCAGGACCATACCCAAGGCATATGGAGGTTCCCAGGCTAGGGGTCTAACAGGAGCTGTAGCCACCGGCCAATACCACAGCCGCAGCAATGCAGGAGTCAAGCCGCATCTGCGACCTATACCACAGTTCACGGCAACGCCAGATCCTTAACCCACTGAGCAATGCCAGGGATCGAACCTGCAACCTCATGGTTCCTAGTCGGATTCGTTAACCACTGAGCCACGACAGGAACTCCCTGAAAACCATTTCAAGTAGGATGACCCAATGTTTCATATTATGTTTTATGTATATAAGCCCATATTATAATTATGAAAGTTTACTACTGATAAATTTCATAAGTAGTAGAGAGAAAATCAGATATGATCCTAAATCACACCAATAAAACCAGGTTTTATATAAATTCAGTGTCATACATTCCTTAATAAAAGTTCAACAAATTAAAATTAATAAAAATTTTGGAATACATGCTAAGAATGAAGAATTTAAAATTAAGATTATAAGACTTTCTATACCATTAGTCCACTGTTAACACTAGAAAATGAAATCGGTCTATAATTTCCATAGCCATATTCTGTAAGTGCCAAAATCTATCATGTCTACCATTTTCACTTCATTTGTGGTCAAAAGGCCACATCTGATCTGAGGTGGTCTTTTCTAAATCGGTTTATCTCCTTTGATAAGTTCTGTTTTCATTTTTGTTTTAATTTCAAAAAATATGATTCTCTGCTTCCATGTTTCAGTGTCCTGTGCCAAGGCACTATAAATCACCACTATTCAAAAAGCCACATAGACGTGTGCTGAGTAAAATACAGTTGCCACATTTATCTAATGACTAAATTTAGCTTTCCAATGCCAGTTAAAGCTGCTGATCATTTATTGAAAGGACTGTTTTCAATTCTGGCTGCAAAGATATATATTCACTCTCTCTTGGAGATTACATTTTTTTTTCCTTTGGCAAAACATTTCTGCATGTTATTATCAGAAAGGAAGATAATTGGGATTATAACACCTTCTAAAACTCTCATTTTCAACCTCTAGATCTTCACCCCTCAGCAATCTGAGATTCCGACTCTCTTAAGAGCTTTTAAGATGTTTCACTAAATCAGCAATCACACCTGGACAATATAAGTAGGTCAAGGAATTTTATGTAATTTTATATTATCCATTCTGCAACACCACCCCAAAATACTTATACACATAATCAAATCAATTATTCTGATCTTCAGCTCAATAAAAATATAGCACACAGAATTTTAAAAAGTGGAATCATTTGGCTAAATTAGAAACCTTCACACTAGCCCAACCTATATGCATGTCATCATAAACTTAATTTGGGTGCACTTTTGCATGACATTTAAAGAGAAGACATAAAAGGGGAATGTTAGTTAGGAGACAGATCAATATCTTTATGGTACCTAGAGCAACAGTCAAAAAGGAACCCTGGAACAGTAAGTAGCTCTAAGATTGTAGTCCAAAAACTGATTGATTCTGAGGAAGCTTTTCAAATCCCTATAAAAGAACAAACATCAATACTTTTTTTTTCTTTTTTGCTTTTTAGGGCCACTCAGCACATATGGAAGTTCCCAGACTAGGGGTCAAATCGGAACAGCAGCTGCCAGCCTACACCACAGCCACAGCAACGCAGGATCTGAGCCATGTCTACAACCTACACTGCAGCTCACGGCAACGCCGGATCCCTAAGCTACTGAGCGGGGCCAGGGTTTGAACCCACACCCTCATGGATACTAGTTGGGTTTATTACCACTGAACCACAATGGGAACTCCCTGATGCAGAGAATTTGAGCCTTAAGCATTTCTCAGCAGACTAATGGAGACAGACCCAGACATACTCTGCTTGCAGTATTTCTAAGATCAAGGAAATTGCCAGAAGAGCTAGGTTATTTGTGTATGTAAGTAGCCCTACTTCAGTTATTTTGATCATCAGAATAATAACACTGAGGGAGTTCCCTTTGTGGCTCAGCGGTTAACGATCCCAACTAGGATCCAAGAGGATGCAGGTTCAATCCCTGGCCTTGGGGAGTGCGTTAAGGATCTGGCATTGCCGTGAGCTGTGGTGTAGCTCACAGATGTGGCTCAGATCCCGTGTTGCTGTGGCTGTGGCGTAGGCGAGCAGCTGCAGCTCCAATTGACCCCTAGCTAGAGAACTTCCATATGTCACAGGTGCGACCCTAAAAAAGCAAAAAAAAAAAAAAGAAGAATGTTGAAACCAAAAAGGTCTGTTTGAAGCAAAGGAAATAACCCTAAAATGTGACTGAGTGAAAAACGTTCCTATTTAGGAAAATACGAAGCTGGACAGGGCTGGTGTATCATAACCTCTTTAGACCGCATTTCATTATCAGCATTCCATTTTTTTTTTTTTTTTTTTTTTTTTGCTTTTTAGGGCCACACCCGCAGCACATGGAGTTTCCCAGGCTAGGGGTCTAATTGGAGCTACAGCTGCCGGCCTTCGCCACAGCCACAGCAACGCAGGATCCGAGCCGCGTCTGCAACCTACACTACAGCTCAGGGCAACACAGATTCTTAACCCACTGAGAAAGGCCAGGGATCGAACCTGCAACCTCAGGGTTCCCAGTCTGATTCATTTCTGCTGAGCCATGACGGGAACTCCCATTCTCAGCATTCCTGATGATACTTATTTTGATATGAACATTAAGCTTTTAGAACTAATGAAGCACTCAGGTTATATTTTACCCACCCTGGAAGACTTCATTCCATACCCATCAGTAGGTGCTCTAAGAAGGAATAAGCAAGTAGTTCCCTGGTAGTCTGGAGGGTTAAGGATCTGGCATTGTCCCTGCTGTAGTATGGGTTCAGTTCCTGTCCCGGGGAACTTCTGCATGCCATGCGTGTGGCAAAAAAAAAAAAAGAGAAAGAGAGAGAAGGAAGGAAGGAAGGAAAGAGTAAGTAAAATAACAGCCTAAGGTTTTCTCCATTTTCACCATTAGGAATCTATTTTTCTCTTCACATTAATATGAGGACACATAAATGTCTTTTGCTCTTACAGTGATGGAACAGAGGTTTTGAAGTATCTTCCAGCTTTAAGATTTGGGCTCTCCACTTTTCAAAATGTCAGGCATCTCTGGGGAGTAAGACACAAAAGGAAGTTGCAGGTGTAGAAAATGCAGGTGCAGGAAGGGCGAAAACTAGTGTTCGGTGTTCTCTGGCTTATAGGGGTGGTGCCATCATCTGCAGGTTTTACTCAACCTACTAATAAGCAAAGATACTGCCTCTAAAAGGCCCTTTGGAATAGAAAGAAGGAGAGCAACCTCAGTCCGACTACTGCTTCTTGCAGCAACTCTGAAATGTGCAGGGATACAGTCGGCCCCGAACCTGCAGATCGGGTTCCGCATCCGAATTCTGCCAGCATCTGGAGGACCGACTCTGCTACCCCACCTTACCTAAGAGACTTGAGCATCTGTGGATCTGGGCATTGGAGGAGGTCCTAAAACCCCCGCCACCGCACATACCGAAGCCGGCTACGTGTCAACTACACGGTCTGTGAACCTTTCTCTCGGTTTCTGTGGCCTGTACATTCAAATGTTGTGGGTACTGACTACCTATGCCTTTTCTTCCACTCTATTACGTTTCACTTTACTCAAAGGGAAAGCTAGTAGTTCCCATCGTGGCGCAGAGGAAACAAATCTGACTGGGAACCATGAGGTTGTGGGTTCGATCCCTGGCTTTGCTCAGTGGGATAAGGATCTGGTATTGCCGTGAGCTGTGGTGTAGGTCACAGAAGCGGCTTGGATCTGGTGTGGCTGCGGCTGTGGCTCCGATTGGACCCCTAGCCTGGGAGACTCCATATGCCACAGGTGCAGCCCTAACCAAAAAAATAAAAAATAAAAAAAATCGAAAGGGAAGCTAGAGGCATCTCTCCCTGACTAAATGGCCTCTATATCCAAAAAAACCTGGAACTAGTGTACAGAGAGACTAAAGACCCCAGTGCATCTCTATTTCTGTATTTAACCTTTTTTTCATAAAATCTGAACTGTACAATCTGTGAACAAAGACATTCCAACATCAGGATTAGGTACTTTAATTCTGTATCACTCTATTATCCACCCCCACCCCCAACAAAGAACACAAATTTAACATAGTTTGCAGCTTAAAAGTGGCACAAAATAAAATTTCAGAAAATGTCATGGCAACACATCAAACATTTAATGTCAGGTTCCCTTATGTTCACTGCATCCCAAAAGGCAACCACCAATTATGCAATCTGGGAACGGTATTTTACTTTGTAATTAAAAATCAGGTCCCTTGTACTCTGTATTTGTAGAGCATATGGACAAAGCCATTGCTCAGGGGGAAGGAAAGATGGTGTGTTTGCGCTTTGAAAGACCTCTGCCTGCGGTGCTGATGTAAATAAGCTGTTCTTGGTAGCACTGAGCACCTAACTTCACACTTAGATGCAAGTCAAGGAATCACCAAACAGCAAGCAAGCCTAAGCCCACTGTTCAAAGCTTGGGGGCCATTTCATTAGACGATTTCTTCGTTCAATATGACAAGTATTGCCTTCGTTTAATTATAACACTGGAAACCTCATCTGATATGTTCTCAGCCTTTGTCTTTCAATCTTACACCGACATTACTGGACTATTTGAATATAATTTAAATAACAATGTACCAGTTGATTTGCGCTGAGGAAAAGACAATACCTGTAAAATTGCTGAACATACTCCACCTGGTTTAGGGCCTCTTACTTTTCCCTGACCTGCAGAGCTCTAAAAATGAGAACTAATAAATGTGTTAATAAAGTTTCTGCACTTGAAGCCCATTCATCACTTTTTTTTTTTTTTTTTGGCTTGTTAGGGCTGCACCTGCAGCATATGGAGGTTCCAAGGCAGGAGTCAAATCGGAGCTGTAGCTGTCAGCCACAGCCACAGCCACAGCAACGCCAGATCTGAGCCAAATCTGCAACCTAAACCACAGCTCACTGACCCACTGAGCAAAGCCAGGGATTGAACCTGCGTCCTCATGGGTACTAGTCAGGTTCGTTGACTGCTGAGCCACGATGGGAACGCTGAAGCCCATTCATCTTGATAAACTTCTCCTATATGCTCATACTATGGGGCAGCTCTTATTCTGATAGAAAATAGCTTCAATGTCCTGAATAAATAAAATTTCTACAAACATTTAAGTATTGCTCCATAATTTACTTTCAACCAGTGGAATAAATGCTTTATATTAGAAAGCAAGTTCCCATGGCATATGGAGGTCTTAGGCCAGGGATCAGATCTGAGCTACAGCTGTGACCTACACAGCAGCCGCAGCAAAGCTGGATCCTTAACCCACAGTGCCAGCAGGGGATCGAACCTGCATCCCAGCACTGCAGAGACACCACAGATCCTGTTGCACCACAGTGAGAACTCTGAAAAGGAAATACTTTCATCGGGATACTAATAAAACTCAACTATGTAGAGAGCAAATTTTTTCCTATTACTAAATATTTCCTTCTGTAAGTGCCAAATTCTTTTGACATTTGAACAATTTTAAATGGAAATTATTCTTAAATATGGTACACAATTTTCTACCACCTGGAACAGGGCATATTGACTGCAAGAAGACCTTTTTTTTTTCCCAAAATGATTCAGGGCCACTTTGAGCACCCAATGTTTACATTTACTCTAATACAAAAATGACCTCAAGACCTAAATAACTCTTTTCTCTGTTACTAAATGAGTCCAAGCAACTGTTTCTAACTTACTGTAGTATTTTACAGTTTTTGGTTCCCTCCTGGCCACTGAGCATTTCAGTTTTCCTTCTGAGGAGTTCCCGTCATGGTGCAGCAAAAACAAATCTGACTAGGAACCATGAGGTTGCAGGTTCAATCCCTGGTTCCCTCAGTGGGTTAAGGATCTAGCATTGCCATGAGCTCTGCTGTAGGTCGCAGATGAGGCTCAGATCCTGCATTGCTGTGGCTGTGGTGTAGGCCGGCAGCTGTAGCTCTGATCAGACCCCTAGCCTGGGAACCTGCATATGCCACAGGTGTGGCCCTAAAACGCAAAATAAATAAATAAATAAATTTTCCTTCTGAGTCTTGTCATTGTGCACAGGAGGAGTCTCTTCACGACTTTGACTCTGCCTTGGACTTAGGAACTACATCAAGAACAGTTGTTGCAACTGTACGAATCGTGAGTACACAGACCTCAGCTGAGGACTCAGGGACGTGTCTGTCAATACAGCTTTGAACTTTCTTGTATGGAATTTCATGTTATCTATTGACAACGTTTGTGTTTTCTATTTAGAGATCTTTAAACAGGTCAGGTCCTAGACTATAATATTAGGTAGGAGAGCTACTGGCTGGTTCTGAGTTCTTTTCTTTTTTCTTTCCTTTTTTGGCGGGGGCAGGGGGGGTCACAGCCATAGCATATGGAAGTTCCCAGGCCAGGGACTGAATCCGAGCCACAGTTGTGACCCATGCCACAGCTGCAATGCTGATTCTTTAACCAGCTGCACCACAGCAGGAACTCCCTATTCTTTTAACTAAACCATTGCCCCGCAGCACAGACTCTTAAACGTGATGTCTGGGCAAAACTCCAGTATCAGGATGGAAACTTACCCAAGTTTGTACAGTATAATGCTAAGAATCCAGCACTGTAAAAATACAATGCTAGATCTCAAATAGTTAACCACTAGGGAGGTAATTAAAGCTGGGGGAAGAGGAGTGAAAAGTAACTTTCATTCTATACCCTATATTTATATACAGCTTAACTTTTTTAAACAACGTGTGTGTGAATACATATATTAAATACACACACACATATATGTGTGTGTATATATATAAACTTTATATGTATATATATACACACACACACATATATACATATATATATATATACACACATTATACATATAAATATAAACTGTTTTTAGTTAAAATTATTTTGGTTACAAAAAAAAATCACCAAAAAACCCCCACTCAATTCCATTTCAAACAACAAAATTTCACTTTATTCTGTGGAATGAATCAAATACAATGAGATTTTTTGCTGCTTTCTTATTCCTTAAATTTATTCAGTTTGGGTGTCGTATTAGTTTGCTAGGACTGCTGAACAAATTGGGTGGCTTAAACATCAAGAATTTATTCTCTCCCATTTCTGGAGGCTAGAAATCCAAAATCAAGATGTGAGCAGGATTGGTTCCCTCTGAGGCCTATGAGGGAAAAATCTGTTCCAGGCCTCGATCCTCGGCTTGTCTATGGTGATGGCCTTTTTCATATTCATATGGTATTTTCCTTGTATGTGTCTGGCTCCAAATCTCCCCCTTTTCTAGGAACACCAGTTATATTGGATTAAGGCCCACTCTATAATGACCTTGAACTTGATTACCTCTGTAAAGGACTTGATCAGACAAATTTGGGTGGAATTCATTTCAACCCATAGCCAGTGTGGACAATCATAGCCCTCATGGAGAGCTGGTAAGTCAGACCATTTTTTTTTTTTTTAGAGCCACACCCCCGGCATATGGAAGTCCCCAGGCTACAGATAGAATCAGAGCTACAGCTGCCGGCCTACACCACAGCTCACGGCAACACCAGATCCTTAATCTACTGAGCGAGGCCAGGGATCGAACCTCCATCCTCATAGATCCTAGTCAGAATCGTTAGCCACTGAGCCACGAAGGGAACTCCCAGTCAGACCGTTTTCTGAAGCAGCTTTGGGCCCACAGCCTCCACAGCCACACTGTGACCCCTTTTCTCCCCTTCTTCCCAGACTCTGCTCCAAACCTCGGCAGAGGTGGAAACAGCCAGAGATCACCTCCACCACCAAACCGGTCACTGTAACAGTTCAATTTTCATGGTCTTTTCGTTGTTCTGACACAAGTAATACAAAGTGCAGCTGGAAAACATCTTTCTATAAAGACAAAAAATTTCCTGAAAGTTGAGAGTCCTGCCTACACATTTCCTACACAGACAAAATGGGTATTTAATTTTTTCCTGAGGGAAAACATCATTGCTTGAAAACTCATTTTGTTAGTGCTGGCATAGCAGTGTATTAAAGCATATTAAAACCAAAATAAAATATCCAACACATGCAGACACTGAGGATGAGATTCTCATTTTACCTAGTTCTGAGAGAGAATTTTTATGATGAAAGGGAATATCTTGGCTAAACATCCGTTTATATCTTCCTGATTCCTATTTTCTTAAGTTTTCATTCTAAATACCCCAAATTTCCCACATTTCTTACTGTAAAAGGAAATTGTCTTATAGAATCATAAAGAGGCCCTTTAGTATTAGCCATTGCAAACTTTCAATTTACAGATAGGAAACTGGACCCAAAGGGTATTGCTTGGTGATGCTGAGTTAATCACTAGAAGAAAATGGTCTTCCTTAGATGAGCTTCCCCAGGCTCTATGCATGCTTTCATAATATCTACAATAAGGAGACCTTATAGAATTTTTACAAAAGTAATTAATCTTTGTGGGGGGGTAAGCTACAGCATATACACCTAAAATTCAGAATGTATTTCCTAGTTTTAAATAAGGCCTGGTGTGAAAGGATGCTGGCGTTTACTGCTAATAAGTACACATTTATTTATTTATTTATTGTCTTTTTAGGGCTGCACCCGCGGCATATGGAGGTTCCCAGGCTAGGGGTCTAACAGGAGCTGTAGCTGCCGGCCTGCGCCACAGTCACAGCAACACCAGATCCAAGCCGCGTCTGCAACCTACACCACAGCTCACAGCAACGCCGGATCCTTAACCCGCTGAGCGAGGCTAGCAATCGAACCTGCAACCTCATAGTTCCTCGTCGGATTCGTTTCCACTGCACCACGACGGGAACTCCAAGTACACATTTATATACTGAGCTTGTCCATGAAAATAGAAGAATACCAAAGGACATATAGCACCTAAAATATTCATATAATAAATGTTAATCGAGATAATATGCATCAATTTAAAGAGATGGCTCCTTTTTTTTTCTTTCTTCTTTTAGGACATCGCCTATGGCGTATGAGAGTTCCCAGGCTATGGGCTGAATCAGAGCTACAGCTGCCGGCATACACCACAGCCACAGCAACACAAGATCCAGGCCACATCTGTGACCTACACCACAGCTCACAGTAATGCCTAATCCTTAACCCACTGGGCAAGACCAGGGATCGAACCCATATCCTCACAGATACTAGTCCAGTTCATAACCCACTGAGCCACAACAGGAACTCCAATAGCTCCCCCCTTTTTTTTTTTGCCCTCCCTCCCTTTTTTTAAGGGCCACACCCAGGGCATATGGAGGTTCCCAGGCTAGGGGTCTAATCAGAGCTACACCTGCCGGCTTATACCACAGCCACAGCCATGCACGATCCGAGCCGCCTCTGCAACTTACACCACAGCTCACAGCAATGCCAGATCCTTAACCCACTGAGTGAGGCCAGGGATCGAACTTGCAACCTCATGGTTACTAGTCGGATTCATTTCTGCTGAGCCACTACAGGAACTCCAATAGCTCCTATTTTTAATACAATATTTTCATCAGCTTTCTATACAAAGATAGAGGTCTATTTTAAAAAAAAAATTATATCTATTCACTTTGATATTCTGTTTTTCAATCTGCAAATCATATTATTCTTCTCCCTGCCAAACCTGTCATCCACACTAAATCTAGAATGGGATGCCTGGCTAAACTTCCTTTGTTATGGATGTTACAAAACCAAACAAATAATACTTTTCCAGGCATTTGGGACCTTTCTTATTGAATGAATTGGCATTGATAACAGTGAAAACACAATAAAACACACAAAAAGGTACATACATTGTGAAAACCCTTGGATCATTTGATCATCACTGTATGTGTAATTAATTTGGAAGCATAAAGTTGGTAACTTTAAATTGCATGACACTCTTATTTTGAAAATTTTAACTTTTTTCAGAATTCTAGAGAATGGTTCTAATAATTCCTGACTATATTATGCTTTTAGCTCTTAACTGCTGAAATTCATTTTGGAGGTAACAATGACTAGCCCCAAACAAAATGGAAAATTAAGTCAGTGATTGACTAAAGTTAGAGGTACAAGATCTCCTAAATAATGAAAACTTTAGACGGTCTCAAATGAAATCCCTTTTTATTTCAAACTTAGTGGTTGACCGTTTTTCTAATATTTTAGTAGATTTCCTGCTTTAATAAACAAAGTATATAAAAATTGCTTTAATCTCTTTTATGATTAAAAACATTGGCATTCCCATTCTGGCTCAGTGGTTAATAAATCCGACCAGGATCCATGAGGTCGCAGGTTCAATCCCTGGCCTCGCTCCGTGGGTTAAGGATCCAGCATTGCCGTGAGCTGTGGTGGAGACTGCAGACACGGTTCCAGTCCTGCACTGTTATGGCCGTGGTGTTGGCCAGCAGCTGCAGCTCCAATTCGACCCCTAGCCTGGGAACCTCCATCTGCCGAATGTTCAGCCCTAAAAAGCAAAAAGAAAAAGAAAAAAAGAAAAGAAAATGTTGCACTGCCTTAGAGACGTTGTTGACAATTACAATTGAACAGTTGTGCAGATTTGACTGGGAAAGTACGACATACTGCTATGAATTTACATTGATGCCAAGAAATACCCTGAAATTATTTTGTTGCCTTTTAAAGTGTAAAGAGAGTTGTTTTTTTCTTGTTTGTATTTTAGAGCTACTCAGAGGCACTTAGCAGAAGGATGGTGCAGTAACATTCTTTTCTCAGTTGGACCACCATGCATCCTGCCAATTTCTGTGATTTGTCTTTCTTCTTCTTATAGAGAAATCCTAAGAAAGCAAATGATGGTTCCTTATAATTTCACTTTACTGAATCCCAGCTAATTAAGGGTTTCTAAATCCAAATCAAGATAATATACACATGAAATAAAAGGTTTCTTTCTTGATTCATCCAATTGAATTCTATTGTGCAATTACCTATGCTTATTACTCGAGTCCTTTATATAAAAGCCAGGATAGAGTGTTCCTTTAAGTACTGAATATTTCTCTGTTTTTCTCCTTTGGCTGTTAATAGTTTAAAGAATAATTGTATTTTTTTTTCAGATGTTGGAAATAATCTTTTATGTACCTGGACATCTAACAAAGTCTATGTTTATAGGAAGTCAAAAGAGTATTAAAGGAAAGAGTGCTTGAAAGTAAGTCTAAACAGTTTCATCGTGTAGAGATTTGCAATCTCACCAGTTTTCTTGCCACAGGATTTCATCTACAGACATACATACCTATGTGCCTACTCATATGTACGTACATATATACATGCATCGATTTAATGGGATTAATCCTGGGCAAGAAAACAATGATATTCAAACCGTGCCCGTAAAACACCTTAAAAGAGCAGTAAAAGAAGCATCATGCCAAGAGCGAAGTTTCTAGAGTATTGTGACAGGCATATTCTGACTAGAATATTATTAAGCAACGATTGGAAGGAAATGCCTCTTAAAAGATCGATATGTAAAGTAAATGACCACTGGCTTCATTCCTCCAACACAGAGAGGACAGAGCTTGCGTTATCTCTCGCACTGAAGCCAGCCTACACTGATGACTGAAATCAGGCAAAGCAGGGACCCTGGGGGAAGAAATGTACACACTAGTCTAGCAGTGCCTGAAGGGCCCGAGAATCCTCCCAGGAGGACAGGCTCTGTGGTTCCACCAGTCACAAGTTGGAAGCACGAGCCACGCCAGGGCCAGGAATGAGTGGTCAGACTTCCTCCTGAACTTGGTCATCAAGGAGGAAGATGTCACACTCTTGTCGTTAGTGTTTTCTCTCCCATCCTGCTCCACTCATGCTCAGCCTCATGGGTTTTCAGTGTCAGTGATGAACATACTTCAATACTAAAAGATTCCCATCCTCTCCCAGATCAATGTTATTCAGTATCATTTACAATCTTGATAAAAATTCTCAGCCATGGAATACTCACTGTTTCATCAGAGCCTTGGAAGGTTAACCTTTTCCAAAGAGCTTTTTTTCCCCTTCGGGGTAAAATAATATCTTCTCAACTTAGTTTCAAAGAAACATTATTTAAGGCAGACTCAAACATTACTTCCATTACGTACACTCATGACTTTCCCCTAGCCCAACTCTTCACTGCCAACAAGTGCCAAGAACACCAGAATACGCTCTCTGATGAGGTCTTTTAGGCATATTCTATGACTTATTTCAACCTGATCCTTCTGCCTCCCTGTTCCCCAGAGCCATCCCTGTATGCTCTTCATAACATTTCTTACCACATCAGATCTTCTCTTATAGTTACTTGTTGACATACTGTTCTTCCCTATATGCGATTAACAATTCCTTAGGATAAAAAGTCTTTCTTGTCATTGCATCTTCTCAGTCTTATGCTTAGTAGACTCACAGTAAACCAGAAGACCTCCTTCAACCTTGAGCATTTTGCTAAGTGACATCTTGCCCTGCTCACCTTCAGGGATGGTGTGGAGAACCTATGAGCTACAGATATAAAAGTACTTTGAAAAGAGGAGGAAAACCCTAAACCAAAAGCAAGACAAAATATTAATCTATACATAATAAAAAACGCAACCTACTTTCTCTGAAAAATGTTTACATTTAAAGGGTGATTCCTTTTTTTTTTTTTTTTTTTGGCTGCCTTGTGGCATGAAGTTTGAAAATTCCCGGGCTAGGGATTCAATCTGTGCCACATTAGTGGCCCAAGCCACTGCAGTGACAACACTGGATCCTTAACCTGCTGTGCCACAGGAGAACTCCAAGGGTGATTTTTCTTTTTCTTTTTTTTTTTTTTTTGTCTTTTTAGGGCCATACCTAAGACATATGGAGGTTCACAGGCTAGGGGTCAAATCAGAGCTACAGCTGCCAGCCTACACCACAGCCACAGCAACGCCAGATCCGAGCCATGTCTGTGACCTATACCACAGCTCATGGCAATGCCAGATCCTTAACCCACTGAGTGAGGCCAGGGATCGAACCCACAACCTCACGGTTCCTAGTCGGATTTGTTTCTGCTGTGCCACGATGGGAACTCCCTCCAAGGATGATTTCTTAAGTCAGTTATTACAGCTCTGTATTGATATCTTAGGTATATCAGTCAATATAGAAAACAGAATGAGTATTTCTAAAAACCCTTCAAAAGAAACCATATGTGTCAGAGTAGAAAGAGTCAGAATTGATGTCATATATTGCATCCTGGCTGATGTACTGTGCATCTGAATAAGCAAAATTAGTCAACAAGTAGCATGTCAACCAGCAATAGGTAGGTGATAACATAGAGAAACCAGCTGTGATGGTTAATTTTCTGTGTCACCTTGAGTAGCCACAGGGTGACCGGATTAAACATGATTTCTGGGTACGTCTCTGAGGGAAATTTCTGGATGGGAGCAGCATGTCAGTCAACACACCCAGTAAAGTGGATCACGACTTCCGCCACAGTTGAGCATCATCCAGCCACGAATGGCCAGAGGCAGAGCAAGGAGGAATTTGCCCGCCCTTTTCTTCCTGCCTTACTGGTTGAGCGGGATACCTCATCTTCCGGGCCGTCAGACTGGGATTTACACTGTCTGCTCCCCTGCACCGTCTGGCTTTTAGACTCAGCTGAAATCACAGCACTCGGAGTTCCCGTGGTGGCGCAGTCTAAACGGATCCGACCAGGTTGCGGTTTCAATCCCTGGCCTCGCTCACTGGGTTAAAGATCCGGCATTGCCATGAGCTGTGGTGTAGGTTGCAGACGGGGCTCGGATCTGATGCTGCTGTGGCTGTAGCATAGGCAGCAGCTGTAGCTCCGACTGGACCCCTAGCCTGGGAACCTCCATATGCTGCAGGTGCAGCCCTAAAAAGCAAAAAAAAAAAAAAAAAAAAATTACAGCACTGGCTTTCCTGGGTCACCTGCTCACAGGGAATAGATCACGGACTTCTCAGCTTCTGTAATTACCTGAGAGTCAGTTCCTCATAATAAAAACCTCTCTGTCCCTCTCTCTCTCTCTCTCTCCCTATCTCCCCGTCTTTCTCCCCCTCACTTCTCTCTCCCCCAGCTTTTCAATCAGCAGTAAGGTAGGTGCTGCTATGAAGGGCTTTTGCAAATGTAATTACACTCGCAAATCAGTTAACTTGACATTAATCCAAAGAGAGATTGCCCTTAAGGGACTTGGCCACATCAGCTGGAGGCCTTTCTAAGAAAGCTGAGGGCGTCCCTGAGCTAAAAGCCTTCAAAACAGGAGCTGGATGGATCTCCCTTCCCCTTGGATCTTCCTTCCTGAGTGCCTGCTGCCTGTGGACAAGCTTCAGCCTGTGTTCACACGGTGCCAGCATGCTCATGACCTTTCCAAGTCCACTGCCTTGCTATGGATTTCAGGCTTGCTTAGCGACCCCCATGATAGCATATGTAGGTCCACTGCTTGTAATAAACACACACACACACACACACACGCACACATGCACCTCATATATATATTCCCTTCTAGTTCTGTTTCTCTGGGTCAACCCTGACTGATAAAGCAAGTGCTCAATGAACATCTGTTAAATGAAAAAATATTTATATTTTTATTTTACAAATATTTATATTATTTTTATAATATAAAAACTGGAAGCATATTCTATTACTTATTTATAATGGCATCATAAATCATGCCAAAACTTAAGGGCTAAAAGCAACAATAATCATTTATTATTTCTCATGGTATGCTTTTCTTCTTTATGCTTTTGTCTTTTCTAAAATCTCTACAACAAACATATATATTTTTTTTTTTTGGCCGCACCCACAGCATGCTAAAATTCCCAGGACAGGGATCAAACCTGAACCACAGCAGTAGCAGTGACAATGCTGGATCCTTAACTGCTAGGCTACCAGGGAACTCCTGAACATATATTATTTTTAAGTCAGAGGAAAATATGTTTTATCTATCTCTGTGTATACACACATGTGTACAGGCACATTTATCATGGAGAAACTGGTGGACAGGTTACCATCTATACTGACAGACTCAGCAAAATAAAATTCTCCAAATTCTTCTTATATTTAGGACTGAATTTCCATAGGCCTAAATACAAATTTTCATTCATTATAATGTAGCTATATCACGTCATTTGGAAGAAGATTCACCTGGTTGTGTCTTATAAAAGAAAATCAATGCACTGTAATTTTAAAAAGTTTCAAAGATAAACTCATGTTTTAAAGTACAGGGTATTTTTGGAGTTCCCGCTGTGGCGCAGTGGAACGAATTCAATTAGGAACCATTAGGTTGCGGGTTTGATCCCTGGCCTCGCTCAGTGGGTTAAGGATCTGGCGTTGCCATGAGCTGTGGTGTAGGTTGCAGACACGGCTTGGATCCTGCGTTGCTGTGGCTGTGGTGTAGGCCGACAGCTATAGCTCTGCTTAGAGCCCTAGCCAGGGAACCTCCATATGCCGTGGGTGTGGCCCTAAAAAGCAAAAAAATAAAATAAAATAAAGTACAGAATATTTTTAACAATAATATCATTTACACTCACATAATCAAATGCCAATATGTTTTTGTTTTTGTTTTTTCAAGTTCCCAGGCTAGGGGTCGCATTGGAATTACAGCTACCAACACACACCACAGCCACAGCAACGCAGGATCTAAACCACGTCTGCAACCTACACCTCAGCTCACAGCAACTCTGGATCTTTAACCCACTGAGCAAGGCCAGGGATCGAACCCCCATCCTCATGGATTCTAGTCAGGTTCGTCACCACTAAGGTACAATGGGAACTCCCCAAATGACAATTAGTTAAGAAATTATTTGTGTAGTGGATGTGGGAAATGGAGATTGCAGCATTTGTTTAGAAGCTAGACACTGGTTTCTAAAGTCTACAAAGATGATACAAAGAATTATCAGCTAAAATAAGCTACATGGAAATTTCTTTTAGTTTCAGGATTTCCATTGCTTTATCTTGAAGCAATTATTAATGTTCAAGCTCATTTAGAAACTGTATGCCACAGACTGATCCCTGTCTCCTCAGGAATTCATAGGTTGAAGCTCTAACCCCAATGTCACTGCATTTGGGGACAGGGTATTTAAGGAGGTATTTAAGGTTAAATAAGGCCAGGTGGTTGGGGTCCTAACCTAACAAAGTAAGGTCCTTATAAGATGAGGAAGAGACACAAGGAGTGTGAGCACAAAGAGGAAAGGACATGAGAGGGCACAGTGAGAAGCAGTGGTCTACAAGCCACGAAGAGGCCGCAGGAGAAATCGAACATGCTGACACCTTGATCTTGGACTTCCAACTCCAGAACTATGAGAAATGCATTTCTGGGTCTAAGCCACCTAATCGCTGGTATTTTGTATTAATGCTAGAAGATTAATACATGGCATAAATTAAGACCTATGGTAACTGAGCAATATCTTAAACAATAAAACATTCTGAGTACTGACCGATGTCAGCCACATCAGTCTCTATCTGAAAGTTCGGAAAATTATGAAAAAAAAATGGAATTAAGTCATCTACAATCACCACGTACTCATCACTTTATAGTATTTCCTTCCACCCTTTTTCTATGTATATATACTTTTAAAAAGTGTATCTAGCATCACCCCATTATGTATATCCTTTAATTTTAGTTTTATATATATATATAATGTATGCGTATTTAATAAGCATAAGATTCTTCCCTCTATTTAGAAATACTCTTCAGAGATGGCGATTTAGCAGCTGGATAGCATTTCACGAATATACGTATAGATTATCATTTTAATGGCTGCTGAGTGTTCACTGTACAGATATGCTGTGAGACATGGCACATATTTTTATGTATTTGATCACACATACTTCTCTTCCACCAGACCAGATCCTTTAAGGTATAGATGTGACTCTCACCCTTTCCTCTCAGCATATAATACTGTTTTTTTGCACAAGGACAGCACTTAATAAAGCTGAACCCAGTTGAACCAGATTATAATTATCCTTTTTTTTTTTCAGGAATCGGTGTTTGGGGCCTTACAGTTGGCGGCTCAACCCTAATTCCTCCATCTCACTTTAAGGAGGGCACATCCTCGGGCCACCCGAGACAGAGCACATGGGGCAGTGCTTGCGGTGGTGCTAAGAGCACTGAGACCAGAACAGAAATCTGGTCACACAAACTCCACCGCCAGTTTCTCCCACGTTTTCCATCATACTTTCTATTCTCAAGAAGGATTGAATCGCTTCCAGATCCAGTTCAAAAATTCCCAAGGAACAAACTGTGGGAAGGACTCAGGTGCACAGCTGATATGGGAAAAGGACACTTACCAGGAAAAGGGAGCTGACTCTACAAGGGATGGCAGCCGGAGCTCCCGGGTGGCCTAGCAGTTAAGGATTCAGCATTGTCACTGCTGTGGCTGAGTTTCGATCCCTGGCCCAGGAACTTCTGCATGTCACAGGGTGTGGCCAAAATAAATAAATAAATAAATAAATAATTTTAAAAAATAAAAACGGATAGGGCATTCCCATCATGGCTCAGCCATAATGAGCCCGACTAGCATCCATGAGGACGCGGGTTTGATTGCTGGCCCTGCTCAGTGGGTTAAGGATCTGGCATTGCCATGAGCTGGGGTGTAGGTTGCAGGCGCAGTTCAGATCCCATGTTGCTAAGGCTGTGGTGTAGGCCAGCAGCTACAGCTCCGACCTGACCGCTGGCCTGGGATCTTCCATGTGCCGAGGGTTTAGCCCTAAAAAGACAAAAAAAATAAATCAGTTAATAAAAGGGATGGAAGATGAGCCAAAGAACTTGTATACTCCCCTACAGAAGATCTGAACAGGGTAATATACCAGTGCTTCTTGTCCTTAAATGGCCTCTTCTTTCTTCCTCGCACATTGCCTGAAATTCTTACCAACTTTCCAGTTCAGTAAATTGAAGATAACTATAGTTTTGGACACTACTAAACTAAGAGCATCAAATGTATACAGAGAAAAGGGAGGGAAACTGATTTCTCTGGGTAAAAAAAATGCGAAGATCTCCCAATCTGGTTTTAAGTATAACTTCACTGACATTTAATTAATACTGAGGCTAAAAGCTAGGCTCAGACCTTGACAGGTAATAGAAACTGGGCTCATAAGAGCCAGTTGTTAAATTTTGGTAAGATATTTGGTGAGCCAGTTGTTAAACACAGATATTATTTAAAAAACTACACAAACTTTTTTTTTTTTTTAATTTTGCTGCACCCACGGCATGCAGAAGTTCCTGGGCCAGGAATGGAACCCACATCACAACTGCGGCCACACCAGATCCTTAACCTGCTACACCACACAGGAGACCACACTACACAAACTTAATATTAAATAAACAACATTAAACACAAAGGCAATAATGTTCAAAATTCTCACCATTTCAATAATTTGATTATGTTTAACTATTACATATGCTCTTTTTTAAGTTTTTTACACTTATACCTGCATGGTAGAAATACAAAATGGTAGCAAGTTATCATGCATCTCTCCCCATTGGCAATTTGAAATTAACCAAAACAGGAGTATGTATAACCATGGAAATTAGCAAACACTACAAACAGGATTTTTTTTTTTTTTTTAGAAAGTTGATTGCCAAATATTTAGTATCATACCCCTGGACACAATCTTCAAACACCAAGAAAATCAATTTGATTTGAAAATCTATGGAAGGACTTTTGGAGGCCTAGAATGGCCTAACAGAATCTAAAATGATGTAAAATATTACTTCTGATCTCCACTGGCCAAATTTAAGGCTGAGACTGTTTTCCCAGTTTATTATTCATCTGGTCCTATCTGAAAGGTATCTTCTAACAAGCAGAGAAATTTTGCACAATTCAGCTTAACATTATTTATCTTATGGTTAATGCTTTTTGTGTTTTTTCCATGAAATCTTTGCCCCAAGATTGTAAAGACAGCCTCTCTTTATCTTCTTAAAGCTTTATGTTTCTGATTTTAAGTTTAGGTCTATGACCTATCTCAAATTAATTTTTTGTGTATGGAGTGAGATAAAGGTCAAAGTTCACTTGTTTTCTTCCAAATGGATATTCGGTTGTTCCATTAGCATATTAATTGGTCTTAATTTATTTTTTATTTTTTATTTTATTTATTTATTTTGTCTTTTTGCCTTTTCTAGGGCCACACTCGTGGCACATGGAGGTTCCCAGGCTAGGGGTCTAATTTGTTTTTTAAAAAGACAATGTATACACAAAAATGCTAAAAATAATCCTAAAAATGTTAATAACTATTACTAATAGGTAGTAGGATTAGAGGTGGTTTCTTGTCTTCTTTAGTTTTCTGTATTTCCTTTTTTTTTTTAAGGGCCACACCCATAGCATATGGAAGTTCCCAGGCTAGGGGCTGAATCAGAGCTACAGCTACCGGCCTACACCACAGCCACAGCCACAGCAATGCATGATCGCAGCCGCATCTGCAACCTACACCACAGCTCATGGCAACACTGGATCCTTAACCCACTGAGCAAGGCCAGGGATCGAACCCGAGTCCTCATGGATACCAGTCAGGTTCATTATGGCTGAGCCACGACGGAAGCTCCTATCTTACTAATTTAGATAAAAGCCCATCTAAAGAAGTGGACACACTGTAAGAAGTACTACAAAATTATTTTATATTTAAGCTCAATTTGTATTATTTTCATTTATACTGCAAAATACTGAAAGCCCTTAAAACTGCCAAGTAGAAAACTCTGGACTCTGCTTTTAGATCCGGATACCTCCTCATTTAGATTTTGCAATTCTTTATATTCAAATTATTTCTGTGTTGATCCGGTTTTACAAAAGCCCAGAGATCTGTCTTCTCTACACGGTTAAACATTTATCTCACAAGCTCGTACGCCATTCTTTGGAAACTCTTGCTTGTCAGGGCAAAAGTAAACACCAACCTCTCTGTGTCTGAGTATCACAATGCAGTCAAAATGAAAGCAGTTTTACTGTAACAGGGTATTATTCCCAAAGAGATAAATATATACTGGCAAAAGAGGAAGACAAGCTAAGAATCAACAGCAAAAATGCCTAAGTCATCAGTTTCCATCACAGAAATGTCACATCAAACTTTCTTCTTTCTGTTTTGGATAGGTTTTGGATTCCCTGAGTTTTACTTGAGGTTTGAATTTCAGCCTTAAATGATCAAACACCAGGTTTTTCAGCCTGGCTTGCTCCCTCTCACAGCAATTCAAGCCAGCTTAGAAAATGCAACTTAACCAAAATATAGTCAAACACTTGGAAAACTCTCAACACGCCTGGCCTGCACTTGAGCTGTATGACAACCTGGGTTTCAAGCTTTCACTACATTAATCTGTGGCTCAGCAGTTTAGCCACAAGCTTCGGGAGGCGGGGAGGGGGGTGCTATGTCATCCAAATGCTGAGAATGGGGTTACAGAGGGAAGAGTAACAGCAGTTCTTCAAGGAGACTACATAATCAAAACATTTCACTGCTAAAGCTATCGTGCCAACTGAAATGACACATATGAACTGGTGACACTGAGTAGAATATTACAAAACTGCTCTATGGAAAGCAGCACGGTCAGAAATATATCTAACAGAACGGAGCTTGCGGCACGGAACAAATAGTTAAAATGAATAAACACTGAGGGGAAAAAGGACCCTGGAAAAGCGATCACAAAACTGCAAAACGACTATTGAGGACTGAAAGATTTCATGTGGAAACTTTTCTGCAGCTGTGATCGTTTGTCTGTATTAACAACAGCCCTGTTTTGTTTTGTTTGGGGGTTTGACAAATTACAGTATCCTGTCTCATGGAAAAATAAAGGGAAATGTAGCTCCATGGGTTCTTCATCCTGCAGTTTTACGCTTTCTCCACTCTTCCTGAGCTTTCCCGTAGCTGTGGACTAGAGGAGAAAGCCTTCAACCTTCAACTGCAAAGTCGGAGGGAAAGGTTTGATCTTGGTGACTCTAAGTCAGTTCCTAATGGAAATGAAAGCTGTTCACTCTGGAAACTCTGGCTTCAGTGCTAAGGGATCATGTGCAAACTGCAGAGTAAGTGGTGGGGCTGGGATCTGGACCAGCGTGCTCAGGCCTTTGCCCAGCCTCCCATCCCCACCATTTCCACAACTGCTCCTCCCAGCTCCACTTCTCTGATTGCTCTCATCCAGGACAAATTCATATTTTCATTCAAAGTGTTCCTTAAGTGGTGAAGAACACAAGGTACCGTAACAAGAAGTAGAACAGTTTCCTCTCCTCCAGGACAAATGTAAAGTTATAAGAAAACCAATCAGGAGTTCGATCCCTGGCTTTGCTCAGTGGGTTAAGGATCCGGCGTTGCCGTGAGCTGTGGTGTGGGTTGCAGACGCGGCTCGGATCCCGCGTTGCTGTGGCTGTGGCGAAGGCCGGCGGCTACAGCTCCTGTTAGACCCCTAGCCTGGGAACCTCCATATGCCGCGGGTGCGGCCCTAGATAAAGCAAAAAGACAAAAAAAGAAAGGAAAACTAATCAGTTCAGAAAGTATTACTTTTCAAAGAATAATAGATGAGATCCTTGTAGTTTTTGTTGTTCTGTTTTGCTCTTTTTAAGCTTCAGGAAAAGAATTTGGTCTGATTTAGGCAAAAAGAAGAATGTTCTTAGTGCTTGACCCATGCCTCCCCAAACACACACACAGACACATTTTTTTAAGGAGTAAGAGTCTGTGGGTGATAACTGGTTTAAAGAGAACTGGAAAAGCAGAGGGCGTGTCTACCGCTTTCTACTCATTGTTATGAAATGGGATCCAGAGGGGAGAAGGAAAGCTTCTACCTCTCCCCTATTTCTACTTAAGAATATCACCCTTATTTTTTCCAAGGTCACCGTAGTGGGATGAATGGTGACCCCAAATAACGTATGTCCATGTCTTAACCACCAGAACTTGAAACTGTGACCTTATTTGGAAAAAGCTTGAAGATGCAGATGAAATTAAGTTAAGAGTCTCAAGATGAGATCACCCTGGGTGGCCAGGTTGACCCCAAAGGCAACTATTAGTGTCCTTATCAGACAAAGAAGAGAAAAGGGGAAAACAGAGATTGAGGTGATACAGCCACAACTCAAGGAATACCTAGAGCCCCTGGCATCTAGAAATGGAGAGGAAAGAATCTCCAAATCTCCAGAGAGCCTGAGACCCTGCCAACACCTTGATTTGAGACCTCTGGCCTCCAGGACTATGAGAGAATAAGGGGGTTTTTTTGGTCTTTTTTTTTTTTTTCCCCTTATCTAGAGCTGCACCCGTGGCATATGGAGGTTCCCAGGCTAGGGGTCGAATCAGAGCTACAGCTGCCGGCCTATACCACAGCCACAGCAATGCGGGATCCGAGCCGTGTCTGCAACCTACACCACAGCTCACAGCAATGCCGGATCCTTAACCCACTGAGTGAGGCCAAGGATTGAACCCGCAACCTCATGGTTCCTAGTCAGACTGGTTAACTACTGAGCCATGACGGGAACTCCAAGGTTTTGTTGTTTTAAGCCATCAAATTTGTGGCAATTTGTTACAGCAGACCTAGGAGACTGACATAGTCACCCAGGTCTTTATCAGCTGGCTGCTTCGTCAATCTCTGCTATTTGTTTATCTGTTCAGAAAACAGGCAGGCGATGTGTCAGTCACTGAGCAATGCACTGGGACCCTGAGTTGAAAAAATAATTTTGCTCTCAAGACCTTTATAATCTGGTAGAGAGAATCAGACATGTAAACTAAGATGTAGAGTTTTCCTGATGTGATTATAACTTGTGGGCACAGGAAGAAGGCGGTCACTGCTTCCTGGGACGGTCACCAGGGAAGGGAAAAGGGCATGAGCAAAGGGATGGAAGCATGAAATCATGTAGCCTCTATGTTTTTGGTTTGTTTTATGTTTTGTTTTGTTTTGTTTGGGGGTTTTTTTTTTGGCCACACCCTTGGCATGTGGAAGTCCCCAGGCCAGGGATCGAACCCGAACAGTGACCCAAGCCACAGCAGTAACAGTGCCAGATCCTTAACCCACTGTACCACCAGGGAACTCCTATGGCGCCTCTATGGAAATTGGTTGTTTTTAAGTATGTCTACTAAGATTCCCAAGTAGGCATGATGAGAAGAAAAGTAGATAAAAGATTATAGAGAGCCATTTAGCCAAACTCAAGAGTTTGGAATGCATCCAAACAGAACAATGGGAACAAACGGGAAGCTACCATAGAGTTTTGAGTACAGTGAGAATATAACCACCCTGGCATTTCAGAAAGGTCACTCTGGTAGAGGCGGACAGGGCAGCGTGGAGACTCAGACCAAGGCAGAGATACTGACAGAAGAGCACTGATGCGGTCTCGGTAACAGATGATAGAGGCCAGCACTGGGCACGATGGTGAGATAAGCGCACAAGGGTAGATAAAAGAGAAACTTGCAAAGGAATCTGAGATAGAATAGAGTCGGAGTTAGAGAAGAAAAAGGAAACAAAGAAAATTCTACTACAGTAAGCCAGAGAGATGAGGCTATCACGAGGGGAGCAGCCACCTCTGAAGCCACCGAGAAGCCAAGTGACGTGAAGGCTGAGAGAAGTCCGTTGGATTTGTCAATGCAGAAACCACTGGTGACTTGGTCAGAGACATCTGAGAGCAGATCTTAACAACTAGCAGCCAGTCTCTGGCACATCGCTAAGCGTCAGTAAAACGGGGAGACTGGTCAGCAGATTAGTCGTTGTCAGAACTGCGCTCTTCCCAGCATCATCTCAGACTCAGAAATGCAATTTTTCAGGCCCCACTCCCATTGAACCACACACTCAGGGGCTCTAGGCCAAAAATCTGTGTTCTAACAAGCCCTCCACTGATTCTGATATTCGCTAAAATTCGAGAACCACCTACACATGCACCACACAGGGTCTTACTACTGAGAGTGTGAGCTATAAACTGGCAGCATCAACAGCACTTGAGAGTCTGTTACACATGCAGGACTTAGACCCCACACCTGACCTGCTGAATGAGAATCTGCATTTTTAACAAGATCCCTAGGGATTCTGATGCACATAAAGTGTAAGTTCCCGTCTTGCCTTAGCAGAAACAAATCTGACTAGCATCCATGTGGATTCAGGTTTGATCCCTGGTCTCCCTCAGTGGGTTAAGGATCCAGCATTATCGTGAGCTGTAGTGCAGGTCGCAGACTTGGCTTGGATCTGGCTTTGCTGTGGCTGTGGCGTAGGCCAGCAGCTACAGCTCCAATTCGACCCTTAGCCTGGGAAGCTCCATATGCCACAGGTACAGCCCTGAAAAAACAAACAACAACAACAAAAGCACAGTTAGATTTCAATCTCAGTCACTTCCTTGCCCAGCATCTCAAATTATTCATTATAGAAACCAGTAATCTGCTATTCAAAAATGAAGAATTCAATATAACACACCAAAATATCCTCCTTGCATAGGGGACAATAAATAAGAAAGGGGAAAAAACGGGCTGTAGTTTAGATGAGACCAGGAGAAGTCCAGGTGTAACCAAAGTAATGCAGGTGCTTTCTGGTTCTTTGGCATCCAATTCCAGACTACAGAGATACACATCTTTCTTCAAAAAGCTTAAACAACTTACTGAAGTTCCTTATATCATTCTGATGGAAAATAACATCAAGCCACTAGGATTTCATTCAAAATGTCTCTTGGTGCCCGTGACAGAGGCAGTAAAAGGGAACAAGTAGATCCTTATATGACCTGTCAGGGAACTGCTTATGTTAGGAAACCAAGAACATTAATAATACCTGTGCAATAATATCTCAGTGTCTCCAGACCAGCAGCATCAGTATTACCTTTGAGCTTGTCAGACTCCACATAATTGTACTCCAACTCTGACTTGCTGAATCAGAATCTCTGCTGATGTTACCTAGCTTAACACGTCCTCCAGGAGTTCCCATCGGGGCTCAGCAGAAATGAATTTGACTAGAGCATCCATGAGGATGCGGGTTCGATCCCCAGCCTTGCTCAGTGGGTTAAGGATCCAGCATCGCCATGAGCTGTGGTGTAGGTTGCGTCGCAGCTTGGATCCCGCTTTGCTGTGGCTGTGGCTGGCACCTACAGCTCTGATTTGACCCCTAGCCTGGGAACCTGCATATGCCAAGGGTGTGGCCCTAAAACAAACAGACAAACAAAAAAAAAACAAGTTCTCCAGGTGACTCTGATGCACATTCAAGTTTTAGAAGCATGGGTTTAGGTAGCAGAAACACTTCACATAAAATCGTGTCTCCTGTTTGCCTAAACTGCCTCTTAAAGTTTCTTCTCGATTTAGGGTTTTCATTTATCTTTCATGTCCTTTCACGGCTCCTTCTTTCTTTCTTCCTCTTTTTTCTTCCTCTATCTACCTATGTCTTTCCGTTCTACGTTTTCACTTCCTGTTTCTTTCCTGGCTCACTTTGGCTTTGAACTGCCTCATTCTTGAAGATACATACAAATCTAGCACTTCTGCTCACAAGTTTGCCAGCCTAAGCAAGTCTATCAGATACCCATGCTCAGCATTATGAAAGAAACGAAATAGAACATCAGCCGCTTTGTTCTCGAAACAATGCAGCTTGCAGAAACGACAGTATAGAACTAGGCATTGTACAGTCCTTTGGTATTAATGTGACTTTAATTAGCAAGACTGCTCGTGACAGTCATGTGTTAATTGTCCACAAAATGTCTGGTGGCATGGACAGAGGACACAACTTTCAGACTACAGGCAACTTACAGAATTTGGCCCCTGGTTTAGGATTAAGAGTTCTTGCCTTCACCATAGGAGGTGGCTAATAATCTCAACAGGAAAAATAAATTAATATTATTCATAAATATTATTTTTTACAATAAAAATATTGTTTTGTTTAACTGAAATAGTCTGTCCTCATTATACAGTCTACTGCCCATAAGAGTAATTGCTCATAATTATCTAGTACTAAATATAGTCCAGGTGCTTTTCTATAAGTCTTACAGTTATCAACGTAGTTAAAGCTCCCCACCACCCTATGAGTTTGGTGGTTTTACCATCCCCATTTTACAGCTAAGGAAGTGAAAGCACAGGAAGGTTAAGTAACTTGTCCAGGATCACAAGGCTGGGAAGTACTAGACATGGAATTTGTAAAAAGCAACCTCTCTTTGGGGTCCTAGATCAGATCCGCTCTGTTACACTACTTCTTCGTGAGAACAAGTTGAATCATACAAGGCACACTTGAATTTCATACTCCTTAATATTTCACACCAAGAGATCTAATGAACATTTCATGCTCCAACACTTGCAGCTGGAAAAGAGCACGGTGTTAGTGGGACTAATACTAATCTGGAAGGCAGAAGTCTTCAATTTTAATCGTTAACATCTACAGGCAGCTAGCTGGATGATTATGGATAAACTCACTGTTTTAATGTCCATGGGTCACAATTTCTTCTCTTGTTAAAAAAAAAAAAGAGGGTGCTAGACTTCCTTCAGTCATTTACGGTTCTCTCCAGATCCAACATTCTATGACGAATCCTAAGAATAAAACATAGTCCCAGGAAGTAATTAGACTTAGGAATATAATGGTACACAGAAGCATGATTAATTAATTGTATAATTATTATTTTAGCTATAATGTAAACCACTAATTCAATAGGGCACAGTTCTTGGTTATCTAGGCAGAACAGTGTTTGCCACTAGGTGAACAACATGCATAGAGATATTCGTTTCCTACCACTGCTGTAACAAATTATCACAAACTTAGAGGTTCAAAACAAAGCGACTTTATTATTGTACAGTTCTAGAGGTTAGGAATCTAAAATATGTCTTAACGAGGGTAAAAATCAAGGCTTCAACAGGGCTGCACCGGCTCCTAGAGGTTCTAAGGGTGAATCTGTTTCCTTGGCCCTTCTAGCTTTTGGAGCCCGCCTGCATTCCTCAGCTGATGGCACCCTTCCTCCACCTTCAAAGAAGGCAATGGCAGGTTCCTTCCTTACATCATTCCGACCTCTTCTGCCTCTCTCTTTGACGTATAAAGACCTTTGTCGCTGCCCACCTGGATAATCCAGGATAAACGCTCCATCTCAAAATCCTTAACTTAATCATATCTGCAATGTCCTTTTGTCATGTAAGGTAACCCAGTAACAGGTTTCAAGGATTAGGTCATGGACCTCTGGGGCTGGGGGTATTATTCTGCCTACTCTAGGAATAGTGTATGGTTCTCCAGGGAGACTTCTGTTTCATATATTTAAAAACAAAAGAATAACAAGAAAAATATCCAACTCTAAAATATTGTAATAATGTTTACATGTAAACGATGAAGTGCATATATCCATTTATTGAATATTTTCTAGAGTTGCTATTGTTTTGAGTACAAAAGAATGTTTGAGTCCAAAAAGACCATAAAAATAACGTAGTGAAATCAAGCCTCCTTATTTCATATGTGAAGAAACAAGGGCCCAGAGAGGCTAGTGACTTGCTAGTGAGAGAGAAGTGAGACTAACACCTTTTGGCTTTGTTCCCAGGTCTAAGCTCTGCCATGACACCCTTAGGCTGCCTTCCATTTTTTCAGTCTACCAATAATCTCTGAGACGTCTGCATACAATTTCTTAGCCTAATGCTTAAGGAAAAATCTTAGCTAAATATCCTTTGGCACACCAGGCAACTCAGACAATCTTTCATAACTGATGCTAATGATTAAAACAGGCCTCTTACTCTTCCTTCTTCTTTAGGGAAGTATGTAAAAGAGTGAAATACTGAAGAAGGAAAAAAATAAACTCTTGGTCTTTTGATTGCCTCGTGACGATAAAGAGTAGGAGGAAAGCTATGCTGTGGTAAGGAAAGTAGCTAAACCACAGATGAGGAGTTCATTGAAAAACCATCTTGTAAATACCTTTTCTTATCCTTAAAAAGTGTCAAATGATATGCCTCAGATATCATGCTAGTAAGGAGATTTAATTCCATGGGGCTGTTGATAAAAGCAAAAGCTATATTAAGTGCAAAAAATCTAAGAGTAGCAACAAACTTAGGTGACTCCTTAAAATATGTCATTTTTTCTAGGTCAAATCCTTGTTTTGAAAGGAAAAATCTTAACTTCTGCATTGCATAGAGTAAAGAGAGTGCAACCCCGGCCCTAAACACAGGCAGCATGGACAGCACTGTCAGCCTTCCCACCCCAGTTTCCCCTTTCTTAAAAAGCAGAAAATTCTAGCTTCTCCTCAGAGAAGGAAAAGGGCAACAAAGCCCCTCTGAAATATGCCGTTAGAAACTACATTAACACATTAAAGAGTATATGATGATTTCAATAGATGCCAAGAAAGCATTGTTGAAGTACAAAATCCATTCTTTTTTAAAAAATTTCCTTAGCTAGCTAGTAACGGAAATAAATGTTCTTGAATTAAAGTGCTCTGTGGAACTTATCAGAATATCACAACAAAAATCATAATGGTGAAACTCATGTTCCCAGAAATTGCAATTAGATTTTACTGACTCTTAATATGAATGAAGAGTCAAGGATCCTTTGACATCGGTTAAAATCTCTAACAAGATCAAAATAAACAACACATATATAGGGGGGGAAATGCAGGAAGCAAAAGAACAACAAAATTAAAAAAAAAAACCTATAGAGAGAAAGGAGGGAAGAAAGGAAGAAAGGTAAGGAAGCAGGAAGGAAAAATGGAAGGAGAGAAAGGAAGGGAAAAAAGGAAGAAAGGAAGACAACCCTCAGACAACGTAAAAGAGCTCTGGAAATTTGAAAATATATATGAAAGGAGCTCTCTGGTGTCTAGTGGTTAGGACTCAGCATTTCAACACTGTGGCCTCGGGTTCAGTCTCCAGTCTAGAAGCTGTGATCCCACATCAAGACAATGCATCTTGGAGTTCCCGTCCTGCCGCATCGGAGATGAATCCGACTAGGAACCATGAGGTTTCAGGTTGGATCCACAGCCTCGCTCAGTGGGTTAGGGATCTGGCTTTGTTATGGAGCTGTGGTGTAGGTCCCAGACTCGGCTCTGATCCTATGGTGGTGCAGGCCGGCAGCTGTAGCTCCGAATGGACCCATAGCCTGGGAACCTCCATATGCCGTGAGTGTGGCCATTAAAAAAAAAAGAAAGACAGTGCATGTTGTGCACAGCCAAAAAAAGACAGATACAGATGAAAAACAAAACAAAACCAAGCAAAGGATTGGAAGACAAAATTGAGAAAATCTCTAAGAAACTAGAACAGAAAGATGAAGGGTTTGAAATGGGAGAGAAAAGATAAAATAATTACAGGCTCAATCAAGGTTGAATAATAGGAATTCTAAAAAGAACTCAGAGAAAATGGTAGAGAGGACATTACTAAAGAAACAATATAAGAAAATTTCCAGGGAGTTCCTGTCATGGCGCAGTGGTTAACGAGTCTGACTAGGAACCATGAGGTTAAAGGCTCAATCCCTGGCCTTGCTCAGTGGGTTAAGGATCTGGCGTTGCTGTGAGCTGTGGTGTAGGTCGCAGACGCAGCTCGGATCCTGCACTGCTGTGGCTGTGGCGAAGGCCGGCAGCTACAGCTCAGATTAGACCCCTAGCCTGGGAACCTCTACATGCTGCGGGTGCAGCCCTAAAAAGCGACAAAAAGGCGCAGAAAGAAAGAAAGAAAGAGAGAGAGAGAGAGAGAGAGAGAAAGAAAGAAAGAAAGAAAGAAAGAAAGAAAGAAAGAAAGAAAGAAAGAAAGAAAGAAAGAAAGAAAGAAAGAAAGAATTTCCAGAACTAATGTACATGGGTTGCCAGGCGCAGCTTGGATCTGTCATTGCTGTGGCTGTGGTGTAGGCCAGCAGTTACAGTTCTGATTTCACCCCTAGCCTGGGAACCTCCATAAGCCGCAGGTGTGGCCCTAAAAGACAAAAATAAAAAAAAGAAGAAAAGAAAGAAATATGAAAATAAATATTAGAAATAACTTAAAAGACTGGGAAACATTTATTGTAGAAGAATAGAAGTGGTGGATGGAAAAAGTTGGAAGAATATTGTTTTTGTTAACATCATATGACAAACTACATGTTTTTGGTCATTGATAAAAATTAAAGTTGAATTTAAAAATAACTGTAATATAAAATTGGCAAGGCATAGGTTTGAAAATTTAAGTTGTTTATGAAGGACATAAAAGAAAACATGAAAAAATATAACAATAAACAGTGATCTTGGAAAAGAAAGCTCCATATTGTCTACATTTCACAAATAGTCTAAGAATCTTCCAACAATTTGTATCCATTTTTCCTCTCCCAGGCTTTGTGCTGTAGTTTTATATATTGTATAATCCACATGTGTTGCTGTTGTTATAAAACTCACAATGTATTGTTATTATTTTAGCTTTAAGCATTCAGTTATCACAAAGAGATTTGTTTAAACCTCATTTATATTTATGTACCTATTAACTCTTTCCAGTGCTTTTCATTCCTTTGCATAGATCTAAATTTATACTTATTTCATTTTCTCTATACCTGAAGGGCTTCCACAAACAGTTCTTATAGTGCAAATCTGCTGGTAGTAAATTCTTTTAGCTTTTGTAGGTTTGAAGGAGTCTGTTTTTGCCTTTAGTTTGGAAAGATAAATTGGTAGGTATGGAATTATATATTGATGGATTATTTTTTCAGTGCTTTAGTGCCCAACTGTATTCTGCTTATTTATGTATTTTTTTCCTCTCTTACCACCTTAAGATTTTTTTAGTATCAGTTTTAGGCAAGTTGATTATGATATACATTGGCGAAGTTTTACTTGTTTCTTGTGCGTTGTATTAACTGAGCTTCTTTGATCTCTAGAGTTACGATTTTTATCAGATTTGGAATTTTTCAGACATTATTTCTTCAAACATTTTTTTCTGACCTCACTTTGTCAATTCTCCCCTGGGGACACTAAAGTTACATATATATAATTTTATATAAAAGATATATTATCTCCTCTATACATTGTTCCACAGCTAGACCTACTAGTCCTTTTGTTTGTTTTTTTTCTGTATGTTTCATTTGGATAGTTTTTATTGCTATATCTTCAAGTTCACTCGTCTTTTATTATATAATTTCAATCTGCCGTTAACCTCACCGATAATTTTCATCTCTAAAGCTTGATTTGGGATTTTTAGGATATATATCTTTTCTCTTTTCATAAGGCTCATGCTTTCCTTTACATCACTGAACACATGGAAAACATTTACAAGAGCATTTCAAGGTTCTTTTCTACTAATTTTTCACTGGTGTCATTTCTAGATTAATTCAATTGATTGGTTGTTTTCCCTCATTATGAATTGTCCTTCCTTGCTTATTTGTATGCCTGTTATTTTTTTAAACTGGATGCCACATATTGTGAATTTTACTTTGGTCCTGGATATTTCTGTATTCTTATAAATATTCTTGATCTTGCCCTGGGACATGGTTAAATTACTTAATCCTTTCGAAACCTAAAAGGGAGGTGGCGGGGGTGGGGGGACAGCCTGCTGGTCTAAGACTAATCGTCTTATCACTCAGTACACTTTGTGAGTATTCTACTTGATATCCTGTGCGTTAGGCCTATTCCACACTGGTTGATGGAAACACAAGTTATTCTCAGCCCTGTAGGAAATTTGGGGATTGTCCACATGATCTTTTCATGTTCTTTCCCGGCCTTAGACAGTTTCCCCACACATGTGTGTCGTTCATTATCCAGCTGCAGATTTAAGAACCCTCTGCAGAACTCCAGAATTCTCTTTAGCTCTTTCCTCTGGTACTCTGCCTTGAGAATTCTAGCAGCGTTGGCATCCTTGAGTCTGTGCTAAAAATACAGAATTTGAGTAGCACACCAGGCTATGTGTGGTTTCTCCCCGACTACAGTGCAGCCTGAAATCCTCTCCAGTTAGCAAACTGGGGCATTCGTAGGGCCCTCCTATTTATTTTCCTCTCTAAGGGGTCACAGTTCTGCACCCTGTATTGTCTAATGTCTCAAAATCATTCTTTTATATATTTTGTTCTGCTTTTAGTTGTTTAAGACAAGGGATAAATCTAGTCCCTGTTATTCCACCATGGCCAGATAGTATAATGACAGCTGTTCCCAGATTAAACCATGAATTTAATATAAACCCAATCAAAAGCCCACAGAATCTTTTCTTTTAAATGAGCTTGTTGATTTAAAACTATATCTAAAAAAATAAAAATAAAAAACTATATCTAAAAGCAAAAATGTAATCAAACAATAAAAAATTTTCGAAAAAAAATAATAACAAGTGAAAGCAGTCAGACAATTAGACAGCAACATCCAATGCTACCGGTTATATGTGGGAACTAAAAAGACACAATGAACTTCTTTGCAGAACAGATAATGACTCACAGACTTTGGAAAACCTATGGTTTCCAAATAAGACAATCTGGGGGGTGGGGGGATGCACTGAGGGTTTGGGACGGAAATGTTATCAAATCGAGTTGTGATGATTTTTGTACACCTATAATTGTAATAAAATTCATTAAGCAATGGGAAAAATAAATAAAAATAAAACAAAAAAGAAAAAAAATAATAACATAAATCTTGTCCTACGTGACATTAGACAATCTAATAATCTAAGACAAAATAAAAAGGGTATAATTTGGGAGCAGAAATATACATACAGATTGACAGATACTGGAGAGAGTATGGGCAAGTATGGGGTCCTGAAGCTTCAATTCCCTTAGCTTCACTATAAATCTGCCTTTAACAATGTATATAAAACATAAAGATCAACTTGGGTTTACCACAAGAAAACAAATAATTTAATGTCTGAGAATATGATTTTATTTAGCACATTAAAGGATAAAATTAAAGGATAAAATTCACTAAAATAAAGGATAAAATTCACTAAAGGATGAAATTAAAGGATAAAATTCACTAAAATAAAGATAAAGCTCTGATTATTTTAAAAGTCAGGACAGTGGTTACTTCTAGGGAGAGGCTGGGGGTTGCAACTTGGCATATTTTCTACAAGGCTGGAAATATGCTATTGCTTGACCTAAACAGTGTTAACAAGGGTATTTACTCTATGATTATCTGATAAACTGCATATATATGCGCTACGGTGTTTACATACATAAACTAGACTTCATGATTAAAATAGTAAAGAATATATCATTTACAGTAACAAAAATATTAGTTCTCTATGAGTAAGCTAACAAATAAATCATACCCTCAGATCGGAAATTATAAAACTCTATTAAGAGACATGACAGAAAATCAAAAGAAAATCTGCAGAGATACACCACATACATCTGTAGGAAAATCTGATGTTATAAATTTTCTCGTTACATTGCTTTATAGAGCCCATATAAACCAAATAAAATCCTAACAAAGATTTTTGTGGAATTGACAAGTTTATGCTAAATTCATAATGGAATTGCAAATGGTCAAAAATGATCAAGACACTCCTAAAGAAGCACAGTGTTGGAAGTTTTCAAGCTATGCTAATTAGGATAATGTGGTCCTAATGCCGGAATAGACAAATAGACCAGTAGAACAAAACACAGAGCCTAGAAGAATGCCCATGAATGTATGGAAATTTAATCTGTGACAGAACTGGAATAACAGCTCAAAGATGATGGGACAATTGGAATACACATGGAATAAAATATAATTGAACCACTGCCTTAAGTCAGTCTCAAAAATCAAGTGCAACTTGATTAAATAATTCTTAAAAAACTTTAAAATTTTGAAAGATAAATCTATAAAACTTTTAGAAAATAATATGAAAGTGCATTTTCTATTACCTTGAGTTAGGGAAGACTTAAAAATGTTTGACCTACAGGGAGTTCCAGTCATGGCGCAGTGGAAACTAGGAACCATGAGACTGTGGGTTTGATCCCTGCCCTTGCTCAGTGGGTTAAGGATCTGGCATTGCCATGAGCTATGGTGTAGGTTGCAGACAGGGTTCGGATCTGATGTTGCTGTTGCTGTGGCTGTGGCATAGGCCAGCAGCTGTAGCTCCAACTGGACCCCTAGCCTGGGAATTGCCATATGCCATTGATGTAGGCGCTAAAAAGGAAAAAAAAAAAAAAGTATGACCTATAAAGGAAAAGACTGATATACCTATCTATATTTAAGTTTAGAAATACTATCTATCGAAAGGTACAAATATGTTAATAGGATAGAAGAGAAAGCACAGAGGAGAGTCACATATACAATTATCTGATTTATGACAAAGATGTCACTTGTCGTAGGGAAAGAAATGATCTCTTCAACAAAATGTGCCAAGGTCAACTGGATGTCAATATAGAAAAATAAATAAATAAACCTGGACCTCCACACATTCATATATATAAAATGAGTTCCCTTGCGGTACAGGGGTGAAGGATCCAGCATTGTCATTGCAGCAGTCTAGGTCTCTGCTGTGGTGTGGGTTTGATTCCTGGCCAAGAAACTTCTACATGCCTCAAGCATGGTCAAAAAAAAAAAATATATATATATATAATTCTAGAAGAAAATATATAACCTGGAGTAGATAAAGATTTCTTAAACATGAATTTTATGTACTAAATATTACCATAAAAATTTATAAACTGGACTTCATTAAAACTAAGAACTTCTGTTTATCAAAAGGCAATACGTAGGAGTTCCCGTCGTGGCGCAGCGGTTAACGAATCCGACTAGGAACCATGAGGTTGCGGGTTCGATCCCTGGCCTTGCTCAGTGGGTTAAGGATCAGGTGTTGCCGTGAGCTGTGGTGTAGGTCACAGACGCGGCTCGGATCCTGCGTTGCTGTGGCCCGTGGCTACAGCTCCCGTTAGACCCCTAGCCTGGAAACCTCCATGTGCCGCGGGTGCGGCCCTAAAGTGACAAAAGGCAAAAAAAAAAAAAAAAGGCAGTACGTAAAGATGAAACAGCAAGTCATAAGCCAGAAGAAGATATTATGTCTGTTAATGGACTTGAATCCATACATATGTAAAGAAATACAAACCAAAATCAGAAAGACTGGCAACCCCCCCAAAAAGGAGCAAAAGACAAGAGCACCTCATAACAGAAATTTAAGACCATTAAGCCTATAAAAAGTTGTTCAACATCATTAGTCATCCAGAGAATGCAAATCAAAGAGAAAATGAGAGTCTATAAGGTTAAACCATAAAAAATCACTTATAAGATGATTTCATATAGACCAATCTAATAAAATGGGCTAAAATTCAAGGAATGACCGTAACAGTGTTCATGAGGACATAAAGCAGCTGAAATACACACATTGTTGTTACAAGTATATATCAGCACAACAGCTTTGCCAAACTGTCTGGCTATATCTATTAGCTAAAGTCAAGCATACATTAACCCATGCCCAGAAATTCCACTCCTGGCTATAAATTCAAGAACAGTAATAACTTCTGTTCATCAAAGGATCAGGAATGCTTATAACAGGACTACTTAATAGTCTAATACATGAACCCACATGTGCATCAACTGTAGAATGGAAAATTGTAAAATGATCACATGGTGGAATACTACATAGCAATGAAAAAGAACAGCATATTTTTTACATACAATATCTTTCAGATATAATACCGGGTGAAAGAAGCTTGGTAAAAATAGCATGCTTTATGTGATCATTGTATGACATAATTGCATAATTGTAGGAGTTCCCGTTGTGGCTCAGTGGTTAACGAATCCGACTTGGAACCATGAGGTTGTGGGTTCGATCCCTGGCCTTGCTCAGTGGGTTAGGGATCCGGCATTGCCATGAGCTGTGGTGTAGGTTGCAGATACGGCTTGGATCCCGCATTGCTGTGGCTGTGGTGTAGGCCGGCAGCTACAGCTCCTGTTAGACCCCTAGCCAGGGAACATCCATATGCCGCAGGTGCGGCTCTAGATAAGGCAAAAAAAACAAAACAAACACTGGATAATTGTACAAATATAATTCTATTCATTGAGTTCAAAATAGGAAAAGCTGATCTACAGTGGTAGAGGGTAGAATACTGTATGCATAAGGGATTCTACTGTAGTACTGGAGGTGTTCTGTATACTGACCTAGATAATGGCTACACAGGTATGTACGTATACAGTAACACATAATAATGCTATACATGTAAGTTAATTCACTTTGCAGACTGTAGACAAGATATCTATGATATATGTGGCAAAGGGTGTAAAAATATAAGTTTAACTAAGAAAACATATTAGGAAAATAAAATTACCAAAAATTATTATCCAAATTACATGAAAATCTTCTACATATTTTAAGACTATAAATAACCCAATAGGAAAACAGGCATCATTGAAAAGGAAACAACAATGTATAAAAAAAAATTCTATCTTATTAGTTATCATGAAAATGCTATTTAAAAGTCACATGATACCATTTCCAAACACCAGAAAAGCAAACTTTTAAAGTTCATCAATATCAAGTGTTGGCAAGGGTTTGGAACAATTAGAACTTAAACACTTCCAGTGGCACTTATCATGATTGCCATTTATATCAAATTGAAAAAGCATACAGGAGTTACCATAATGTCTCAGTGGTTAACGAACTGGACTAGCATCCATAAGGATGTGGGTTCGATCCCTGGCCTCACTCAGTGGGTTAAGGATCCAGCATTGCCGTGAGCTGTGGTGTAGGCCCGCAGATGCGGCTCTGATCCCACATTGCTGTGGCTTTGATGTAGGTGGGCAACTACAGCTCCAATTGGACCCCTAGCCTAGGAACCTCCATATGCCCTGGGTGTGGCCCTAAAAAGACAAAAAAAAAAAAAAAAAACTAACCACCTGTTGAATGGGGTAATATTTTACATTTCAAAGTAGATAGAGTGCACAGAAGTATTTTTAATTTTTCACAAATTTTTGCATTGAACTTCTCTATCATATTTATATTAAGAAAAAATTGTTTGACAATATTTTGTCTAGGTTCAGAGCAGAACTAAGTGACCTCTTAAATCTCTTTTGTTCTAGTAAATCAAAGGATTCAAGTTATCGTTAAGTCTTTCCACCTAAACTCTGATATTCTTGTTATTTGTGCATTCCCAAATTAGAAACCTGAGAAGTATTATTATCCAGAACATGGACTAACAGGCACTCTTTCTTTTGTAATACAGTACTTTGAAAAACATCATTTTTTACCCCTGCCTTTTTTTCAAAGGATGTGAACAAAATGTTCAAGGTCAATGAAACAATTTACAAGTTTTACCAAACAGGGGAGGGCGGGGAGGGGAGAAGGAAAGAGAGAGATAAGATTTGATTCCCAAGGACCTTCTGATATATGAAGTCTGTTGGAAAAATTAGTATCTTTATAAAGTAAATAAATACTTTAGAATTCACTCCATGCTGTTGGTGTTGCATAAGCCAAAGACAGATTTTACAGGAGGGAGAAATGAAACCGCGCAGCTGAAGTAGCACTGTCCTTTCAGATTGTCATTCTCTTTAGACATGACACATTTAGAAGACAAACTCTAAGCAAATAAAATTTAATGTCACAAAAATGTACTTTTCTTCCAGTAGCTACAGAGACATTACCAAAAACTCATTTTTAAGATCTTTGGAATAATAAATATCTTTGACTTGAATATAATATTAACCAATGCACTAAGGAAACAAGCCACAAACAATCATACAAACCTATAAAGGCACTCTGGTGGGTGTATATATATTGTAATTTTTGTTTGTATAAATTTATAGTTTAGTGTAGGGATATTATAGAAATTATCTATTCCTGCAGGGTTAGTTATTTCATTAAATATTATGATTTATCCTTTCATTAACTATGATTTCATTCGCAATTTCACTTCATTACATATTATCATTTATCTCTACCATAAATAAATTATACCAATAAGACTTAATATGATATACACCATTATTTCCCCTCGCCTTCTATTCTTTTAGCCTCCAGACACAAAAGACAGCTAATTTGTGGAGTAAACCGAATACTTATGCACCTTTCACTTATAGATTCTGAGACTCATTTCTTACACCTTAAGATTTCGCTAAACATTTACTTGCTATGCTGTTTAACCGAATCAAGAGAGTCAAATACATTACTGTTTTAAAATAAAACCAAAAAAGGCCCCCGAACTATAATCCCTTGTCTAGCAGCCCTCATAAACCTGAAACTGAAATTCATGTTCCTTTTAAAATTGTTTTTCCCCTTGTTTTTTGATTTCTATAGCAATGAGGAGAAGAGGGTGGTGGCTGGTAAACATCTGTGAAAGCAAAGATAGCTTACTGACAACCTGACACTTCCTGGTTCACAGCACAGACCCAGGGCTCTTCCAGACTTGACCACATGAAGCCAGGCAAAAAATTTTCAACAGAGCAGCCCAAACTGCTATTTTGATTCAGTACATTTTCTATTACTTTATCTCTTTTACACTGTAAATGGTGGCATCTTGGTTAGATCATGGTTAATTTTCTGTCCACTGCTATTCCCTTTTGCTCTGCCATTTTGACATTACACTAACTTTTAAAACTGGGAGTCCTTATAAAACGGAATTTGGAAGCAGCAGCGGTGGCCTTGGACTCTCTTCACACTTATTAAGAGGGAGCGAGACCTGGTGGTGAGGTCCCCCAACACAACTGAACTGTTTAGTTGCTGGAAGAAAAACAAAAATACTTTTGATCTTGAAAACATCTACGTCGGTGTGTATCACATTAATGCTCTATTATTAAATCCTTAATTTCAGTGTTTGTTCTAAAATCAATGGGGAATTACAGCTATACATTTTTGTAAAATAAAATATTTTAAAAATCATTTTCAAAGGAAAATCAAAGTTGTAGAGTAAAATAAAGTTATGAAGCATATTTTCCAGAAAGCTAACATTCTAGGATAAGTTAGATCTGCCTCCCCACCCTTGGGAAATTATATTTTAAAATATACTATTTCTGGAGTTTCCTTTGTGGCTCAGTGGTTAACGAACCTGACTAGGATCCATGAGGATGCGGGTTCAATCCCTGGTCTTGCTCAGTGGGTTAAGGATCCAGCGTTGCCATGAGATGTGGTGTAAGTGCCAGACACGGCTCAGATCCTGTGTGGCTGTGGCTGTGGCTGTAGTGTAGGCTGACAACTATAGCTCCGATTCGACCCCTAGCCTGGGAACCTCCTGATGCTGTGGGTGCGGCTCTAAAAAGCAAAAATAAATAAACAATTAAATAATACTATTGCAAAGGAGGCATCCATAAGGACTAAAAGGGAAGATTATGAAGGGAAAAGGGGAAAAAAAACCTTGATGGCCCGTTTAACCCACTTTTAGTTTTCATCATAGACACCTAGTTTACATTATAATTTTTTTTTTTTGGCTGTACCCATGGCATGCGCACGTGCCAGGGCCAGGTATAAAACCTGCACTGGAGCAGCGACTGGAACCACGCAGTGACAAGGCTGGATACTTAACCCACGGAGCCACCAGGGACCCCCATCATTTTAAATGAAGTCATGGAGTTTACAGAATATTAGGTACAATATGATCCAATTTTATTTACATGTGCAGAAAAATATTGGGAAAAAAAGGTACATTATACCAAATAGATATTTTTGGTTATGGGATTAAGCGCTTTTTTTAATCTTCAAAAGTATAAATATATATAAATTATATCTATAAGTTTTATAATATATATATTTACCAAATATACTATATATCATACATATACATATTTTCTATGTATATATGCTACATATCTATATTTTATATTTATATTTTTATATTATATATACTATTATTTCTACTAATAAAAATCATTTTCAACCTAAAAATAAATTATTTCTGTGTGACCCAAGAGGTTCCTAAGTTAAACTTGGAGAAAGACGATAATTCACTTCATTTATCCATTTATTTGAACATTTATAACAAATACTTTTTAAGCATTTACCCATGTCAAGCCCTTTCCCAGGTACACAGTATAAGACATATGACTGTTCTATTTTCAGGCAACTAAAAGTCAAGTTCCAAAACCAGGGAATTCAGCTGTCTCCCAACACTGTCTAGATTATTTCAACAACTATCTGTTGAGCAACTTTTCTTTTTTTTTTTTTTTTTTTGCTTTTTTAGGGCTGCACCTGCGGCATGTGGAGATTCCCAGGCTAGGGGTCGAATCGGAGCTAAAGCCACCGGCCTACACCAGAGCCCCAGCAACACCAGATCCAAGCCGTGTCTGCAACCTACACTATAGCTCACTGAAATGCCAGATCCTTAACCCACTGAGCAAGGCCAGGGATCGAACCCGCAACCTCATGGTTCCCAGTCGGATTCGTTAACCACTGTGCCACGACGGGAACTCCTGTTGAGCAACTTTTATGTGCAGAATCTTGTGTTAGATCCTCAGAGGATGAAGACAAAAGAGACTGTGGAGAATGATGGGGCCTTCAGAGTGAAAAGACCAGTGAAACACTGAATGCAGATGAATAAGAGCAAACACTTAAGTAATGCTCATTCCGTCAAGACCCATTCTAAGCACCTGATGTATATAAACTCAGCATGGAGTACCCATTGTGGCTCAGCAGTGAGGAACTCAATGAGTATCCATGAAGACGCAGGTTCGATCCCTGGCCTCACTCAGTGGATTAAGGATCTGGCGTTGCCGTGAGCTGTGATACAGGCTGCGGGCATGGCTCAGATCTGGCGCTGCTGTGGCTGTGGTGTGGTGTAGGCCGGCAGCTGTAGCTCCGATTCAACCCATAGCCTACAAAACTTCCATATGCTGCAGGTGCAGCCCTAACAAGACAATAAAAAATAAATAGATAGATACATAGATAGATAGATGATAGATAGATAGATAGATAGATAGATAGACAGACAGATAGATAGATAGATAGATAGATAAAACAAACTCAGTCTGTTTAACTTGTTAAGTAAGGTCTGTTGTTATCATCCCCACGCTATAGAGGAAGAAACTGGGCTCAGAGAGATCAAACGTCCTGCTCAACACGAACCAGGTAGTAAATGGCAGAGCCTGAGTTTGAACCCGGACAATCCGGCCCCAACATATAAGTTCCAAACCACTACAAGGTATAGGTGTGGGTTTGACCAAGAAAAGGAGGGAGTCCATTCTGGAAAAGAGGTAAAGCGTCTTTGGAAGTCAGCCTGCGGAAGGAAGCCGTGCGACAGTGCGCAAGGCTTTGTAGGAAAGGGACAAGTAGCACAATGAAGAAACAGAAGTAGTGGGGATCTGGGAGCTTTGCCCTAAAAATTATGTATGGATAAATCTAAGGTGCACCTAAAGAGGAGAAACAGCCGATGAAAGAATCTGAAGCAAAATGAGTTGTAAACACACCAGAAAGAAAAGACATTTCGGTTGTGAAATATTTTGTAGTGATCCAAGGTGATCGCTCCTCAGCCTGAACTAAGAACGGGAGGGTGAGCCGTGGAGACACGGACACGCCAGGGTTCTGGAACTGCAGAGTGAGAACAGCCAAGAGTTCTGAGGAGGGCAGCCCAATGCAGAAACTGAGGAAAGGGAAGAACATTCTGCAGAAAACGACTTGGGCTGTGGAGACTGACCCACCAGCCAGCTGCGACGACAGACTCTGACGGAGGAAGAACCAGAGGGATGGACAGACACTGGGACGGTGCTGAGGTCACCGAACCAGGATGATGACACTGTACAGAGGAGAAGCTGTGCAAGGAAAAGAGTGCCAACTCACAGGGGAACCTTATTCCACAGACAGGAGGAAAAGTCTCCAAAAGAGGAGGCAGGAAGGTGAAAACGAATAGAAAGAGAAGGGTGAAAAAGCAAAATCAATGCTGTGACAGCCCAGATCAAAAGAAAGATTTTAAAGAGTTTAAAAAAAATGAATTTTTCCTTTCTTTTTTTTGTTTTGCTTTTTAGGGCCGCACTCTCGGCATATGGAGGTTCCCAGGCTAGCGGTCTAGTTGCAGCTACAACTGCGGGCCTACACCACAGCCACGACAACGCCAGATCATGAGCCGCGTCTGCAACCTACACCACAGCTCGCAGCAACACTGGATCCTTAACCCACTGAGCGAGGCCAGGGATCAAACCCGTAACCTCATGGTTTCTAGTCAGATTCGTCTCCACTGAGCCATGACGGGAACTCCAAAATCAGTATTTGTTTTCACACATCTTCCATAAAATTCTGAAATGTATTTTTTCAGTTTACTGGGATCTCAAACTGCATAAACTGCACACGTTAAAATAAGGAAAAACTGAATTTTGCCATAAATTGATATTTTTGAGAAAACTGTCATTATAGAGCATGTCAGTAACAGCTTTTCTTGGAGATTTCTGAAGTCAAAACATACAAATCACATAATATGACTGCTTCTTAGACTCATAGGCTGATCTATTTACGTAGCTGAGCCCCATGGTACAAAAATACTGAACATTAAGATCCAAGATCATGGAGTTCCCGTCATGGCACAGCGGAAACGAATTCCGACTAAGAACCGTGAGGTTGCGGGTTCAATCCCTGGCCTTGCTCAGTGGATTAAGGATCTGGCTTTGCCCTGAACTGTGGTGTAGGTAGTAGATGCGGCTCGGATCTGGCATTGCTGTGGTTATGGTGAAGGCTGGCAGCTGTAGCTCTGATTCGACCCCTAGCCTGGGAACCTCCATATGCCACAGGTGCAGCCCTAGAAAGCAAAAAAAAAAAAAGAAAGATCCAAGATCATTTCTGCTCTGTGGAAATCCAGTGCAGTAGGATTATCCCTGTGCTTAACACGCTCTGGTACTCACTTGCTGCAGAACTGAATGCAACCTGGGAGGAAACAGCTCTTGGAAAGCCTCCCCTGTACTCCTAGGGAACACAAAGAGCTATCACATTCAGGATAAAATAAAAGAGAATCCTACTGCAATAGAAATCTCAGGGTCCAGCAGCAGAAAAATACTCCTTAAGAACCTGTTTATTTTTTTAAAAAAAGCCTTACCCAATAAGAAAAGGCAGGGAAGGGAGCTCCCGTCGTGGCGCAGCAGAAAAGAATCCGACGAGGAACCATGAGGTTGCGGGTTCGATCCCTGGCCTTGCTCAGTGGGTTAAGGATCCGGCATTGCCGTGAGCTGTGGTGTAGGTTGCAGGCGCGGCTCGGATCCCGCGTTGCTGTGGCTGTGGCGAAGGCCGGCGGCTACAGCTCCTGTTAGACCCCTAGCCTGGGAACCTCCACATGCCACGGATGTGGCCCTAAAACGACAAAAGAAAAGAAAAGGAAAGGAAAGGAAAGAAAAGAAAAGGCAGGGAAGAAATCCCTTCAAATGTACCAACATCTGTTACATGCAAAAGACAATCTGTAGACTTTTTCTGTCTTCAGGGTTATCACAGATTCACACCAAAGGTATCAAACTTGCAGCTGTCCCAAAGCATGACCTTTTCTCCCCTCAGCTGTTTGCTTACTCATCACCTATAAATCAGCCGATAAAAGTGTTTATATAAAAGAAGAGTAAGGTGGGGTGACTCTCCCTGGCACAGTTTCATTTCAAAAGATGCTGAGGCCCAAGCAGATGTGATCAGCAATCCCTTTAACGTCCCTCAAGCAGACAGCCCGGGACCCCTTCACTCCTGACACACCGTCTTCCTTGCAGCCTCTGTTCTGTAGCACTCGGACGTCTGCTAAATTGTTATTTGTTCCAAAGCATGCTTTTGCAGTGACAGATGACCCCGACTCCTTCTCTGCGCTGAGCTCATGGAATCACAGCTGTGTTGTACCACAAGTACAGTGTTGTCAAATCTTTGCTTTGTTTAATTATTCAAGTGGGTTCTACCACAGAATTAAGCTGCCTGGGGATATTACAGGATTTCAGCACAAACAACTCACATGGCCCTATAAACGCCAAGCCTCACCAAGTATCCACATGGACCCCACTGCTCGCACACAGTGCTGACCGACAGCACAGCCCCTGACAACCAAGAGCAAAGTGACATGGAACAATTTCATCAAAAGCCAGTTCGCCTCCTTCAGGCTTGGAGCCCTGTCTTGTTCAAGGCCAGCAGAAATCACGAGTTCAGCCTGGAAGTGGTTACCTCCTCAAAATGCAAATTCTGGCCAATTTATGAACACGACTTCAAGGTTGCAGTTGTAGGTTGTAGTTCCCTGAATTTAATACAATTGTCAGGATCAATGTCATCCTCTGACTGTTACTTTTTCTTTATTCTTCCCAAAGAACTTTACAAAGCATAAAGAAGTGTTTATCGTCAAGCTCGACGCTGCCCAGTACTCCAGTGAGATGATGAGAAGACTACCTTGGAATGTTTTTTCTCTTTCATCCCATAAAATTTTTAAAAACTAGAGTATTAGGAGAGGAAACAGGCTTTAGAGATCATCTAGTTAGAGTCCCTCCATTTTGCAAAGAGGAAATGGAGACAGAAATAATCCAGGACCCGACCGCTGAAGTGACACCCCAAAAAAAGGCCCTTTTCTATCGTCCCACCCTCCGTCCCTCCTCTGCACTTCGGCAGGGCTGAGAGTCTCTCTCTTGAAGAGGAAAGGCAGCCACAGTTACAGTGTAAACCAACTGTAGGGTCGACTAGAGCGAGGCGGGGGCGACTCCAAGAAGCCATATGTATAGGGCGGAGGCCCTCCCAAAGCCCTGCAACCTCCTGGTGCCTCAGTGTCTACGGGCTAAGAAATCAGTGCATAGAAAGGGACTTTTCTTGGTCACCGTGTAACTAGGAACGCAGCTGCACTGGCAGCCGCACAATTCTCCAGGGGCGACCAGGCATCGGTCCAGCACCTCTGAGAACTGACCCAGCCGGGAGAGCTGACTTCTTCCCTCCATCCTTGGAAAGACGCACCGCTTGAGCCCTCTCGGGCAGGGAGGGGAGAAGCAGATTAAGAAGCTATAGAAGTTGAAACAAAAAGGACCCTTTCACAAAGTTCAGCAGTCATTTCTCAGTGCCGGATGAATTTATGGGGAAACAGGGAGGAAAAAGAGAGATATTTGGTGTAATGGACACTCTCAATACTTTAAGGATGAGCAGATTCAACTAGGTGGGTTCCCCCCCCCACCTAACTTGGTGAAACATATGTCTCAGAATTTTAAGGGACCTGAGAAGTTGGCAAGTATAAAATACTAATTAACTGAGGGATCCTACATGCAACAGGCTTTCAAGTTCTTTGTATTTAAATAAAATATAAATTTTAATTCTGTGACTTGTACTAACGAAATATTTCCTAGGAGAGAGAAACACGGAGATTGTTTCCTGAATATTTCACTGCTCCGTGAATTTCACATTTAAATGTTTTATTTATTTATTTATTTATTTATTTATTTATTTATTTATTTATTTATTTATTTTTGGTACCACAATCTCAGCCATAGGGAGCATAGAGTTGTCCGTAACTCCAGGCAGTTTTCAAGAAAAATGATTCACAAAATGCCTACTATGTGCTGGGTAGTTGGCAAAACCAAATAGGACTTGGCCCTGCCATCAAGGAGCTTATAACAAAGGCAAGGAGCTCGACAACTCTATTTTATCTGTATTTTCTTCCTAACCCATGACCTTCCTCCTAATTCTAGTCTTGAACTCTGAACTTTGCCTCCTCTGCACCCAGACAGATTTTCTCAAGCTGAAATGTCTAAAGATGAATGCATTGTTTTCCCTCTAAAACTGATTTTCCAATTGTTATAAGTGGTATCACTGTTTTCAAAGCCATCCAAACACAAGCCTTAGTGGTCAGTGTTTACTCCACCCTTTTCCTTATCATCAAACTCAACCACATGATCCTGTTGATCCTTGCTTCATATCCTTTGGCATCTACTCTGCTCTCTAATCTCACTGCCTCATGCCTTTACCCCTGAGCCCACATGCTCACATACTCTCACTCTTGCACTAACAACTAATTCTTCTAATTCCTCCTGTTTCCAGGCTGCGTCACCACCTTGATACCACTACCTGAGAAATCATCCGAAAATATCTCTTTGATCTTGTCACTCACTTGCTCTAGAATCTTTGAGTAGCAGCCTTTGCTTTCACAAGAATCTGACTGCCTTAGCTTGGCATTGGCAATGTCCCATCCTCTAGTGACTGTTTACTACATCACGTCCCCTAGCTCCCCAACGATGTATTCACTTCCATATGTGCCCCTGGCTGATGCCTTTCTTCTCCCTGGAATGCCTTCTCCTCATCTCCATCCATTTCCACCTTGACTACTTCCAGCTGTCTCTTCTCGCTCATCAGCTGATCTCCTCTTAAATCCCTGAGCATTTATCATATGCGGCATCACATATATATGCCCATCTAATGTCATATATTGTCTTCTGCTATTGTTATTTTACTGTTTGTCTCTATTACATATTTACTGAGTATCTATGAAGTACAAGGGGATTTTCTAGGAAGTTTACGGATTTAATGATAAATAAGAAATACAGTAGGAAAGAAACATGTACCTTAAATAATATTAAAAAGTATCATCACATGGTAAGTACTATAAGAAACTTAGGAGGAAACCAGAGCAAAGAAAGATTACTTGCAGCTGAGGATATAAGAAAAAAGATTCATGGAGAAGGCAGCATTAGACTTGAACCCTAAAATTTAGACAGTTTTCTATGGTATCTTAGACATACTAGGTTCTTCAGGAATATGTGCTGATTAGATAACAATGAATTAATTAATTAGTGAATAATGAAAATGGACACAAAGTACAAGGTGATTTATCAAAAATCACCCACTAGCATTCCCATCCTGGCTCAGCGGTAACGATCCCCAGCTAGTATCCATGAGAATACAGGTTCAGTCCCTGCCTCGCTCAGGGGCTTAAGGATCCCGCATTGCTGTGGCTGTGGCCAGCATCTATAGCTCTCAATTCAACCCCTAGCCTGAGAACTCCTATATGTTGGGGGTGTGGCCCTAAAAAGACAAAAAAAAAAAAAAAATCACGTACTAACTTAATAACAAAAATTAGAAAAGCTTGTGTAAAAGGCTCATAGCAGTTATCAATCCACTAGACATTCTAGCCTTTTGTTTGTTTTGTCTGTTTAGGGCCATAACCAAAGCATAAGGAGGTTCCCAGGCTAAGGGTTGAATCAGAGCTGTAGCTGCCGGCCTACTCCACATCCACAGCAACGCCAGATCCGAGCCACATCTGTGTCTGTGGCCTACACCACAGCTCACAGTAACGTCAGATCCTTAACCCACTGAGCAAGGACAGGGATCGAACCCGTAACCTCATGGTTCCTATCCTAGTCGGATTCGTTTCCGCCGTGCCTTGATGGGAACTCCAGACATGCCTTTTCAGTGCCTGTAACCACGCTGCTTTTGGGGAGTCTCTTCTTTCCTAGGGGAGGAAAATACTCTAGCCTTGACCTTCCTGAGAGCAGGAGAAAGGCAGCTTCATAGATGCCATTTGTTTTAGGAGACACTCGGCCCATGTTACAGTTGGGGCAATGACGGTATCAGACACCAGGGGATTGCCCAAGTCACAGAGCAAACCAGCAGCAAGCAGATGCAGCAGCAAAGGGTTGGGTCTCCTGCCCCAAGTCCAGTGGGTCATGCCACCTCCAATCAAGACAACTTAGAGCAACCGAAACTAGTCCCAGGGCTTCCTTGGACAGCGGGACCCTCTGATGACCCCAGGCTCTTCATGTATTAACAGACCGTAGCAGCTCTCCCATCTGCCACGTACTGAGCTTCCCACCCGCACAGGCGCTGACATTACAGGTGCCTAAAGAGGAGGTTATAAATATTAATCAAGGGAGAGAGGTTCATGCCTGAGAACATTATGACAGTCAAAATAACACATAAGACAGAAATTGCTTCCACTGAATCAGCAGACATTTTTTCTCTGTGTGAAGCCTCTGTCTGAAATGTAATTTCCTGTAGAGGTGGTGGCATGAAGGAAAGAGCAGAAAAGCAAACCAATATGGTCCTTTATAATGAATACATTGATGGGGTCCTATGAAAGTAAATAAAATCCCTGTAAAACACTAGGAAATTCCTTTGAAAATAGCCCATAAATTGGCCATAAAGGTTACCTCAGCCTGAAAGCGGAGGCCGTGAATATAATTAGGACTCGCTAAAAGAATCCAGACCAAGGGTGAGGACGGGCCTAAGTACCTCAGCGTGAAGGGAGTGACCAGAGGAAGGTCGGGCAGGAATGTTAATTGCCTCTTGGACAGACCCCCGGGAGATTCTGCAGGCCTTCTCCATTCTTTTGGGGGGGGGGGTGAGGCCCAGCGATGGGGGCAAGAAGTGAACCATAAAAATTTCACTGCTAGACTAAGTTCCTGGCTTTGTACAGTCACGAGCAGTGGTGATTATTCCCAGATTTGGGACAGTTCTTGAGTATTGGTGAGCCTAAAGAAATAGAAAAAGAACAGAAAGAGAGATTCGCCCCAAGTCCCTGAATTTTCGTAAACCTGGTAATTAAGAATCTAAAATAATTATGTTAGCCCCGCTTACTGGCACTTTGTTGAGGCACGTTTATATTAAGAGCTAATGGTTCTATAGCTTTTAAGGGTTTACCAATGATTTTTACCTACATTACTTCCTTTGAACCTCCCATGAAGGATGACGTTTGTGTGGAAGTACAGGCTTAAGGAATGTTGATCTCTTACTAAAGAAATCTTTGAGGACCTGCTTCTCCCTGGTGCTATCTACTGAGTACGTGGAAAGTCTACAAGTTCTGTTGGAGAGCCATGCCCAGGTATATACACACAGACATATAAATATACATATACACACTCCCAAGCATACACACACACACACGTATATACACACTCCCTCACATTTATATACACAAGCTCTGTTAGAGAACCATGCATGTGTGTGTGTGTGTGTATATATATGTATAATATATATATATGCATTATTTCAGTATATATGTGTGTATACAAGATAAACCAGTTTCTTACAGTAGAATAGATATAGGAATTGTTAATATTTAGGATCCAGAAAAATTTGTGAAATCCGCAGTCCTTGTGAATTCAGTAGACATTAAGCGTAACGTGTCAACAACTGAATAAACATATTAACGAACTCCAGAAATGAAACAGACAGAACAAGAGAATTCAAACTCACTAAGTTCTTAATGACAGTACCATTCATAGACCCATTTTTCCTAAAAAAAAAAATTATAGATCTTCAAACTTTTCATTGAGTAAGAGCATGATATAAACGTGGTATGGCTGGAAAAAATTACAGAGATCCCCAATAATTACTTTTATTTGTCCCTTGCTGCATTAAATGGTCAACGAGGCACCCTGAGACTTCTGGGTACAGCCAGCAGGTGTGGCTACCAAAAGAACTAGAGTCCAAAACCTATTTCTCTTACTAGGTAGGTGATTTTGAGTCACATTTTTAACATCAGTTTTTACATCTATGAAATGAGGATAATGATCTAATACCTCACCAAGAGGCTTGACTTTTTTTTTAAAAAAAGCAATATATGTGAATGTGCTTTGTAAAACGTGAAACAATACAGAAATGTTAGTGGATTTTCTTATCTCCCTTTTTATATTCTGTCTCTAAATTGGTAGGTATTCAGGGAGGTATTTTTTTTTCTTTTTCCTTTTTTACATTTTATAGGCTTAGTATGTAGCAACGTTGTGTGAGTGTGGTCATTTTTGAAGCCACAGACAGCAGCGCTCACAGCTATAACCTCTTATTTGAACATGTAGAATAATATCTACAGTGACCAGCTAAGATGAATTTGTTTTCATTTCTTTTTTTTTAATGATTTGTATTTTTTTCCATTATAGCTGGTTTACGTGTTCTGTCGTTCTGTCCATTTTCTACCATACAGCAAGGTGATCCAGTCACACACACATTCTTTTTCTCACATTATCCTCTATCATGTTCCATCATAAGTGACTAGATATAGTTCCCAGTGAGGATCAGTTTTTAAATGATATAAACTTAAGCCCTGTACCCAAGCCCCTTTTGCTGTTCATCCAGTCCAGAGCAGAGTCTATATTTTCACCTTTGAATCTGGGCTTTGCTATAAGATCTGCTTTGGCCAAAAGGTTATTACAAAACGTGACAGAAATAGAGACTAGAAAAAGGCACACTGGGACTTGTGCTCTTTTGTTTCTGGGACCTTATGAACAAGTCCAGACCTGCTGGCCTGCAGGATGATGCCTCTTGGAGAAAGGCCACAGGCATTTCAATCATCCCAACCAGCCAGATAAGGCCCAGACCTGTGTGGGTGTGACCGTCTTCGATGATCCAATCTCAACCTGGCCAGCCAAGCAAAACAGGAATGATAAATGTTTCCTTTTCTTTCTTTCTTTTTTTTTTTCCTTTGGCCACACCCGCAGCATGGGGAAGTTCCTGGACCAGGGATCAAACTTGTGTCACAGCAGTGACCTGAGTTGCTGCAGTGAAAAACCACCAGATCCTTAACCCACTGTGCCACAAGTGAAATCCAAATGCCGTTTTCTTAAGCAAGTAAGTTTTGCAGTGGTTTGTTATTTAGCAAACGCTAACTAATACCTTGGCCTAAAGTGGTTGCCATAGCTAGAGAAATTTCCAGAAACTTCTCTCCAGTGACTTGTTCAAGGAATAACTACCTCTATGCTCAAAAGACCTCTAGGACTTTGAAACGCTGTATTTGTGTGCAGTTATCATTTTATAAGAAAAAAGATACTCAACTAATGGAACTAAGGGATCAAGCAAATCCTGTAAGTCTCAGAATCCAGGAAGTAAACAGAAGTTTTTAAGTTTTTAAAAGCCAATTGCAAAAAAAAAATGTTGTCAGCGACTCCCTTAGGTGATATTTCTATTCAACTAAACTCTCAGATTGACACTTTATGCCACTCACTTCGCCACTCCTCACCCACCCCTGTGCCTAGCATAGCCAAGTTCTGAGCAGCTCCCCCCAGCCTATCTAGATTTTCTTATTTCTGAACTGTGGATGGTCATGACTGATACACATTAGAGAATATAAATAAGAAATCCTGCTTAAGAATGAAATAATGCCATTTGCAGCAACAGAGATGGACCTAGAGATTATCATACTAAGTGAAGTAAATCAGAAGGAGAAATACAAATAGCATATGATATCACTTCTATGCGGAATCAAAAAAAAAAAGGTACAAATGAACTTATTTAAAAAACAGAAACAGACACAGAACATGAATTTATGGTTACCAAAAGGGAAATCGGGGGGGAGGATAAAGCAGAACTTCACGTATATGCACACTACTATGTAGAAAACAGATAAACAACAGGAATATATACATAACTAAAACACTTTGCCGCACACCTGAAATTAACACAACATTGTCAATCAACTATACTTCAATAAAAGTTGTTTGCTTTGAAAAAAAATAAAAGCAAGAAATTCTTCACAAAGCCTAAAGTTTCTATAATCAGATCAAATTCACAATAATATCACAAAGATGTAAGATTTCTGAGTAAATGAATGCAAGAGACATACCTCAGCAATAACTCCATGAAAAACGAAGAAGAAAAATAACATATCATGGAATCAACAAAATATGAAAGAATATGGAAATATGGTTATGTCAGGATGTCAGGCCTAGACAACAGACTGAAAACAAATACTGTTCTCCAAAGATGACATAATTTAGATTACACTAAAAAAAGACATGTAATGGAATTTTTTTCATCACATGTAAAGAAAAAATTCTACAAACCACCTCAACAAAATAAAAGTATGCAATACATAACAATAGTAAAATACTGAGTATAGACATAATTTCAGCTGGACATGAAAATATAATGTAATTAAATATGGACACACAGTTATGACAGTACAGACTATTCCTCTTGGCCAATTAGCAACCATCAAAATCAAATTTATCTGGATTAATCGCAAGAATACGAGCCAAATAACACTCAGATTGTAATGGTGAATTAATAACTGGAGACCTCTCATTGAAATATAGGTCAACCAAGTTTTATTGCACTCTATGGAATCATATGAATGACTATGTTATCCTAAAGTTTCACATTAAAAGTAACGCTACAATAACTGGACCCCTGCATGAAAATATTTAGCCAGTATTTATTCTGTGCCTTCTATGGGCACATCAATCATTATAAGGCATTTCTCCCTATAACTGGCATTCTAAATGTTTATTTTGGTCCTGTTATTTTGAAGTTGGATCATATTTTATCCCAAAACAGGGCTATAAATGGTAGGCACTTTCCCAAATCAACTCACAGAAGCTCACTTGTCCCCTTACGTACATTTAGCTCTCATTAGTACTCCAGCTACCAGATAACACACAGCAGCACTTCAGTAGAAACAAAGGTGCTGCCTTCCAGACCCTTTTGTGTTGCATCATCAGGTCTCACCTCTTCCCACAACCCAAACAACATCAAAATATACAAACCACTGCGAATTCGCCAGGCTCTAACGCCTCTGTAACTTTTGCACAGGCTGTTTCTTTTACCTAAAATATCAGCACCAACCACCACCGATCCCCTCCCAAACATACACTCACACACAAACACACATACACAAGCTTAACTGCTGTGCCATCTTCAGTGGATACTTCAAGGCTAGATTCAAATATCATGCTTCCTCTATGAAGCTTTAATTGTTCCCCAAGCTGAATCAGATTATATCTCAGCCATTTTTTTCCTAACTTTATACATAGTAATTCCATTACAGCATCTAAGAATCTGGCCGATAATTTTTCTGTTTATGCATTTGTTTTACACTGGACCATAAACTTCTCAAAACATTCTGTATTTCATTCTCTTTCATATTCTCAAGGTTCAGTACAATACCTGGAAATTAATGGGTACATAATAAATGGTGAATAAAAAAATTAATGGATGAATAAATGAATAATGGAAGGAAGACTGCAGTAAAGATCGGAATGTCAAAATTATCCTTTCTGCTCTGCTCACCAACTACCTGAGCAACCTAAGAGCAAAAAGCCTTCTGACTCCAATCTTTCCTTCTGTTAAATAAGAGAACTGGATTGGATCATCTGAAGATCTCTCAAATAGTAAAAATTAAAAAAGAAATTGGGAGTTCCCATTGTGGCACAGTGGAAATGAGTCCAACTAGTGTCCACGAGGATGCAGGTTCGATCCCTGCTCTCGCTCAGTGGTCAGGGATCCAGCGTTGCTGTGAGCTGTGGTGTAGGTCGCAGACAAAGTTTGAATCCCATGTTGCTGTGGCTGTGGTGTAGGCCGGCAGCTATAACTCCAATTCTGCCCCTAGCCTGGTACTTTCCAAAGGATGCAGGTACAGCTCAAAAAGCAAAAAAAAAGGGAAAAAAGAAAAGAAAGAAAGAAGAAAAGAAACATTATTTGAGTTTTATGTTCAAGACATTGGCTCAGTGCTTTACACACATACTAACACTAATCTTTACAACATTCCTACAGAGTGGGTACTATTTATACCCATTTTGCAGATAAGAAAACCAAGACTCTGTTTAAGTAACTTAAGGCGTCCATAGATAATGAGAATAAACTTAGGATTTATGCCCAGATCTGCCTGATTCCAAAGCCCATGAGACACTAGGGATAGAGTATGTTGGCATCTTGGAGGCATATTATAAGTGTTAAGATTATCCACTTTTGTGTACAAGTGGATGATTATCTACCCACTCTTGTAGACAAGATTTCCATTTCATCTAGAAATGATGATAACTCAGCCATTGTGTTCTGAGCTGCTAAGTGCATAAATCACACCAGTCATCACTGAAATCCGTCTGAGATCCTGGCAGTCAACTCTCCCCTCCACCAAACTGAAGCTCACAGGATTTTCTCAATCCCAGCCAGATAAAACTCCTACCAACCTGTTATGGATGATAAAACCTCACTAAAAGGTGCATGTCATCAAAGAAGTTGGATATCTGTTTAGAGTCTCTCTGTGGTAGAGAGAAAAGATCCACTGCCAAACCCCAGGCATCGTAAGTTTCTGAATAACAGGAGTCACGCAAGTGATTAGCTATACCGGGTAGTTCTCCACTTTTTAGAAACAAAAGATATATCTCAAGATCAGGAAATATGACTTTTTCATATCCTGCTATCGGAATGCTAGGAGTTTATTGTGTACTTAGATATCTATACCTAATCATTCTTTTTCTTTATGGTCACAGATGTTGTCCACAGATCTCTGTATAACACGTTCAGTGTACTTTTTCATTTGTTTTCACAATTAGATGGGGTGGGAATTTTTGGAAAAATAACTACCAGCATCTCCTCAGAAACTATCCCTGGGAATTTGGGATCATGGGAAATTTCATTTTCATTTCTACCAAGATCATGTACCAGTTTCATAATTAGAAAAAGCAACTAAAAAATCACAGTCTTTAATAATAACCTCAAAAGATTTTTATTACCCAAATCTTATTAGAAACAATATGGGTGATAAACCACAAACTTGAGATGTATTTTTGCCCCTGGATAACTTAACAATTCTTAGCATTAGAAGATAAAGTCAGCTCAGATGGGCAGAGTATTATCTAATAACTGGCCTTGAATGTCAATCTAGGGACTGACAACATCTCACCAGAATACCGTGCAGTACTGAGTCACAAAATGCCTTTGGTTCAAAGTCACCTCAAAAGTATACTCAAACACTTGGCACAAGGAATGCTAGGAGCCCATGAGGGAAATGCTCTACTCCTCCCACGTGAGGATTCCAGGTCACGTTCTCCGTTTAAGCCTGCATCACCTCTTCATCTTGACAGCAAATCCTCACCAAAATTTTGGCAAAGCACGGGAAATGATGCAGCCAAAGAGCGTCATTTCTGATCAGCCTGGTTTCCTCTCTGCTGAAACACAAAGCTACCTAACAAAAACTGCTTGATGCAAATCACAAACAGGTTTTCTCAGAATCTGGTTCTTTTGTTTACGTGCAGAAGGAAGAAAAACTACCCTATTGTTACCTCGGCCTGCTCACCAACTCTGTGTATCAGATGGCAGACTACAGCCTGCGGGTCCAGTCTGGCTCTCCCCAAGCTGGGCTTGTTTTTTGCATGGCTCACAAACTAAGAAATGTCTTTTAAATTGTTGCATGAAAATCAAAAGAAGAACAATGTTTCAGGACATGTGAAAAGTACATGTAACTCAAAATTTCAGAGCCCATAAATTAAATGTTATTGGAAAACAGCCCACTCATTCATTTATGTCCAGCCTATGGCTGCTCTGGTGCAACAGAGTTGAGGAATTGTAGCCCTCTGCAGTGGGTTCGACAGAATCTCCCCCAAACTTATGTCTGGGGGACCCTCAGAATGTGATCTTATGGAGTTCCTCTGTGGTGCAGCAGATTAAGGATTCAGCATTGTCATTGCAGCAGCTTGGGTCACTGCCTCAGCACAGGTTTGATCCTTGGCCCAGGAATTTCATATGCTACAGGCATAGCGAAAAAAAAGGAAAGAAAGAAATATGATCTTATGTCGAAATAGGGTCCTAGATGAACTTAAGATGAGGTCATACCAGAGAAGCAGACCCAACATCCAATGATGATGTCCTTATAAGAGAAGACTTGGGGGGAGTTCCCTTCATGGCTCAGTGGTTAACGAATCCAACTAAGAACCATGAGGTTGCGGGTTCGATCCCTGGCCTTACTCACTGGGTTAAGGATCCGGCGTTGCCGTGAGCTGTGGTGTAGGTTGCAGACTCGGCTCAGATCTTGCATTGCTGTGACTATGGTGTAGGCCGGCAGCTGCAGCTCTGATTCAACCCCTAGCCTAGGAACTTCCATATGCCACAGATGCAGCCCTAAAAGGCAAAAAATAAACAAACAAACAAACAAACCACTACCAGAAATGAATTTCTGTCATTTAGTGGTATATTATTACGGCAGTCTAGAAAACTAACACACTCACCAAAACTAAAATATCTGACCCTTTCCATAAACACTTTGCTGACTCAATATAGGAGTTTGTGCCCTGGAAGAAAACTCGCACAGGGTAACTGACCACAGGCCAACCAACCAGGGCAACACTGGGCTTAGAAAGGGCACAAAAGCAGTAAAAGACAATAGGGCAATTAGAAGAGAGGGAAGTTCTTGACACACACGCTTGCATTTAACTTACAGTTTTTCTTAATCTCACAGAAGTAAGGACTACTAATCATTTATTTCAGTTGTTGATCACACACTGCTATGTCGCATTGCATGAATTTCAATAATGTTACTTAGAAGTTCACCAGGAGTTCCCATTGTGGTGCAGTGGAAACGAATCTGACTAGTATCCATGAGGACGCAGGTTCAATCCCTGGCCTCGCTCAGTAGATTAAGGATCTGGCGTTGCCATGAGCTGTGGTGTAGGTTAGCAGCTGCAGCTCTGATTCAGCCTCTAGCCTGGGAACCTCCATACACAGCGGGTACAGCCCTAAAAAGACAAAAAAAAAAAAAAAAAAAATTTCACCAGTGCTTCACGTTCTGTTTTCTGTGAACATAACAAGCAGTCCATGTTTTAGTTTGTGAGGCCAGTGATCAAGGGTGGGGGCTGTGAGAGAGAGGTTGGTTAGGTGCCTCTCACTAAGGAATGATCCGCTCTAACTACACACTCAAATCCCTCCCAGGTTCTAGAAGTTCTTTCACCATCACAATAGTCTGAGAGCAGTACTTTAAAATCTTTACACTCAGAAGCACTCAATAAATACATGTTGATTGATTTACTGGGTATCCCTTTCTATTAATTGCTAATATCTGAAGAAAATTCAGATTTTTAGTGATCTTCTATCATATTTGATTATAAGAACTTCTACCGTTGGTGCTCTACGGACTATAAAGACAGAGCACAAGGGTAATGAAATGCTTTTTTTTCAATAATCACTTAATTTTTGTGTAACTTGAATTTATCCTACTCGAGACTAAACCTGTATTCTCTTGGCCTAATTTTTCAAATAAAGGATGAAGCCTACCTAGTGAGAGAAAGATGAAACATAACGTATAATTGTAATACAAAAATTACCCCATGATGATGGTTATGGAAGTCTGGGAACTCTGTGCCCAGGATACCAAACAACTCAAAAGGAAACGCACATTTCAGTTAAGAAGGAAATTATAATTTCCCTTGCACGCCAGAGAACTTCAAAGACTTTGCTGATTCTTACACCAACCACCATGATTTTTCAAGTGGAGCTGAAGGTTCAAATTTGGTTTGATGAGCCCCTTGCTTCTTCTTGGCTAGAAAAGTAACAAAACTGCCAACCAGGCAAGTTACGCAATGCAAAGCTCCTTTCCAAATGTTCTTTAGCAGAGAAAACATGGGTCAGCAAAAGAAGCATCCATTCCTCACAGAAAAGCTAGGACACTGGTATCCTGAGAGAGCCACTTCCAGCTCTTGCCTGGGTACCAGACCCCAGCTGCTCTCATTCCAGGTATGACTGCCTCATAAAAGAGTGGAGGTTTGCCTGACTGAGCTTGAGGGTTTCGTGTTTCTGGAGTTAGAAGGCTGATCTTGGAGTTTCCCTGTGTCGCAGTGGAAAGAATCTGGCTGGCATCCATGAGGACGCAAGTTTGATCCCTGTGTGCAAAGGATCTGGCGTTGCCATGAGCAGTGGTGTAGGTCACAGACCCAGCTCAGACCTGGTGTTGCTATGGCTGTGGTGTAGGCCAGCAGCTACAGCTCCAATTCCACCCCTAGCCTGGGAACCTTCATATGCCTCAGGTGCAGCCCTAAAAATACAAAAAAAGAAAGAAAAACTTTTATGGAGAAAATAGAAGTTAGCAATGTGGAGTATTTTTAATAACAAAGTGCCCACCTAATACAGAACTACTTAGTCACATAATAAAATAGCAGGGTTACAAAGTCTGAAAGTCTAGAGCTTTCTTTTGTTACATATTCATTTCTTTTCCCTGTTTTTCATACTTATGTAAACAACTCTAGTTTTTTTAAAGGTCAGGCTAATACAGAAGCACTGAAAAAATTTATAAGAGTAAAATTTTGAACTGCCTGGGTCCACTCATATCCCAGTTTTTTTCAATGAATGTACAGTTAGCTTGTGTCCCGTCCATGGATTTAACCAACCAGGGATCACGTACTTTGTTTAGGACCCACGGTTGGCTAAGTGCCCAGATGAGGAATCTGTGGATACAGGAAAGCAGACTATGGAACTTGAGCATCCAAGGATTTTGGTATCCAAGACTGGCCCTGGATCCAAACCCAGGTGGATACCAAGGGACAACTGTATACACAAAGCCAACTTTTCAAGCTGTCCTTCTGTATGGCCATGAACTAAAAGTCCATAATTTTTCCTTAAAGGATTCAGTGACTCCAGAGGGCTAATGACTCCACTGCCAGATGATCCTGTGGATGTAACTATGCTCTGTGCTGGATATCAACCCTGAATCACATGATACTGGTGGCTCTGCAGAGCAAGAAGGCAATCTGAACTTGATGTCTAATCGCCCATGAAGTACTAAGGTTCTTGCTTTCTAAAAGAAAGGGCACTTTTTTTTTCATCTTTTTGTCATTTTAGGGCCACACCCGCGGCATATGGAGGTTCCCAGGCTAGGGGTCTAACAGGAGCTGTAGCTGCCAGCCTACACCACAGCCACAGCAACGAGGGATCCGAGCCACGTCTGCGACCTACACCACAGCTCACAGCAATGCCGGATCCTTAGCCCACTGAGCAAGGCCAGGGATCGAA
>PVHT020000080.1:12478596-12622901 GCA_004024745.2 Catagonus wagneri
AGGAACTCCCAGAAAGGGCACTTTTAAACTCAGTTTCCAGCCTTTGAGAGCCACTTCTTCATGCTTATTTTCAGGTGATCTAAGCAAAATCTCTTCACCTTTCCAGTCCTTGGTACCCATCCCATCACTGAAATGATACCAAGGCTTACCTCACAGAGCCTGGACCCAAAGGTATGCTTATTCGATTCTAGAACTTTTTTTTTTTTTTCCTTTTTAGGGCCACACCTACAGCATATGGAAATTCCCAGGCTGCAGGTCAAATCAGAGCTACAGCTGCCGGCCTACACCACAGCCACAGCAACACCAGATCTGAGCCACATCTGCGACCTACACCACAGCTCACAGCAAAGCCGGATCCTTAACCCTCTGAGCAAGGCCAGGGATAGAACCCGCATCGTCATGGATCCTAGTCCGGTTCGTTAACTGCTGAGCCATGAAGGGAACTCCCGATTCTAGAACTTCTAACTGCTACAACAGACAGAATGTATGGTGCCTCCTGCCTAATCACATTTTGTAATCATGATGATGATGATAATCATTGTGAGGATTTTGTTATAAAGTATCTCTTTTTAATACTTTTTTTAAAAAATGAAGGAAAAAACAAAAACTGCAAAAATACAATTCGCATATGGATAACAAAACAAAGGCCAAAGAAATCCAGTGCATAAGTAAATTATTAGTAGATTGCTGCTAACAAGATTTCTAATTAGCACCCAGGAAAAAAAAGGGGACAGAGAGAGGGAGAGAAAGAATCTGAAGAAAGCTCATTACTTTTTTTTTTTTTGCCTTATCTAGGGCCGCACCCGCGGCATATGGAGGTTCCCAGGCTAGGGGTCTAACAGGAGCTGTAGCCGCCGGCCTTCGCCACAGCCACAGCCACAGCCACAGCCACATGGGATCCGAGCCACGTCTGCGACCTACAGCACAGCTCAAGGCAATGTCGGATCCTTAACCCACTGAGCATGGCCAGGGATCGAACCCGCAACCTCATGGTTCTTAGTCGGATTCGTTAACCACTGCGCCATGACGGGAACTCCCAGAATATTCATCTTATCACCTGCCTATTTTCATTCAAATCACAACAGAAGACTTCTTACAAACCACACCTTAAAACAGCCAAAACAATAATAATATCTTAACTGATACTTAAGATATGAATTTTTATCCTTATTTTACAAAAGAGGAAACTTAGGCTCAGAGAACAGGAATCAACTATGTAAAAGTCACGACATAGCTACCAAGTGTTTGCACCTGAAATTGAACCCCTGTCCTCAAATACCGTAGTCCCACTACCCCACAGCTGCTTCTCGCCAAGAGTGATTACACCCTTTAAGGACGGGTATTAATTTTAGAGACAGCCAAAAAGCACAGTGAATAAAATTTTATTCTGAAAGTTAACTGAATACTTTTTAATGTATCTAAAAGGTGTTAGTATTATTAAAGTGAGTGATAAAAGTGGGTAGAACAATTCATAGTAATAAAAATTATCATCCTGGGAGTTCCCCAGTGGCTCAGCAAGTTAAGGACCTAGCATTGTCACTGCTGTGGCTCTATACTGCTGTGGCATGGGTTGGATTCCTGTCCCCAGGAACTTCAGCATGCTGCAGACATGGCCAAATAGATATAGATATAGATATAGTTATAGATATATAGATACAGATAGAGATATATAGATATAGATATAGATATAGATATATATCAGCATAAGGTACAGTTATGAAGTATTAAGATGGAGTTTCTTTTTTTTTTTTTTTTTGGCTTTTGTCATTTTATGGCCGCACCCGCGGCATGTGGAGGTTCCCAGGCTAGGGGTCTAATCGGAGCTGTAGCCACTGGCCTGCGCTGCAGCCACAGCAACGCAGGATCCGAGCCACATCTGCAACCTACACCACAGCTCACGGCAACGCCGGACCCTTAACCCACTGAGCAAGGGCAGGGATCGAACCCGCAACCTCATGGTTCCTAGTCGGATTCGTTAACCACTGTGCCACGACGGGAACTCCTAAGATGGAGTTTCTAATGCAGCATGTGAGGTCCAACTTAAAGAGGATTGTTCACCAAAATGATCTGAAAATTGACATTTGTCTGACAGGTGTTACGATACAGTGATCATTTCAAAGGACAGTTGTTCCTATGCGTGCTGATACAATGACAATAGAAATCAAAGCTATCAACTTCATATTTTACCCCTTTTATGCATATATTATAATAATTCTATGATATATAGTACATATAATGTAAATATAAACAATATATAATGTACCATATACATGTTTATAGAGTGACACAGACATTTTAATGTTTTATGAAATAGTCTTGAAGCCCCATTAAGGACTTAAAAACAATTAAATTTAAAAACACTGACAAAAGATAACTAGGTGTTTGCCTGCCTGGTGTCAAATATTTTTTTTACTGTTTTCTGCCACTGAATTGAATGAATCTTTTGACTATATCAGTAAAAAGAGGATAAGGTAAAAATCAAATTTTTTTCAAAAAAAGCAGTGATGACATCTAAAATATAACAGTTCTTTTTTGATTATTATAGGATACTCTCAAAACACCACAATTAGAAGTTCCCATTGTGGCGCAATGGAAACGAATCTGACTAGTGACCATGAGGTTGTGGGTTCGATCCCTGGCCTCGTTCAGTGGTTTAAGGATCCAGTGTTGCCATGAACTGTGTTCAGATGCAGCTTGGATCTGGTGCTGCTGTGGCGTAGGCCGGCAGCTGTAGCTCCGATTGACCCCTAGCCTGGGAACCTCCATATGCCACAGGTGTAGACCTAAAAAAAGAAAAAAGGTTGCAGATATTTTTTGCCATCTAGTTAAAAGGATATAAAACAAATGTAGGGAAAATTACTACCTGTTTTAGTCAATTAATGGACACTATATAGTTTAAATTCACTGAAAGTGCTTAGAACATTTAAAGTACAGTGAGCCACAGCAATATCTTCTCAGATCCACCTCCTAGAATAATGACAATAAAAACAAAAAAAATAAACAAACGGTACTTAATTAAAGTTAAAAGTTTCTGCACAGCAAAGGAAACCCTAAACAAAATGAAAAGACAACCCACAGAATGGGAGAAAATATTTGCAAATGAATTGACTGACAAGGGATTAATCTCCCAAATTATAAACACCTCCTACAGCTCAATACCAAAAAAACAAACAACCCCATCAAAAAATGGGCAGAAGATCTACATAGACAATTCTCCAAAGAAGACACACAGATGGCCAAAAAACATGAAAAGATGTTCAACATCACTCATTATTAGAGAAATGCACATCAAAACTATTATGAGGTACAACATTACACCAGCCAGATTTGCCATCTTCAAAAAGTCTACAAACAATAAATACCGGAGAAGGTGTGGAGAAAAGGAAACCCTATTACACTGTTGGTGGGAATGTAAATTGGTACAGCCACTGTGGAAAACAGTATGGAGATTCCTCAAAAAACTAAAAATAGAATTACTATTTGATCCAGCAATCCCGCTCCTGGGCATCTATCCAGAGAAAACCAAGACTCAAAGGAATACACATACTCCAATGTTTATTGCAGCACTATATACAACAGCCAAAGCATGGAAGCAACCTAAATGTCCATCAACAGAGGAGTGGATAAAGAAGATGTAGTACATATACACAATGGAATATTATTCAGCCATGAAAAGGAAAGAAATAATGGTATTTGCAGCAACATGGATGGACCTAGAAATTATCATGTTAAGTGAAGTTAATCAGACAATGAGATACCAATGTCATATGCTATCACTTCTAAGAGGAATCTAAAAAAAGGATTCAATGAACTTTGTAGAATAGATACTGACTCACAGATTTTGAAAAAAGGAGACTGCTTGGGGGGTAGGAGATATGGGCTGGGGGTTTGAGATGGAAAAGCTATAAAATTGGGTTGTGATGATCATTGCACAACTATAAATGTAATAAAATTCACTGAGTTAAAGAAAAGGTACAGGAGGGGTGGTGTAGGGAGATCTGGCCAAGGAAATTCAGTGTTAGTGTGAGAAAAATATTAAGGACGTGAATAAATATTTTCATTAAGTAGGAAAAACTGGGGTGGGGGGATGAATTGGGAGTTTGGGATTAGCAGATGCAAATTATTATGTACAAGATGGATAAACAAGGTCCTACTACGTAGTACAGGCAACTATATTTAATATCCCGAGATAAACCTCAATGAAAATGAATATAAAAAAGAATATGTAGGGAGCTCCTATTGTGGCTCAGGGGTAACAAACGACTAGCATCCAAGAGGATGGGGGTTTGATCCCAAGCCCTGCTCAGGGGGGTTAAAGGATCTAGCATTGCCGTGAGCTGTGGTGTAGGTCACAGATGCAGCTGGTATCTGGCATTGCTGTGGCCGTGATGTAGGTCAGCAGCTGTAGCTCTGATTTCAGCCCCTAGCCTGGGAACTTCCATATGCCACAGGTGCAGCCCTAAAAAAGAAAAAAAAAAGGAATATATATATATATATATATATATATATATATATATATATATACACATACATACATATAACTAAATCACATTGCTGTATAGCAGAAATTAACACAATGTTGTAAATAAATTATACTTCAATAAAATAAATTTTAAAAATTAAAATAAGAGGAAAAACTGGTCTTATCTACATAATCAGGAAGAAATGTCTATGATTTACCAGTTGCCGTTTTCTCTTCTCTGCCTCCTAGGGGGACATTTTGCCTCTTCTGGTGTAGCTTTTGCTGTGGTTGTGAAACAGGAGGGAAGCGGGCAGGACACAAGCCTCAAAGAATGACGGAAGCTCTGAGGATACAGCAGACCGAGCCGAAGGAGCTAAATCCAAGATGGCGGCAGATTCAACTTCCTGTGGGCCTTGAGCCCCTTTAAAGGCTCACCGCAGCACGTAAGCGTAAGCGTGCTAAGTGACACGCCCACAGGCGCGATGACAGTTCCCAGGCAAACACTAAAAGGCAAAAAAGTAGATGGTGGCCTAATTCCTGGAAATCCCCACCCCTTCTCCAAAATAATTGTATGGATTCTCCCACTCATGAGCCTATGAAATAATCCAGGCCATTAAAACTGACCATCCCACATTTCCGGCAAGAGAGCTGCCTTTCCGCCCACCCCTCCCCGCTTTTAAGGGCTGCACCTGCAGCATATGGAAGTTCCCAGGCTAGGGGTTGGTCAGAGCTACAGCTGCCAACCTACACCACAGCCACAGCAATGTGGGATGTGAGCCACATCTGTGACCTACACCACAGCTCATGGAAATCCCAGATCCTTAACCCAATGAGCAAAGCCAAGGATTGAACCCTCATCCCCATGGATGCTAGTCAGGTTCATTGCTGCTGAGCCACAAGGGACATTCCAAGAGCTGCCTTTTGAGACACATTTTGTCTATGAAATGTGTATCTCTCTGAAATAAAACTCATTGTTATAAAAAAAAAATGTGTATCTCTCTAAATAAATCCAATTATCTATCATGTTGTCTCTCACTGAAATCTTTCTGTGCTGAGACATAAAGAACCTAAGCTTCATTAAGCCCTGACACCAGGTGTGTGATTTTAATTGAAAGGCAGTGGGTTCAAGTCCCAATCTAAGCTCTGGCTAAGTTCAAATCCCACCTTAGTTGTGTGGTTTCAACTGAGTCAAACATACTGGAAAAGTACAAGGCTCTCTCCTGGGCCAAAAGGGAGATTGGTCCTCCATGCCCTTGAAACCTGCTCCTCTTTCACCCCTAAGAAGAGAAGCTAGTGGAGAACCGGCTTCCTAAATTGTTTTAAATTATGAAATATCTTAAAGAATTCTTTAATTTTCTCTCGACTCGGACCCGCGTTGCTACAGCTGTGATATAGGCCGGTAGCTGAAGCTCCACTTCGAACCCCTAGCCTGGGAACTTCCATATGCCATGGGTGCACCCCTAAAAAGACAAAAAATTAAAGAGTTTTTTTTAAAAGAATATTTAATAGGGCCATGCTAAAACTTGTGACATTTCTATTTCTTTGCCAGGAAATGGATGAAAAAAAATTATAAGGAAAAGTTTAATAAATTGTCACTCTGACCTAACCACTCCTCTGCCTAGAGATTATGGGACAGGTTATAAATTCTGGAAGTCAGGCAGGGAGGGTTAGACCCGGGTAACTGAAAGTGAGGTGTTTTGTTTTTGTTTTTGCTTTTTTAGGGCTGCACCTACTGCATATGCAGATTCCCAGGCTAGGGGTCTAATTGGAGCCACAGCTACGCCAGATTGGAGCTACGTACGTCAGGAACTCCTGAAAGTGAGCTTTTGATGAAGGGAGTTACAGGGGAGATACCTGTGGCCTAGAATGCCTAGAGAGGAGAGAAACTACCTAGGAGGTAATTCAGGCAGAACACATCAAAAAGCTCGATCTCAGTTTTAGCACTGGTTGGGAAAATACCAGAGATCTTTGAAAGTTTAAGAATGAGCATAACTTGACAAAGATGATCCATGGGGTGTTCTGAGCTGTGGTAAATCAAACAATGAGAATTCCATTACTTTCCTTGTGACTCAATTATTTTTCAATTTCAGAAAATCAAATTAACAGTCGTTTTATTTTATCTATTTATTTTTTTTAGGGCTGCACCCATGGCATTTGGCATTTCCCAGGCTAGGGGTCTAATCAGAGTTACAGCTGCCAGCCTGCGCCACAGCCAGAGCCACAGCCACGCCAGATCCGAGCTGTGTCTGTGACCTACACCACAGCTCACGGCAACGCCGGATCTTTAACCCACTGAGCAAGGCCAGGGATTGAACCCGCAACCTCATGGTTCCTAGTCGGATTCGTTAACTGCTGAGCCACGAGGGGAACTCCTAGAATTAGTCATTTTAAAGAGAGGAAAGGGGAGTTCCTGTCGTGGCGAGTAGGAACAATGAGGTTGCAGGTTTGATCCCTGACCTCGCTCAGTGGGTTAAGAACCAGGTGTTGCTGTGAGCTGTGGTGTAAGTCGCAGACGCAGCTCGGATCCCACATTGCTGTGGCTGTTGTGTAGGCTGGCAGCTATAGCTCTGATCAGACCCCTAGACCGGGAATCTCCGTATGCAGGGGCCGTGGCCCTAAAAAGACAAAAGACAAAAAAAAAAAAAGAGAGACAGAGAGAGAGAGAGAGAGGAAAGGCAACATAAGGAAAAATGTGTCTTAAGACGTGAAAGGAAGACAGTGGAGATAGAGAAGTTTATGGGATCATCAACCAAGCCAAAGTTTTAGGCTTTGCTTTAGTTCATTTATTTTTCATTTTAGTTTTTAATTCTAAATGTTAGTAGATTTTAGCCATACCGGATCCTAAGGAGGACTTATATCTGGTTCTATTCTTAGCCTGGAAAGTGAGGGAGAGGAATGAGTCAAAAATGTCTCCAAGAAAGGTTTTCAGAATGTGATGCTGGTTTGGGTGGGAAAATGATAACCTGAGTTTGAGGGAGCAGTGAGAAACCGACACAGAAATGCTCAGATCAGTAAGGAGGCAGCAGAAAATAGAGATGTGGAATCTGAGCTAGCAGTTAGGATGGGAAATTATGATGTTAGTGTCACCAGCAGGGAGGCAGTATTTGAAGCAATGAGAATAAAACTCAATCAGAAATGTGCCATGACTATCTTTTTACTAACTATCAAAATAGAATGGGAGTGGGGAAAAGAATGCTTACCAAGGGCAGAGACAGCAATTTGGGGCAGTAAGAGAGTCCCTGCTTGTTCCAGCTGAGCATGATACTGGCTGCTCCAAGAAACTAGAGTTAAGACTTCAAGCAAATTATTTAACTCTCTTATAATTGGGAATTAACTTAATTGATGTCAATTTACTGTGGGTATTCAGTGAAATAACATGTACGAAACTGCTTTAAATTTTAAAACCTACAACTGAAATGTAAATCAAATTCCAACTGCAGACTTCATGGAAGAATGCCCCAGTGTTATCACCCCTACATTCTCTGTTAGGATTCTCTTCCCAGGAATGCTTACAGCCTTCCTAAGGTGCTGCTGTGAAGTTCTGCACCTTCTCATCTCTGCTCGGACCTCCCAGCCACATATCCTTTTTTTTTTTTTTTTGTCTTTTTGCCTTATCTAGGGCCGCACCCGCGGCATAGGGAGGTTCCCAGGCTAGGGGTCTAACAGGAGCTGTAGCCTCCGGCCTTCGCCACAGCCACAGCAACGCAGGATCCGAGCCGCGTCTGTGACCTACACCACAGCTCATGGCAACGCCGGATCCTTAACCCACTGAGCAAGGCCAGGGATCGAACCCGCAACCTCATGGTGCCTAGTCGGATTCATTAACCACTGAGCCACAACGGGAACTCCCCAGCCACATATCTTGATTTTATTCCCCAACATAACTTCCTCCCTCTAGTTCAGCATGCTATTCTACCTACATCTCAGTGCCTTCACTCTGCCCTTGGCAAGACTCACCCTTTGCCTCCAGAAAAGATAGAAGTGAGTTCCGAGTGCAACCTAACCATGTTTTTATCGAGTGACAACCAATATCTAATTTGTGATAACTAATGTAGTTAGTTACTGGATAAAGTTACTAAGGATGTTTCTGGGTTCAAGAATCTGGTCTGTCAGATTCTGAGTGTGTGTGTGTGTGTGTGTGTGTGTCTTTGAATGCTAATTCTCATATTTTAAATACTTCTCTCACAGTGCATAGATAAAGTTGAATATCCTTTCATTAATTTTTAGTGTCTCTTGGGCATTTTTGTAACCTCCAGAAGAACTGGAAATACCCCGTAAAATCCTTACCCTGAGACAGCATGGTATGCAGGGACACAGTGCCACAAGTTTTGGAGCCACCAAGAGCAGGATTCAGAACCCAACCCAGCCCAGACCACTTACAAGCAGCAAGAACTTAAGCATGTTATACAAGCTCTGTAGGACTTGATTGGTCAAAACAAAAGAATGGTTCCTCCCTTATAAGATCACCGTGGGGGAGTTCCCACTGTGGCTCAGCGGTAACAAATCTGACTAGTATCCATGAGGATGCAGGTTCGATCCTTGGCCTTGCTTAGTGGGTTAAGGATTCAGCATTGCCGTGAGCAGTGGTGTGGGTCAAAGGCGCAGCTCAGATCCTGCGTTGCTGTTGGCTGTGGTGTAGGTTGGCAACTGCAGCTCCAATTTGACCCTGGCCTGGGAACCTCCATATGCCACACGGGTGGCTCTAAAAAGCAAATTACTATGGGGCTTCAATAAGCAATCACAGGCAAAGCATGATCACCCAGTGCCTGGTATAAAGTAGGTGTTTAATAAAAACATGGGTTAGAAAACAAATGTCATCCTTCCCAGTCAGTCCATCAGAAAGCCCATCAGACTTGGGGAGACTTACTGAGGTCTGGTTTAGCAAGCTTGGTAAAAACTTGTTCATTTATTGATTGCAACAAGTGATTTCCAAAGAGTAACATCTTTTTTAAAAACTGCATTATCACATAACCACTATGGAAAACAGCATGGAGCTTCCTCAGAAAACTGAATATAGAACTACAGTATAATCCACTAATCCCACTCCCAGACATATAGCCTGAAAAAACTTTTATTCAAAAAGATACATGCACCCCTAAGTTCACTGCAGTACTATTCACAACAGCCAAGACATGGAGACAACCTAAATGTCCATCAGCAGAGGAGTGGATTAAGAAGATGTGGTATATTACTTAGCCACAAAAAAGAAATAATGCCACTTGCAGCGAAATAGAGGCAACTAGAGAGTCTCATACTAAGTGATGTAAGTCAGAAACAGAAAGACAAATACTCTATGATAGCACTTATATATGGATTCCAAAATATGGCACAAATGAACCTGTCTACAAAACAGAACAGACTCACGGACAGAGAACAGACTTGTGGTTGCTAAGGGGGAGGAGGAGGGAGTGGGATGGACTGGGAATTTGGGGTTAACAGATGCAAATTATTACATTTAGAAAAGATAAGCAATGAGGCCCTGCTGTTATAGAATAGGGAACTATATCCAATCGCTTGTGATAGAACATGATGGAAGATAATGTGAAGAGTGCGTATGTATATATGACTAGGTCACTTTGCTATACAGAAGAAATTGACAAAACACTGTAAATCAATTATAATAATTTTTTCTTAAAAAATAAAAACTGCATTACCATTTGGAATAAAGGTAAATGTTTAATATAATTTTATACTTTAATTTCTAGAGCCATAGCATAGTTCAGGTATCTCCTTCTAGCCAGGGATTTCATCTACTTTTTAATACCAGAAAGTATTTATGACTTCAAAATAACAATGGAAAATTAACCTTTGCATGCTTCCTATGCTATCGTGCTAAAAAGTCAGCTTTCTTTTTTCCATTTTTCTACTCTCACTTCTGGCTGACCCGTTAATTAGATAACTCTCTAAGACTGGGAACCTGATCCTTTTAATGTAATCTTTGATTGCTTTTCTTTATTTACTTGCCTGTTACCTCTGGAAACAAAGATGGGAAGGGAATTATCTGCCTCTCCCAACTCAGCTCTTTCAAAAGCTGATATAGGAAGTCTTCAGCCTGTCCCTTGGCAGGTTAAATACTGCAAATTCTAGGAAATGCTATGTAGATAAGCTTTGATTCAAAATTTCTTGAGAAAACCTTTTTTTATTTTGTTTTTTTTTCTTGCTTTTTTTTTTCATCTTTCTCTGATCTACAATATATCTTACTCTTTGGTAATCTTTTCAAATATAAAAAACTCGCTGAGTCAATCAATATTCCTGAAGATCAGTGACTGAAAATACGCTCAAGCTTTTAGTGGTTTTGTGGTATTCAGCTAAGTATCTGGAGGGGATCTAACATTCCAGAAACTTCATTCCTATTGTAGGTGTGTTAGTCCTTGAATCTTCAGATCAGATAATCAGTGACTTTGAAGTTTCCTAACTATGAAAGAATCTTTCTGTTTGAGTACTACTGGATAGTTAATAAAGAACACAAAAGCAAAGTTTAAAGTTTCAGTACATGGTACCAATTAAAAAAAATTAATAAAGCTCCTACTACATACAAAATATTAGATCCCACTTGCTATTACAGCCATTTGAGATCTTATTAGATTCCTAAAATCAGATAGCCCTCAACAGACAATGGGTAACACAATAGCTGACTTTCACTTTCCAAACCTTATCAATTTCCAAATCTGTAAAATGGGAATAATAATACAGGTCCATGGGTTTGCTGGAAGGGTGAAACACAAGCCTTGCACAGGCTCACATGTCTTCCAGGCTCACATGTCTTCCAGGAGGTTCTCTTCCCTTCCCCATTCTGTTTATCCATGTCTGTACCAAATCATATAGGATTAACTAAAATGGAGTTTTATACAAGCAAAGCATTTTATTTTATTTATTTATTTTTTTTCCCTTATCTAGGGCCACACTCGTGGCATGTGGAGGTTCCCAGGTTAGGGGTCTAATCGGAGCTACAGCTGCCGGCCTGTGCCACAGCCATAGCAACGCGGGATCCGAGCCGTGTCTGCAGCCTACACCACAGCTCACGGCAATGCCGGATCCTTAACCCACTGAGCAAGGCCAGGGATCGAACCCAAAACTTCTGGTTCCTAGTCAGATTCGTTAACCACTGAGCCACGACGAGAACTCCCACAAGCAAAGCATTTTAATCGAAATATTTTTTGCACATATTGACTGGATAGGTATAATACAAATTGTGCATATGTTGGGAAGCTGAACAGATAGTAATTTAACAAAGATAGTAATAGATAGTTATTCAGTTAAAACCTTTTTTTTTTTTTTTTTGGCTTTTGTCTTTTTACGGCCACACCCACGGCATACGGAGGTTCCCAGGCTAGGGGTCCAATCAGAGCTGTTGCTGCCAGCCTACACCACAGCCAAAGCAACGCGAGATCCTTAACCCACTGAGTGAGGATCAAACCTGCAACCCACAGGGTTTTTAATTAATTAATTAATTAATATATTTATTTATTTGCTTTTTAGGGCCACACCCATAGCATATGGAGGTCCCCAGGCTAAGGGTCGAATCAGAGCTGTAGTCGCCGACCTACGCCACAACCAGGATCTGAGCTGTGCCTGGGACCTACACCACAGATCACGGCAACGCTGGGTCCTTAACCCACTGAGCAAGGCCAGGATTTGAACCTGCCACCTTATCGTTCCTAGTTGGATTTGTTTCAGCTGCACCACAATGGAAACTCCCTCTTTGTCTACACTTATGATCTGGCTTCAGAAAATATGTACATATGGAATGATCACATATCTGTATTTATATTCCAAACTAGCCTTTGAGCTCTTTTGCACGTTTAGCTTTTCCTCTAGGATATTTTATAGACACCTCAAAAAAATAGCCAAACCAGTCTCTTGACCTCCCTCCCAAACCCATTTGAACTCTTCCTCCTTTAGGGGCTTTGCTCTATCCGAACACAAACTCTCCACCTCTTCCCCTGGCTCTTGCCTACTCATCCTTTAGGTTTCCTCTTAAAGGTCACTCCTTTGAAAAGGCATTCTTAAACAATCTGAACTGAATTAGAATATCTTATAGCACCCTTTAGATCAATTGTAAGCTGATTTTTTACAATTACTTATCTATTTGTGATCTTTGTGTTTGATTCTGACTTCTTCTCTTGCCAAGAAGTACCTTATCGACTCCTTTACCTCTTCAGATCTGTTCAGTTTATCTTCTTAGTGAGGCCTCCCCTGGTCTCCGATATAGAATTTCAAACTTGCACTCACATCCCCCTTACTTTCTCTAGCCCCAGCCCAACTCAACACTTACATACTAATAGTACTCCATAGAATTTGCTTATTTCCATAGAAATTAATGTCTATCAAATTTGATTTTTCTCCCTACTCTGGAATGTAAGTTCCATAAAGATTTTATCTCTTTTGCTCACTGATATGTTCCAAAGGCCTAGCACATGATAGGAAGTTGATCAATATCTTTTGAATGAATGAGGGGCTGTGTCTGCTTTGCTCCACATTACATTCAATTTCTGAGGAATTAAAGTTCAGATAATATAAAATCCAAGATGAAAAGGAGAGCACGGGGCCATACACACAGTGGAACTTATCTTTTGTGAATAAATACATGCTAAATGAATGCTGTCAGATAAAAAGGCATATTTAATTTGCAATCTAAATAGTGGCTCTCATCTTTATTTTTTTTTTATTATTTTTTAAGAACAAAGTTATCCCGTTCTTTGTTCTCTCTCTTCATATTCTAAGAAATTTTAAGAGATAATGTGAAGTGAAAGCTACGTGAGAGGACAGACATGTTTATACTTGTTTCTGGTGGCAGCTGATGTCCAGCATCTTCCTGGTACTTAGCAGAAGCTGAATAAACACTTCAGGAATGAATACCCAACCTGTCCAGTGAATCTGTGCTATTAAGGGAAGGTTAGACAGCACCAACCAGCAGTAGAAGTCGGAGACTTGGAATCTACCATCTGACAAAATCTGGCAGCTTCCTTGGGGCTGTTTCTTCATCTGGCAATAAGAGAGGAGATGAAACCAGATGATCCAGTTCACCTAAAGCAGATAATCTGTCACACTGTAAGCTCCTCGAGGCCAGGGACTGTATCTCTCTTGTTCAATGATGTGAAAACAAGGCCATCAGTATGTCTGGCAAATAGCAGGCCCTCAAGAATTTGTGGAAATCTCTAAAGATTCTTTTTATCGCCTGGCTCACATTTTATTTTATTTTAATATTTTGCCTTTTTTTTTCTTTTTTATCTTTTCCAGGGCTGCACCCGTGGCATGTGTAGGTTCCCAGGCTAGGGATCTAATCGGAGCTGCAGCTGCACGCATGGCCACAGCAACAGGGGATCCCGCTGGATCCAAGTCATGTCTGCGACCTACACCCACAGCTGACGGCAATGCTGGATGCTTAACCCCTTGAGCGAAGCCAGGGATCGAACCCGCAACCTCATGGTCCCTAGTGGGATTTGTTAACCACTGAGCCATGACGGAAACTCCCTATCGGCTAACATTTTAAAGAAAAGATAACTTTGAGGTATCCTAAATAAATCGCTCTTTTTCCAGAGAAAACCGTGTACAGATTGTCATCATCTTGGAAATACCCTAGTGCATGGTGAATAAAGTACAAATAAAAAATAAATACCTGTTTCCTCCTGGTGAGTTGGTTTACAGGCATTACCAGTTCTGCATTTTCACTATGACCACTGGGTTCTTTAATCATATTTATATAAGTAATCATATTTATATACTTAGAGCTTTATTTGAAACCTTTAGCTCTGGAAAACGCTGAACTCCTGAGGAACCGTGTACTTACACTGCACAACTTCCTACCGGTTCCATTCTTGTTTGGCGGTCCTTCCCAGCCATTATGTAGTTTCGGGGGCCGAACGACCTCTTCCCATTTCCCAGCCCCTTCCTTCCTCACCCATCCTCCGCCTTCACCCCCCTCCAGCGTTCGCAGCTTTCGCCTGGCACAACGCTCAGCGCCCCTCAGCAGCGTTCCGCAAACCTTCTCCCCCTGCCAGTTACTGGGGATTGTCTGCTTTCCAACCTACGCTAGAAATGCGTTCTCATTGAAAGGAAATGATCTTTTCTACCCTAAACTATGGACCGCTCGTGAGCAGTGAAATCTAACTGTTTACACTTGTTTTCCAGCCCCGGAGCTGCTGAGAGAACTGATTGGCTCCCTCGAGCCCGCGACGCTTGGGGTCCCCCCCACGCCCCGCCTGGACCCCGCCCCCTCGCGCGGCCATCTGCTTGGTTGTCTGTCTCCCAGTCTCTCGCTCAGCATCTCTTTCCTTCCCTGCTACCCCCCGCCGGCTCCGCCCCTTCCCCCTCCCCCAGCTCGGGGCTCCGAATCTTCCCGGGCCGTTGCCAAGGAGACAAGCCGATACCAGGCAAATAGGCATTCGAGAAAGAAAAGGGGGGAAAGCTACAAGGCAGCCTGGTAACAAAGGAGCAATAAAAGCAGCCCCCAAATGGGGGCTAAAGACCCATCTGGAGAAAATTCGAAAACGAGCTAGCAGTCACCCCAAGTTTAACCCGGAGGGGAATGCAGAGGAAGGGGCTTGATTCACGTTGCCGGGAGGGGGGGGGGGGGCGGCGGTAATCAACAGCCTAAAAGTGCTTTTGAGAATCGCCTGGATGGTGGCTTTGGATCGGCCCAGTTGGCTTTTCAAGTTGGAACTCCGCTAATACAAGGGATTCGCATCCACCGCGGCGGCTGGGGTCTTGGGCCAGGCCAGCGGGCTCCCTTAAGTGTGATAACACATTTGGCAAGATACACTTTTACGGAAACATCTTAACATCAGTTCTGGGGAATATGACTTCGTGATTGAATGATGCATCTGAGTAAGTGGACAGTGAGAAGACGAAGCTTCATGTAAAGATAAACAGCTTGGTGATTTTCAAAGCAATACTTGAACAAAGAGTTATTGGCTTGAAGTAACCGTCTTTTTCACTCAGAGTGTGACCCATTTCCCTACAATGGGCTGAAAAATAAAGCTGTTTGAGAATTCAGAGCCAGCACCGGGGAGAAATGAACCATTCCTTCGACTGCTTCTCACCTCCTTAAGCGGAAGATAATTCATTTCAGGATCACTAAATGTAAACGAGAAAAGATATCCTGATTTGGACACAAGTGAAAACTTTGGGAGCAAAAATGTAGGTGGTAGGAGAATGCTTATAAGGGTGTATCCTTGATTTTTGCCCCCACCCTCTCCTCTTACATTCTTTAAATCAGTGCTCTGTCTTTCACGCACAAATAGCTCCTGATACGTCTGTGGCAAGGGTTACAGATGGAGGTTCCCTGGGTTCCTTAATAGTAGCTTTTTCTCTAACCCAAGTTAGACTTTAAGCGTTCAGGGTTCTTCTTGCTATCTCTCAATATATAATTTCTCCTTAGAACTGTAAGAGTCAATTCGGTTGTTCAGAGTTTCATCGCTGCTGTCTCACTGCCTTCCAGGAGCCCACTCGCTTGCATGCACACTCACGCACGTTCAGGAAAAAAAAAAAAAGAGTCCATCCGATCCTGGCAGTAGGCTGAAAAAGATTCATATCGACGCGAATTGCATCCTAACTGTAAATATGGATTCGTACACTCTAGGCTGTAGGATTTTATTTCACCTTAGAGAAAATTGTCATTTCACACAGCGATACAATGTAAACCTTTTCGATCATTTGTACGTGGCCCTCACTTAATTTTGTTGGGGGGAGTGGGGAATCATTAATTGGGATTGGGGCGGGGGAGAGGGGTGATGAGCGCCGCAGGCCAATCTCGAAATATTTTATTTCATGCCAATGTGGAATAGGGAAGGGAGTGTGGCTTCGGCTGCTTGCTGCTTTTGCATTTTCCACATCTGGCCTACAGACCTAATTCTAACTAGCGATCTCGTTTGATGAAATTCGATCTTCTTGGTTTAGATACCTTTCAATTTGGGGCGATTTCGCATTTGCAACCCTTAAAAAAAACAAACGCTGTGCAATATCTGTGAAGCCAATATGGAACACAGAGAAAGAAAACATGCTGCACGCAAACCCCAACCATTGTCTTAAAAACTCGCATACACACACATACACATAAACACACGGAAAGATGGGGGAGGGGAGAGGGTGGAGGGAGACAGACGCAGATACAGACCGAGAGTCAAAGCAAGTCAAGTTAACGTTTTCTCCGCCCCCATCCACAAGTACTCCCCCTCCCGCGTTAATTAATTACAAAAAAGCAAGCCAATCAAGTAATGCATTACTATTTTCAAGCAGAGGGAGGTGAAAGGCATGTATTTTTTAATTGATTTATTTATTTGGAGGACATTAATTCTCGGTCTGAGGCTGATTTTCAAACCGTTTGCAAAGCGCGGCTCCATTGTTCGAGGCTAGCGCAGGCCCCGCCCCCTGCTTTGTGTGCGACTCGCGGATTGGCCGGCTCGAGCGGGGGCCGCGTCAGCGCCCGTGAGCCCATTCATCTGTGCACTTGGGCGTTGGACTCCGCATCTTATTAGCAACCAGGGAGATTTCTCCATTTTCCTCTTGTCTACAGTGCGACTACAAATCTGGGATTTTTTTTATTACTTCTTTTTTTTTTAAGCTACACTTGGGCTCCTTTTTTTGTGCTCGACTTTTCCACCCTTTTTCCCTCCCTCCTGCGCTGCTGCTTTTTGATCTCTTCAACTAAAATTTTTTTATCCGGAGTGTATTTAATCGGCTCTGTTCTGTCCTCTTCACCACCCCCACTCCCCCCTCCCTCCGGTGTGTGTGTGTGCTGCTGCTGCCGCTGCCGCTGCCGCTGCCGCCGCCGCCGCTGCCGCCCGCCGCTGCTGCTCGCCCCGTCGTTACACCGACCCGAAGCTCTTTGTTCCCCCCTTGGATCTGTTGAGTTTCTTTGTTGAAGAAGCCAGCATGGGTGCCCAGTTCTCCAAGACCGCTGCGAAGGGAGAAGCTGCCGCGGAGAGGCCCGGGGAGGCGGCTGTGGCCTCGTCGCCTTCCAAAGCGAATGGGCAGGTAATTTCTACCTGTGGTTTTGGTCATTTCTCGGGTGTCTTTCTTTAGTCCCGACGCTTCCCCTTCCCTCCTGATCGTGCCCGAGGCGCACTAAGCGCAAAAAAGCGGAGCCAGATTCCAATATGAAAGTTGAATGGAAATCGATAGCCTAAATTGTCAATTTCTCATAGGTGGGGTCTCCCCCCTCCACCCCTAAGTGGTGGTTCCCAAAGAATCCTGGCGAATTCTTGCGTAGACGGGAGGAAAGAAGTGATAAATTGTGTAAAATGGCGTGTTTCGAGCTTGGCAGAACGTGACTAGCTAGGTGCTACCCCACACCCCCGCCCCCAGCCAGGTTGCATTTCTGTTGGATGGGCACAAAGGTGTTTGGGTGTCTCGTGTTTGTTGTCGAGACTGGGTCGCCTTCAAGATTTCTGAACTGGTGTGGTTGTGTAAGTGGGTAGGGAAGGGGGGGCGCAATAGGGATGGCGGTGGAGAAAGGCTAGGAGGGACGGGCTGTCTTATTGTATGCCGAGGCGCCGTGCCCTGGGTTCTTGGAAAGGTTGATGGCAGGTTGGCTGGCTGGAGGTGGACAGAAGGGTTTCACTACCTTTTGATGGGCTTTCCTACTGTTCTAAATCTCTGTTCGTAGCTGTCTGTGTAATTACACACCCATCTGACTTTTAAATGGATGGGAAGACCCTGTGGGTCCTTGAAGAACCTGCCCAGATGGTCAGCAAGAGGCAATTCGTGTGTTTCAGTCAGGGCTGTTGGTGTGCGTGGCGCCCGGACCACTCCGGGGGCTGCCCCAGCGCTGCCCGAACCTAGGTGGATGGCCACGGTTGGGTGGGCGCGAGAGGTCGGCCAAGGGTGGCTGCTTCACAAACACCGGCACCCACCACGCCTCTTTTCCTAGAGCAGAGGCCGTGCTGCTTCGCCTGCCCTAACCTAATGGGGAAGGCGAGCTCTGCCAAGAGGCTTTTTGAACCCGTTAAAAATGCAAAATGAGCAGCTGGGGCGCGCCACGGCTTCGCAGAATCACGGGCGATGGTGGGCGTGGAAGCATAGGCGAGGCCTTCGAAATAATGTGTTTCCCTCTGTCTTCTTGGTTCTACCCCAACCAGGATGCCACCTGAGCTTTGTTTGTGGACTCTTGGCTGAGCGATTCCGGCTCGGGGGCGCCTCGGCCGGCGGGCAGGGCCCGACCCTGCAGGGCGGGGTGGCCGGCAGCCCCGCCCCACGGCGCCCGCCTGAGCCCAGCTCCGCGCCGTGGAGGCGCAGCGCCCCCTGTCGACCCCAGACCTTAGGCAGGCGAAGGACGTTTGCGCGGGCAGCCCTGGGGCTTCTGGCTGAAACGCTGGGATACCCCTTGGGAGTTCCTGGTGTTTTGAAGCCGCCTTTAGAGTTTAGAGAGAAAGAGGGATGTGCAGTCTAGGCGCAGATCACCAGCTCAGGCTTCTGTGCCTTCTTCCAAAGGGCGTTTGGTGTATCATATTACACGTCTCCTTTATTCCAAAGCTCGTGAACGAATGCTGGAATGTATTATCCTTTGCGCTCCATGTTTTGGACTCGGCCCTTTTCAGTCCTCAGGGCATTTGTTGAATTGTCCAGGCTCCCGCTGTGCCTTTGGGCACCTGAAATGGCAGTGCCCCCACTACTTCCTCGAGGAACCCTAGTCTGGGCATCCAGTCCCGCTTCCCCATAAGGGAAAGGGCCTCCAAAGCCAGCCGCGCCCGTGGGAACGCTGGTTCCTCCAGCTCCAGGGGTGGGGGGCGGTAATGACGGCGCCCAGGCCCCTTCAGTGACGCTCCCGCTTTCTCTGCCCGCAGGAAAATGGCCACGTGAAAGTAAACGGCGACGCGTCTCCCGCGGCCGCCGAGCCCGGCGCCAAGGAGGAGCTGCAGGCCAACGGCAGCGCCCCGGCCGCCGACAAAGAGGAGCCCGCAGCCGCCGGGAGCGGGGCGGCGTCGCCTGCCGGGGCCGAGAAAGATGAGCCGGCCCCCCCCGAAGCTGGGGCCAGCTCCGCGGAGAAAGAGGCCCCCGCGGAGGGCGAGGCCGCCGAGCCCAGCTCCCCCACGGCCGCGGAGGGGGAGGCCGCGTCGGCCGCCTCCTCGACGTCTTCGCCGAAGGCCGAGGACGGGGCCACGCCCTCGCCCAGCAACGAGACCCCGAAAAAAAAAAAGAAGCGCTTTTCCTTCAAGAAGTCCTTCAAGCTGAGTGGCTTCTCCTTCAAGAAGAACAAGAAGGAGGCGGGAGAGGGCGGTGAGGCCGAGGGCGCTGCCGGCGCCTCTGCCGAAGGCAGCAAGGACGAGGCCTCCGGGGGCGCGGCTGCGGCCGTCAGCGAGGCGGGCGCGGCCTCCGGGGAGCCGGCGGCGGCGCCGAGCGAGGAGGCTGCTGCGGGCGAGGAGGGGGCGGCGGGGGGCGACCCGCAGGAGGCCAAGCCGGAGGAGGCCGCCGTCGCGCCCGAGAAACCGCCCGCCAGCGAGGAGGCCAAGGCCGCGGAGGAGCCCAGCAAGGCCGAGGAGAAGGCCGAGGAGCCGGGAGCCAGCGCGGCCGCCTGCGAGGCGCCCTCGGCCGCGGGGCCTGGCGCCCCCGCAGAGCAGGAGGCGGCGCCCGCGGAGGAGGCGGCCGCCGCGCCGTCGTCAGCCTGCGCAGCCCCCTCACAGGAGACCCAGCCCGAGTGCAGTCCAGAAGCCCCCCCAGCGGAGGCGGCAGAGTAAAAGGGCGAGATTTTTTGAGATAATCGAAGAACTTTTCTCCCCCCAGTTTGTTTGTTGGAGTGGTGCCAGGTACTGGTTTTGGAGAACTTGTCTACAACCAGGGATTGATTTTAAAGATGTCTTTTTTTGTTTTACTTTTTTTTTTAAGCAGCAAATTTTTTTTTCCTTCCCTCCCCACAGATCCCATCTCAGACCATTCTGTTACCACCATTCCAACAGGTGGAGGAGAGCTTAAATACCTTCCTCTGCCTTGTTTCTCTTTTATTTTTATTTTTTGCATCAGTATTAATGTTTTTTGCATACTTTGCATCTTTATTCAAAAATGTAAACTTTCTTTGTCAATCTATGGACGACGTGCCCATATATGAAGGAGATGGGTGGGTCAAAAAGGGATATCAGATGAAGTGATAGAGGCCACGATGGGGAAATTAAAGTGGTAGGTAACATTGCCAAGATAATGTACCACTAGAAATGGTGTAAAGGCTTAGTCTTTTTTTTTTTTTTTTTAAAGAAAAGTTATTACGATGTATTTTGTGAGGCAGGTTTACAACACTACAAGTCTTGACTAAGAAGGAAAGAGGAAAAAAAAACACCAATACCCAGATTTTTAAAAAGATCATAGTCTTAGGAGTTCATTTAAACCATAGGAACTTTTCACTTATCTCATGTTAGCTGTACCAGTCAGTGATTAAGTAGAACTACAAGTTGTATAGGCTTTATTGTTTATTGCTGGTTTATGACCTTAATAAAGTGTAATTATGTATTACCAGCAGGGTGTTTTTAACTGTGACTATTGTATAAAAACAAATCTTGATATCCAGAAGCACATGAAGTTTGCAACTTTCCACCCTGCCCATTTTTTTAAAACTGCAGTCATCTTGGACCTTTTAAACACAAATTTTAAACTCAACCAAGCTGTGATAAGTGGAATGGTTACTGTTTATACTGTGGTATGTTTTTGATTACAGCAGACAATGCTTTCTTTTCCAGTCGTCTTTGAGATTAAGGAAAAAATCTTCAGATGCAATGGTTTTGTGTAGCATCTTGTCTATCATGTTTTGTAAATACTGGAGAAGCTTTGACCAATTTGACTTAGAGATGGAATGTAACTTTGCTTACAAAAATTGCTATTAAACTCCTGCTTAAGGTGTTCTAATTTTCTGTGAGCACACTAAAAGCGAAAAATAAATGTGAATAAAATGTACAAATTTGTTGTGTTTCTTTATGTTCTGATAAAATACTGAAATTTGAGGTCTTAGTTTCATTTTGAGGAAGATCTAACATTCCATCAAGATCTTGTGATTTTTAATCTGAAGTTTTCAAACTCAGAAATTTATAATCAGTAGTATCAGATTACCAACAGAAATATCTTACAACATTCCATGTCAAATCTGTTACCATTTATCTGCATTTAGTTTTCATTTAAAAGTTGAACAGTATTTTTATTGTGGTTATATAGCATGTCAGGATGAATCACTTAAGTACAAAAATGGTATGACCCGAAGACTATTTAAATGTCTTATGTGAAAATTTTATAAAAACTACATTTTTTGTTGTGCAGGTCCAGATACAGAATTTTACTTATTTAATCCAAACTGCAGATGGATCATGAAAAGTGACTGAATATATTTCAAAAACTGATGGTGTATTACCTGCCAATGTAATTGTTAGTGCTTGGCTAATTTCCAAATCATAGCTTAGATTATGCGTTATGCTTTAGGAAAACAGGCTTATGTAAAGAAGTAATGGTAATGAATGGATGACATTGTCAGTTTATGGGCCTTTAGTACTTGCCTCATTTCAGTAGTTGCAAGCGGTTTTTTTGTTTGTTTTAATGAAAGTAGTATTAGCATCTTGTTATTCAAAGAAAAGAGAATAAAACTCCTTTATATAAATAATCCTTACTAGCCTACCCTCTTTGCCTTTTCCGCCCCATAACTGGATTTATTTTCTTCACTGGACCCTAAACTGAATTGAGTTTTAAGATAAAGATGTGTATCAAATACCATTACTTCACTAAAGGCAAAGAAAATGTTTACGCACACCTGCTTTGCTGTTTTTGAGCAGTGTGCCTTGTAGAGTTCACAATGAGTCGTTGGACCACATTTGTAACAACTGAATGCCAAATCTTAAACTCATTAGAAAAATAACAAATTAGCTTTTGACATACTCTTAATTGGAATAATGGATCATAAATAATAGTTCATGACCTCTCTTTACCAAACACCCTCCCCACTGATAAAATCAAATAACACTTGGAAGACTGGCCTTTTAGTTGGGGTTTCTTGGAGGATGTTGAAAAGTTAAGTCTGGTAACCAAAGGGCTGCTTTATGGGGTCTTCCTCATCAACTTTTTCTTAAATGTCTACTTGGATAAGTACAGCACCTGGTATGTGGTAGGACTCAGAAAAAAAAAATGCATTTAAAAAAGTAACTCCTGAGTAGTCAAAAATATTGTGTAGCCAACTATATTGCTAGGTTTGTCCTTTTAACAGCTGGAATTTATTAAGATGCATTACTTTGATTTTAATCATTGCCTAGAACACTTTGGGTGGTACTGATGGAGTGGTGGATTTTCCACCAAATGATTAAGTGACATTTGACATATACCTTTTCATCCAAAGTTTTGTACATCACATTGTTTTCTAATGGAAAAATGTTAATATGGCTTTTTGTATTACTAAAATAGCTTTGGGATTAAGGGAAAATAAATAACTCTTGTACAGTTCAGTATTGTCTATTAAGTCTGTATTGGCAGTATGTATAATGGCATTTGCTGTGGTTATAAAATACTTCCTCTGGATTATAATAATCATTTGATCCAATTCCTATTGCTTGTAAAATAAAGTTTTACCAGTTGATATAATCAAGCTTGCTAAAATAGGATTTTTTATAAATTTAATTTTAAAAACAAGTTTTAGAGAAAATTTTTAAATGTTAAGTGTTGATGGTAAGTATTCAGTTTAAGGAATTTAGAAGACGTGTGACATTACAGTTAGGATATAAAATTATATCTATTGAAGGTGAGTTATACAAATTTTAATGATAGAACTTAATAGCATATTTGAGAAACAGTGTAGTTTATTTACATTTTGCCCTCATATGAAAATAAACTTAGTACAATTTTGCAGTTGAGATTAAGGATTTGAGGGAAGGGTGATTTTTGGTTTCACATATTTTAGGTACATCCAGCTAGGAGGGGCGTGTAGTTTAACATAGGCCAGTCACTTTAGCTTTGAAAATTAAAAAATTTGTTTAAGCAACAGGGCTACTAGCTTTTATCTTAATCATTCACTGTGCTGACTGAGCATTTTTTTCGCCTTTCCACTTCCTAGTTATATGAAAGCGCTTAAAGCAAGGTGTAACGAACATGATTTTTTTTTTCTTTTTTCTTTCGGCAGTACTCTTGGCATATGGAAATTCCCAGGCCAGGGATCAAACCCACGCCATAGCAGCAACCCAAGCCACTGCACTGACAACACAGGGGTCCTTAACCCACTGTGCCATAAGAGATCTCTGCAAACAGGAATTTGAAAATGCTTTCAATCTGAATATTCCAGTCCCCGCTGGGGATTCAAGTTCCAGCACTCCTTTAAATTACACCCAACAATGTTACTTTAAAAATGGAAAATAAATACTTTTAAAAGGTGTGACTATTAACCATATTTTATATTACTGAAAAAATAATCAATTACTGATCTTGAAATACTCCTATCTGTAATTCTTCCTCTCAACATCAGCTTTAAAACAAATCAAAATATCAACCCCATCATAAGATCTAGCAGTTTGCAAGTACATAAAATAATCATTTCATAGTTTTTGGAAAACTTGATCATCTCAGTTGCAGTGTTTTGATAAAATGAGAGCATAAAACTTTAGTACTACTGGTGAGTGAGAAATGAGAATATCAGTTGCTACTAATACAACTTCTCTCATTTCTGGGTAACAATGAAAGGCAGTAGGATTACCTATCACTTAGCATCTCAATAAATATAACATTTTAGTTGAATTTGTTAAGTTAGCATTATAAGATTGCCTTCCTAATAAGTAGATGAGTGTTTTTTAGTTTTGAAATGTGAGGTAAGGACTGGATATAGTGCTAGAATCAGTGGAGGCGAGAAAAGGGTAGGAAATCTTGGGGGAGAGTTATAAATTGGAAATCGAAGAAAGTCCTCAAAGCAAGTCTTTTCTTTTTTTGCTTTCCCCCCACTTTTTTTTTTTTTTTTTAGGGCTGCATCCACGGCATATGGAGATTCCCAGGCTAGAGGTCAAATTGGAGCTACAGCTGCTAGCCACAGCCACAGCCACACTGGATCTGAGCCGAGTCTGAGACCTACACCACAGCTCACGGCAAATGGATCCTTAACCCGCTGAGCAAGGTCAGGGATCGAACCCACAACCTCATGGTTACCAGTTGGACTGGTTTCCACTGAGCCACAATGTGAACTCCAAAGCAAGTCTTAATCCAGATGACACATACCTACATTTTGGGAACATACTACCCAGTAGAAGTATAATTCCTACCATGCACGTAACTTAATTTTTTTTTTTTTAGTAACCATAATTCTTTAAAAGAAGGAACAGAATAAATTAATCTTAATAATCTATATATCCAAAGTATTTCAACATGTAACCAATATAAAAATTACTGAGATAGTTTACATTTTTTTTTCTTACTATGTCTCTGTAATTCAGTGTGTTTTCGACTTTCAACGCATCTTAGTTTGGACTCACCACGTTCCAAGGGCTCACTGGTCACATGTGGTGGCCATATTGGAGAGCACATGTTGGGAGAATGAGGGTCTGAGAGTGAAGGAATGACTAGTAATGTTGGGCCACAGACTGCAAAGCGCAGCTTGCACAAATAATTCCATGAGTTTTGAGGGTTTAGCTTTTGAGTCAACACTGAAGCTTTTTCTAGATTTCAAACCATTTTAAGCAGGTAAGATAGTATGGATGTTGCAAAGAAACACCGTGAAATACTGAAAGGACTTGTTATGGGCTAAACTGTCCCCCCAAAATTCATGCTGGCGCTCTCATCTTCAGTATTTTAGAATGTGACTGTGTTTGGAGACAGGGCCTTTAAAGAGGTAATTCCGTTCAAATAAGGGGATCGGAGGGGTCTCTGTAGTACTAGGATGCAGGTTCGCTCCCAGTCTGGCACTGTGAATTAAAGGCTCTGGCATGGCCACTGCTGTGGCATAGCTTGTGGCTCAGATCTGATCCCTGGCCCTGGGAATTCCCTATGCCAAGTGGCAGCCCAAAAAAAAAAAAAAAAATTACTTAGGTTTGGGAGTTCCCCAGCCTCCCTGGGTTAAGGATCCAGCATTGGTGCAAGCTTGCATCTGGTGTTGCCATGGCAGTGGCATAGTCCTGCAGCTGCAGCTCCCATTCGACACCTAGCCCAGGAACTTCCATATGTCACAGGTGTGGCCATAAAAAGAAAAACAGCATATACAAGTAATATCTATATTTCATATATAAAGTTATATAAATAATAAATTAATAGTAAGCACACACATTTTATAAGTCTAATACATATATACAGAATCAAGCATAAATCTGAATGTGTGCTCACCAATTTTTTTTTTTTTTTTTGGCTGTGCCTGCAGAAGCATAAGTTCGCAGGCCAGGGGGTTGAACCCACATAGTAGTGACCACCCTGGATCCTTAATTTGCTGAGCCACCAGGAAACTGCTGGTTATTATTAATATTAAAATTTTTTTTAAAAATTTCTTCTCTATTTTTAATTATTCACCTCCCTCATTTGCTACACAAAATCTTTAGAAATTATTATATCTTCTGAATGTTTCCTAAGATTATAGAGAACAGTGATGGAATGAGGTTTAAGATTTGATTAAAAGAGGCTTTTTGGACCAGAAGTTGATTTTTCTAAAAATTCTTTGTGTGAGATTCCTTAATTTGGAATATTTCGTGATGTGAGGTTATAATAATCATCATGCACATACGACATACAATAAAGTAGAAAATGGGCAAATAAAGATTACTGACTTTTCTTTCTTTTGTGTTCTTTTATAGCTTTTATTTTTGTTTGTTAGTATTGTGGTCAGAACGTTATTTTCTAAAGAAACACAGGATGAAGTAGAAACTCTTAGAGGAAAACATAGGCACAAAGGTACTAGTGATAAAAGAATCTGGCTCTGCCACGTACAAACTTTTCACAATATTAGGTCCTTATTTACCTGAGCCACAGTATGCTCATGTATAAAATCGAGACTAAAAAGCATGCCAGTTAGTAGGAATGAATGCACCTACTCTAACATCTGGCATTTAGGATGTATTCAGTCAATGTTTGCTGGTATTATATACTCCATAGCATCTGCATTTTTGGTTTAATATTGACTAGTCTACCTCAGAGAGTCTGCTGGTGCTCTGCAATCATTTGCAATATATATATATATTGCAATCATTTGCAATATATATATATATATTGCAAATATATATGTGTGTGTGTGTGTGTGTGTGTGTGTGTATATATATATATATATATATATATATATATATATTTTTTTTTTTTTATCTTTTCAGAGTTGCACCCACAGCATATGGAGGTTCCCAGGTTAGGTGTCTAATCGGAGCTATAACCGCCGGCCTATGCCACAGTCACAGCAACGTGGGATCCGAGCCGCGTCTGCCACCTACACCACAGCTCATATCAACGCCAGATCCTTAACACACTGAGCAAGGCCAGGGATCAAACCCGCAACCTCATGGTTCCTAGTCAGATTAGTTTCCCCTGTGCCACAATGGGAACTCCACCCATGATACACTTTTTTAAGGAAGACATGTTTAATTATCTTATAATCTTGATTATATAGATATTAGATAAAAACAAATTGAATATTTTTAAAAGTACTTGATGTATCTTTTAAACGTATAGGTCAGGTTTACATTTTAATATTTTAATTTTACTATACTACCCAAGGCAATGTATAGATTCAATGCAATCCCTATCAAATTACCAAGGGCATTTTTAACGGAACTAGAACAAAATATTTTAAAGTTTCCTTGGAAGCACAAAATACCCAGAATAGCCAAAGACATTCTGAAAAAGAAAAATGGAGCTGGAGGAATCAGGCTCCCTGACTTCAGACTATACTGCAAAGCTCTTGTCATCAAAACCGTATGGTACTGGCACAAATACAAATATAGATCAGTGGAACAGCATAGAAAGCCCAGAATTAAACCCACACATGTATAGTCAACTAATCTATGACAAAGGAGGCAAGAATGTACAATGGAGAAAAGCCAGCCTGTTCAGTAAGTGGTGCTGGGAACACTGGACAGCCACATGTAAAAAAATGAAATTAGAACACTTCCTAACGCCACACACAAAAATAAACTCAAAATATATTAAAGACCTGGATATAAGACCAGATACTATAAAACTCTTAGAGGAAAACATAGGCCAAACACTCTCCGACATAAATGACAGCAACATCTCAGATCCACCTGTTAGAGTAATAACGATAAAAAGAAAAATAAACAAATAGGACTTAATTAAGCTTAAAAGTTTGTGCACAGCAAAGGAAACCCTAAACAAAACGAAAAGACAAGCCACAGAATGGGAGAAAATATTTGCAAATGAATCGACTGACAAGGGATTCATCTCCAAAATTTATAAACACCTCTTACAGCTCAACACAAAAAAACCAAACAATCCCATCAAAAAATGGGCAGAAGATCTAAACAGACAATGCTCCAAAGAGGACATACAGATGGCCAAAAAACACATAAAAAGATGTTCAACATGACTCGTTATTAGAGAAATGCAAATCAAAACCACTATGAGGTACCACCTTACACTGGCCAGAATGGCCATCATCAAAAAGTGTACAAACAATAAGTGCTGGAGAGGGTGCAGAGAAAAGGGAACCTTATTACACTGTTGGTGGGAATGTAAATTGGTGCAACCACTGTGGAAAACAGTATGGAGATTCCTTAGAAAACTAAAAATAGAATTACCATTTGATCCAGTAACCCCACTCCTGGGCAACTATCCAGAGAAAACCATGACTCAAAAACACACATGTACTCCAAAGTTCATTGCAGCACTCTATACAATAACCAAGTCATGGAAACAACCTAAATGTCTATCAACAGAGGAGTGGATAAAGAAGATGTGGTACATATACACAGTGGAATATTACTCAGCCATTAAAAGGAATGAAATAACAGCATTTATAGCAACATGGATGGACCTAGAAATTATCATGAGAAGTGAAGTCAGTCAGACAATGAGACACCAACATCAAATGCTACCATTTACATGTGGAATCTAAAAAAAAGGGACACAGTGAACGTCTTTGCAGAACAGATACTGACTCACAGACTTTGAAAAACTTATGGTTTCCAAATGAGACAAGTTGGGGGGTGGGGGGATGCACTGAAGGTTTGGGATGGAAATGCTATAAAATTTGGTTGTGATGATTTTTGTACACCTATTAATGTAATAAAATTCATTAAGTAATTTAAAAAATGTAAAAAAAGTACTTGATGTATCTTTTAAATGTATAGGTCAAGTTTATATTTTAATATTTTAATTTTACTAAATAGCAAGAAAAAAATGAACTAAATCTAGAAGGTACATATTCAGGTTATCTATTGTCATATTATAAACCTCTTAGAAATTCAGTGGTACAGAACAACAATGATTTAAATTTTTTAAATAGTTTTATTGTTATATAATTGATGTATAATAAATTACTCATATTTCAAAGGTACAATTTGAAAAAATTATATAATTGATGTACAATAAATTATATAATTGATGTACAATAAATTACTCATATTTCAAGGGTACAACTCTCAGTGAAATCAAGATAATGGCTGTATCCGTGATGCTTATGCTTCTGTGGGTCAGGGATTAGAGCAAGCTCAGCAGGGACAGCTTGTGTCTTATGTGTGACTGTGGCCACAGCTGGGGTTGCTTGAATAGCTGGGAGCTGCTGCGATGACTAGATTGGGGCCATATGTCTGGGACCTTCATTTTTTTTCATGGGGTGTTTGCAAGGATTAGGAGACCTAAAATGCTTTTTTTTTTCTTCCTTCCTTCCTTTCTTCCTCTTTCTTTTTCTTTCTTTCTTTTCTTTCTCTCTCTTTCCTTTCTTTCTTTTTCTGCCTTCCTTCCTTCCCTCCTTCATTCTTTCCTTCCTTCCTTTCTTCTTCTTTCTTTTTCCTTTCTTTCTCTCTCTCTCTTCCTTTCTTTCTTTCTTTTGGCATATGGAAGTTCCTGGGCCAGGAGTCAAACCCATACCACAGCATCAACCAGAGCCACAGCAGTGACAATGCCGGATCCTTAACCCATTGTGCCACAAGGGAACTTCTGCCTTGATTTATTATAAATGGGTGCATTTTGGATATAATACAAAAGTCATGTTGTAGGCGCCATTGTTTGTATATTAGAGAATACTGTATCATTTAATGTTATGTTTTAGCCTATAATTTATTATCAAGATTCCAAAGTCACTGAGACACGATTCAGTAAAACCCTTTGAGACAGATATATCAGATTCTATTTATGTTATCTTCCTAGGGCATTTCCCTACTGGGAATCTACTGAACTTACAAGAATTCCATTTTGTTTTTGGGCTTTTTAGGGCTGAACCTCTGGCACATGGAGGTCCCATGCTAGGGATCGAATCAAGGCTGCAGCTGCTGGCCTACACCACAGCCACAGCAAAGTGGATCCTTAACGCACTGAGAGAGTCCAGGGATCAAACCCACTTCCTCATGGATGATAGTCGGGTTCATTATTGCTGAGCCATGACGGGAACTCCAAGAATTCCTTGTTTTAAAAATTTGATTGGGGCAGGGTGGAGGTGGTGGGTGGGGAGGATTGCAGCTTTACAAATGGATTTGTTGTATTTTAACAAACTTTACTAGAGATCATTTCAGATAGATGGCCTCATAATTTCTGAATAAATACAATCTGCTATAAGGATAGCATAATGTCATCAAGCCACGGTAAAGATATATCTTTCTTACGTGTTCATCCACTATGTGAACTGTGTACATCTAACACAAGAAACAGTGTAAAAAAAAATTGTTAGTGAAATATATCAAGTAAACCTCTTAGGATAATGTTTCTATTGTAGTTTTTTGGGGGGAAAGGCAGTGTATAATACGGTTTACCCATGGAAGAAAGGAACCAGATTCATTTAAGGGGAATTAAATAAATGTATTAATCATCATTACTTTTCTGGGCAAGCGGCTATACTTGGAAAGAACTGCTTCACGTCATGTTTTTGGGTCCCCCTCAGCCACAGCTCATCTCAAGGACCATCGGTGGTTTCTCATGTTTCTCACTATATCTTCATTCCTAAAACATCTCCTCTTCGGACTAAAGCACACAGGAATGAAAAGAAGGAAAAATGAATCTTTGAGTGCACACGTGCTTGCAAACAGTTCCGTATCAGAGAGATTCCTGAGAACCATTAAAAATGTTGGTCACTTGGAATTCTAGAGTTAGAGTGGTGAGCAGGTAGTAGAATCTTGATCATAGATAACTGCGTGGTGAGATTCACAGGAGCAGGAAGTGTCTGCTGAGGAACAGAACTGAAGGCTGTGACATTCCTTGGGAGAATAGAGGCGGCGCCCAAAACGAGCAATAAAACAACACGTTTCCTTTGTCTGAATAGCTTATATATTTGCTTATGGAACGTTTAAAACATATTTCACATTTGTTTTTTTAGGAAGTTTATATCAGGGTTGTTTCCCCCCCCACACATAGTTTCTTTACAAAGTTATACCGCTACCAGGGAGTTGGGAGATGACGTAACCGAGGTGAAGAGTAATTAAAGGTAATTATTGTGATGGAGGTTAGACCAGATTAAAGTACCTACCTACCCACCAACATTCCAGACCTCTAGTAGAGATCTGTGTGTGCAAGATAATAAATGAAGCTTTGGCATTTGAGGTATTAAGTTAATTATTAGCATCAGAAGAAAGAGCAGTCACACCTGGTAAGCAGTAAGTAAGAGTCAGCCCTCCTGTACCTGTGGGTTTCACTTCCTCAGATTCAATCAACCACAGACAGAAAATATTTGGGGAAAAAAAATCCAGAAAGCTTCAAAAAGGAAAATTTGAGTTTGCTCTGTGTAGGCAACTATTTACATATCATTTACATTATACTCCTAACTAATAACATAGAATTTACATTGTTAAAAAAAAAAAGTGAATCCAACTAGGAACCATGACGTTGCGGGTTTGATCCCTGGCCTTGCTCAGTGGGTCAAGGATGTGGCGTTGCCGTGAAGTGTGGTGTAGGTTGCAGACGCGGCTCGGATTCCGGTTGTTGTGGCTGTGGTGTAGTTCGGCAGCTGTAGCTCCGATTCGAACCCTAGCCTGGAAACCTTCATATGCCGCAAGTGCGGTGCTTAAAAATAAAAAGAATTTACATTGTATTAGGTATTAAAAGTCATCAAGAGATGATTTAAAGTATATAGGAGGATGTATGTAGGTTATATGCAAATACTGTGCCGTTTAATTAAATTAATTAATTTATTGCTTTTTAGGGCCACACCCATAGCATATGGAAGTTCCCAGGCTAGGAGTCAAATCGGAGCTGTAGCTGCTGGCCACAGCCACAGCAACACAGGATCCGAGCCATGTCTGTGACCAACACCACAGCTCACAGCAATGCCCGATCCTTAACCCACTTGAGAAAGGCCAGCGATCGAACCTGCATACTCATGGTTGCTAGTCAGAGTCGTTAACCACTGAGCCACGATGGGAACTCCTATTTTGTTTTTTGTCTTTTTGGGGTCACGTCTTCGGCATATGGATCCAATCAAAGGTACAGCTGCTGCCCGACACCACAGCCACAGCAACGCGGGATCCTAGCAGAGTCTGCAACCTATACCACAGCTCATGGCAACGCCAGATCCTTAACCTACTAAGCGAGGCCAGGGATCAAACCTGCATCCTCATGGATACCAGTTGGGTTCATCACTGCTCAGCCACGACAGGAACTCCACTTTGCCATTTTATATAAGGGACTTAAGCATCCAAGGGATTTTTATATCGCCGATGGTCCTGGAATATACCACCGAGGATTTGGAGGGACACAGCAGACTTAGATTAAAAAAAGAGACTCTAACACTGTCCTCTATCATTGAGTCTTGAATCCTTGTGTTTCCAAAATGCTGGTTCAAAAGGTAGCTTCCTTATTCTTTCTCAACAAATTCCTCCCTGATAATGCCAGAAAGAGTAGTTTTATCTATGGAACTGGGTGTAGGACAGAAGTTTCTCTCATATGGTTATGAATAATTATTGAGGGTCTTCATATATGAGCTAGGTTTTCAGGATACATTCATGAAATAGACAGTTTTCCTGCCCTTGACGAGTACAAGGGCTACACGCAAGACCCGTAAATAGATTATAAAATGCAACAGAAAGCCATTTTGAAAAAAAAAAAACAAAACAAAACAGTGGATGCACATCTTGGAGAAGATTTAAATTCTAAAAACAATTAAAATCAAAATATGAAAAGAAGTACTAGAAGAATCCAACACAGAATTTCTCACTATCAGAATGGGAAAGAACCCACTCTGAAAAACTTCACTACATAAAAATAAAAAGTTACGCATAGCAAGAGTTACTCTAAGCAAAGTCAAAATGACCAACGTACAGCTTTTATTATAAATAAATGGTTAAATTCCCTGAAACGTTTTTTATAATTAAAAAAAAAAAATCCTAATAGAGCCTGAGGAAATAACACGGACCTTTCACTTAAGTGAGAGAACATATAAATGGCTCTGAAATATATAATTTTTTTTGGCTGCATCCACAGCATGTGGAAGTCCCAGGCCAGGGATCAAACCCATGCTGCAGCAGTGGCCCAAGCCACTGCAGTGACAATGCCAGATCCTTAATCCGCTGAGCCATGAGAGAACTTCAGTTCTTCCATTTTAAATGAAAATACAGTATGTCCAATATGGATTAAATGACTCGATTTTAACAATGTCAGATCAGTTAATAAGAGCGCTTTACAAAGCCCTGTGAGTTGTTGAGGATTGTTACTTTCCTAATTGTAGTTTGATAACACCACAACAGCATAACGATAAGGCAAAAATATAATTTTACTCGCAACCCCTGTGTACTAAACATCCACTGTTTTCTTCCCAATACTTTTTTCCCACTGGATGTCTAATTTTTAGTTTTAGAACAGTGGTTACACTAATGTCTCCCATGCCATGCGATAGCAGCAATTATTTCTGTTTTACAGAATAGGAAACAGGTCTAGAAATGTCTGAAGCAAGGCACGGAACTAATCCGTATCACCGAACTTCCCTTAAGGTTCATAAACACCCCGGTGACAGAGCAGAGGAGGAGTGACGGGAACGCTTGCTCAAGTTCTCAGATGGAGATGCTCATCAAAAGTCACTCCACTACCTTTGTTGTGGGCCTGGGACTCTTCCTATCCTCTTTCCTGATCCTCTCATTTCTTTCTTTTCTCTTTTCCTGTCTTGACCTGATCCTCCCGCCCCTCTGTCCAAGGCTGGATTACACTTATTTTCCCATTTTAAAATCTTCAGCAAGTCATAAGATAGCTTCTTCGACGAATATGTATTGATCACCCACCACAACACATAAGAAACAACGGGCTAGGTGTTGGCAACACGATGGTGAGCTTACGTGAATCACGAGTCACACGAATCACTTGCATTTATTTTTTTCTCCCCCTTCTAAGAATCTTAGTTTTTGAGTAAACGCTACAATTCCCAATCCCTAGGCAAACATTTGAGCGTCATTCACTTAACAGTGCAGCCCAAAACCATCCAGAGTCACCAGCTCCACAACTAAGGCAGGCCAACCCAACCTAAACTCCGACACAAAATGTCTGAAATATATTAAAATATGTTCAACTTCATTTATGAAATTAGAAATACAATCAAAACTATACCATTTTCTACCTATTAGATAAAACATTATTAGTGAGAGTATGAGAAAACAATGACTTTCCTATATTATTACTACTGAGTTCAAGCCCACACTGCTCACTGCATGACATGCCGCTCAACCGAGAGACAGGCTGTTGGAGCGAGGAATAGTGATTTTATTTGGAAAGCCAGCAGACCGAGAAGATGGTCGACTAGTGTTCCAATGAACCATCCCGCTGGAGTAGAGTTCAGGCTTCCTTTATACTAAAAGGGGGAGGAGATCAAGGCCTGGTTCTGGCCAGACTCTGGAGGGGATGTGTTCATTTTTTCTTTCCTGCCGCCATTCACGTATGGGATGTTTCCTGTGAGCTAAACAAAGGTGTTTTAGTTTAACGCTCACTACCTGGGAGGCAAGGTTCCCAGAGATGGGGCATGAAGTATAATTTAAGCTTATAGGTAACATCCCGTTAGTGATGAACTTATAACAGTATACAAAGATTCTTCCCTATTACATTAGAAATAGAAGTTTGCTTTTGTTTTTGCTTTTTAGGACTGCACTGGCGGCATACGGAGGTTCCCAGGCTAGGAATCCAGTTGAAGCTACAGCTGCCACCTACACCACAGCCACAGCAATGCCAGATCCAAGCCTCATCTGCAACCTACACCACAGCTCATGGCAACGCCGGATCCTTAACCCACTGAGCAAGGCCAGGGATGGAACCTGCATCCTCATGGTTTCTGGTTGGATTCGTTTCCACTGTGCCATGACACGAACTCCATGACAGAAGTTTAAGTTAGTAAAATCCTTGAGGATAACAACTTGTAATATCTAGCAAAACTCTAAGCACATATTTTCTGGTATCCAGCAATTCTACTTTTAGGAGTTCATCCCATAATTATACCCAGACACACAAAATGACCAAATGTATTATTAGTTGCAACATTGTTTGTAATGACAAAAGAGGAGCAAGAGTAGAAATAACCTGAGTATCCACCAGTAGAGGTTAAGTAAAGTGGGATACATCTATATGTTGGAATAATGTGTATTTGGGGTTATTTATCACTATTCACAAACCACCCTAAAACACAGTAGCTTCACACAATAACGATTACTGATTTTTCTCTCTCAAAATTCTCAGCTGGGAAGCTCTGTTTTAGGTGATATATCTGGGGTTGCAGTCTTATGGAGACTCAGCTAAGTTGTATTGTCTAGGATGGCTCATTCAGATGGCTGGCAGTTGGGCTGGCTGTTGGACTGAAAATCAGCTGGGATTGTTGACCAGAGTGTATTAGCATTAGCTCTTCTCCATGTGGCCTTTCTTCATGGCTTGGGCTCCTTCCAGCAGAATGACGAGCTTCCAAGAGGGAGTGCTGCCAGAGCATAAAGCTGTAGATCTCTTAAGGGCCAGCCTTGGAAGTTATCACTTCTACCTCATTCTATTGACAGAATAAATGATAAGGCCAGCCCAGATCCAAGGGGAGAGAAACAGACTCCAACCCTCAAGTAAAAACATGGCTAAGAACTTGTGGCCATCTTTAATCTACCAAACTGTGCATCTGTAAAGTGCATACTACACTGATTTGGATTAACTTCTGGTAGCCATTGTTAATTGATGGGTATAAAACAGTGTGTATATTGCCTTTGGGATGGAAAAGCAAGGAGATCCTGCTGTATAGCACCAGGAACTATGTCTAATCACTTGTGACAAATCTATATATGTGTAACCGGGTCACCACACTGTACAGCTGGAAAACTGATAGAAAACTGTAAACCAGCTATAATGGAAAAATAAAAATAAATAAATCAGTGTGTATAATACGATAGTATCTGTATATACAAAAAGTGTGGATGAAGGAGAATGCTTAATTGCCTATATCTCTAGCGAATACATAAGAGACCGGGTTGCTAGACCCAGCGGAAGAATGTTCATAGGAGTTCCTGTTGTGGCACAGCAGTAACGAACCCGACTAGTACCCATAAGGATTCGGGTTCCATCCCTGGCCTTGCTCAGTGGGTTAAGGATCCCACGTTGCTGTGACTGTGGCATAGGCTGGCAGCTGCAACTCTGATTGGACGCTAGCCTGGGAATTTCCATATGCTGCGGGTGAGACCCTAAAAAGCATAAAAAAAAAAAAAGAATGTTTACTGATTTAGCTTTTGAATTTTGTGCAATATGAATGTATATCTATTTTAAAAAGTTAAACTGTAAAAATTACAACATTACCATTATAGGCCATGTTTCCTGATGATATGCTGATGGAAGAATTAATCAAGAGTCAGTCTAAAAAAGAAATGGAAAATATTTATCCAAGTCACCCTGAGGATTTTAACTGGGGAAACGGTCTTTCAGAAAAGCTCTGTGGACTGTTCTGAGGAGCTGGGGAAGGCCAGTTTATATGTGATTTGGGAGGAGGTGGGTGTGCGATCAGTGATACAGCTCAGTGCAGGGTTACTGCTGCCTGTGAGGAACAGCTGCCCTGGTTAACAGTCCTAGAGGCTTTCTGCGTATGAGAAGATGCGAGAAACTGAGTTCATAAAGTTTTCCCCAGAAAATCTCTAACAGTGTGAAGGCCAGTTCTGCCAGTTTTCTCCGAGCACAAAGGGCCTCACCCTGAGCTTCACCCTGAAATCCTACTCTCTGGAATTCTTGGTCAGTCTCTGCTTGATTCTTAAAGAACTGAATAGTACGCCAAGTCCTTTTTTTTTTCCTTTTCTTTTTCTTCTTCTTTTCTTGGCCATACCCTCAGCATGCAGAAGTTTTGGGGCCAGGGAATGAACCCAAGCCACAGCAGTGACAATGCCAGGTCCTTAACCTGCTGAGCCACCAGGGAACTCTAGCATTCTTTACTTTATAATTCCTTTCCTTTTTGTTTGTTTGTCTATCTGTTTGTTTGTTTTTGCTTTTTAGGGCTGCATCTACAGCATATGGAGGTTCCCAGGCTAAGGGTCGAATCGGGGCTATAGCTGCTGGCCTACCCCACAGCCACAGCAATGCTAGATCCTCAACCCACTGAGCAAGGCCAGGGATCGAAACTGCGTCCCCATGGATGCCAGTCAGATTCGTCAACTGCTGAACCACGACGGGACCCCTTCCTTTCCTTTTCAGTTTTCATTTCTACCAAGGTTTGGGAGGCATTTTATGACCAACTTGTCCTGTGGTACTAGGAATACTCATTCCCTGGTTAGGCCAGGATTTCATCGATAGGCCCACTCAATGTGCTATTACTGGACTAGGCCCCGTTAACAGTAGCCAAAAACCTCAGGACTGCCTGTCTCACTAGTCTGTTACGGTCCAGGAAATGGTTCCCTTTTGTGACTTATTCTCATATCTAGGGTTATACTATTCTTATCATTGATCTCACAGATCTAAATTTTTTTTTTTTTTTTGTCTTTTTAGGGCTGTACCCACGGCATATGGAGGTTCCCAGGCTAGGGGTCTAATCGGAGCTGTACTTGCCCACCTATGCCACAACCATAGCAACTCAGGATCCGAGCTGCATCTGTGACCTACACCACAGTTCATGGCAACACCAGATCCTTAACCCACCGAGCGAGGTCAGGATCAAACCTGCATCCTCATGGATACTAGTCGGGTTCATTAATCACTGAGCCACGACAGGAACTCCCTCATAGATCTAAATATTTGATCAATCATTTCAAGTCACCTACTCAACATTAATCTTATCAGAGGCTCAGTCACATATACGGTAGTACAGGAAATAATAATCTTATAAAATAGGCAGAATACAAGGAATACAGTTGGTAACATCACTGAGGTCATAGTTAAGTATTTAAGCTAAGAACTTTCATTAGGTGAGACCCACTATCTCCTCAGGTCATCTGACCCAATCTGTCTGCACCAGTCACTGCCTTTCAGGGAAATGCTATATTAGCATTGGACATAAAGTTCGCCAAAGAGTGTGCACGAATAGGCTGAGTGGTGGGTCACTGTGACCTCTTGCAGGATTGAGGAAGGAAGGTCACCTTCTAAGGAGTGACATGGCCAGCTCCAGAAGAAGAAAACTTGATCTTCATAGTTGAGCAGGGGGAGGTCGGGTTAATGCACAATGTGGATGCACACTGCACACTAGAGGCGGAGGGGCCCTGGGGCAGAGAAAAGATTTTAATTTAAATTCTTTTGTCTTGCCTTAAAATAGGAATTTTTACTTCATCAGATAGTCTTAGCAGAGAGCAGAAAATTTTAAATCTCTTTCTAAAAATCTATTATTTCAATAGTGATTATATTCATAATGGGATCGGAGCTCAGAAAACAGAGAACTGAGGGCCTGTAATGAGAGAGAATGATTGAGGCTAGCTTTTATGCAAGGGCTTGAAGAGTGAAAAGACGGCCCGAAAATACTGGTAAATTGTAGTAAGAAGAGACTAAGAGGGTGACCCTGATGGTTTCTATTTCTATGCGAAAGGGGAGGCAAGGTCGCGGATGAGTTTTTCAGGATAAGAGGGAAGGTGCAGAGAGAATGCAAACGCTTGGCAGGATTTCTGTAGGAAATGAATAAGAGAAGCAAGAATAAGTAGAGGCGCTGGGTCAAAAAAGACACGAGCTTGCGATCCTGCCGTCAACATGGAGGTGAGGTTTTTCTCCACTGACTCAGATGAGGAAAAACAGATGACAAACCAGACTGACGGTGGACAGAACAGGTGCGGGAGGAGAAGGAATGTGGAAGGACTCTGGCGTGAGAGATGGGAAGGTGAGGGACCCTGCGTTCCTGGACAGGAACTGAGAAGAAAGGGGAGACAACGGGAAAGGAGCATTGTGGAGAGGCCCCAAAATAGGAGAAAGGGCGGTGAAGACAGACGAGTGGAGGACACCTTGAGCCTCCACGGGATGATTCTGGAGTACACAATCCAAGGAATGACTGGTCATGGGGTTCTGTTTCTATTATCAGTTGTTAGAAATGTATTGCCACTGTTTTAATTAGGGGCATTACCTGTTTTTTCATTTTTAAAGTTTTATTGAAGTATAATTGAGCTACAGCATAGTGATAATTTCTGCTGTCCACCAAAGTGATTCAGTTTTACATGTACACACATCCATCCTTTTTTAGATTCTTTTCCCATATAGGTTATCACAGAATATTGGGTAGAGTTCCCTGTGCTCTATAGCAGGTCCCCAGTGACCATTCGTTCCATACACAGTAGTGGGCATAAGGAGCATTGCTTTTTGACTGCTAAGTGTAAGCTGGATAAGTCCACTGATATCACTGAGGCATAGTTCAAGTCACCGTAGTTTATGAACTCAAAACCCCACGGTTTAGTGATGGTTTCTACATTTGTGATAATTTGTTAATATTTATATGAAAAGACAATATAATATACAACATACACAGTATTTTAGTACCGTGTTAGAAAACTCAAGAATCATAATTTATGTGGACACTATAGACATAATTTTTTTTTTTTAATCTTTTTAGGGCTGCACCCACGGCATATGGAGGTTCTCAGGCTAGGGGTTGAATCAGAGCTGCAGCTGCCAGACTCCACCACAACCATAGCAATGCCAGATCCAAGCCTCGTCTGCAACCTACACCACAGCTCGTGGCAACACCACAGCCACAGCAACGTGGATCCTTAACCCACTGAGCAAGGCCAGGGATCAAACCTGCATCCTTATGTATGCTAGTCAGATTTGTTCCCACTGAGCCATGATGGGAACTCCTAGACATAACTTTTAAAATGACAAATGATGATTCCAAGAAAATTAGATACTTTCAAACATGTTTAAAATGCAAAATTTTGAGCTGGGCTACAAAAACTTCCGAGAGAAGAGACCCTTTATGAATCCTGTGTATTCTAATACTCCTTTGGAGTCCTTGTTCCTCTCCAGCTCTACCAGTGTATAGAACTGTGAGGGACAAGAGTAAGAGATAAATGATACCTCTCGTTTAAGTTCCGGGCTGGTGATTTGATTTGTGGCTTCTGGGAAGACGAATCACAGCTACAGCAACCCCCTCCCCAAACCCCAAGAAGGACGGGTGTATTCGTTCTCACTGAACATCTAAAGAACAAGGATACGTCCCCGCTCAAATTCCAAATTCCTTAGGAAAACAGAAGTTGCAACAAAACCACACCAGTAACTTCCACTCATAGGTCAGTTTTAAAACATGGGAAAGGTCAGTCTATTCGACTTCCTTCCATTGTTGAATTTACCCAGCTCTTGATTATATTACAGTGTGGTGGTGACTTTTAAAGGCAATTCCTTTATCTGCTTTGGTTTTCTAAGCAATATAAGTTAGCCAGGAGAGTCCTTTTCATCCCGGCTACTACATATCTTGGGGAAAAGATAAGGTGTGATAAAGGCCATTATCTCTAGTGGCCTTTGTAAGAACATCTATGGCACTTGAGTGGAAACCTGTTCAAGAGACGAGGTGGAAGGGGTCCAGGAAAGCTCACCAGTGACACAACGAGGTCACTGATGTGCTGTATTTCACTCCCAAGGCCAATGACATTCCTGAGCAATTTAAGCATGAAAATCTAGACTTACTGAAAATATGCTTTTAGCCTTCAAATAGTTTGTTTTGACTTCTATCACTTTGAAGTTATTAGCTTTGCCCCAATTATTTGAAAACATACACTTATACCATTTAGTGGCTGAGCGAGAATGACATGTAGAAAATTGTTTCTAAGGAAGTCTTTTAGCCTGCCTTATGAAAAATTCAGAAGACTATATTATTTTTATATTTGACATTTTATCATTTTTTTATTTTTTACTTTTCAACTACTGATTCTAAAGTTTTCTATATTTTTAGTTCCTTTTTTTTTCTTTTTTTGTCTTTTTAGGTCTGCACCTGCGACATATAGAGGTTCCCAGGCTAGGGGGCCTAATAGGAGCTGTTGCTGCTGGCCTTCGCCACAGCCACAGCAACGCGGGATCCAAGCCGCGTGTGCAACCTACACCATAGCTCACGGCAACGCCAGATCGTTAACCCACTGAGCAAGGCCAGGGATCGAAACCACAACCTCATGGTTCCTAGTCGGATTCGTTTCCGTTGAGCCACGACTGGAACTCCTAGTTCCTTTTTTTAAAATTTTTATTTTTGGTTGCACTCAGGGCATGTGAAAATTCCTGGGGGCCAGAGATCAAACCCACGCCACAGCTCAGCTGTAACCAGAGCCACAGCAGTGACAACACTGGATCTTTAACCTGATAAGCTTCAAGGGAACTCCTTTTAGTTCCTTTTAAAATGCTGTACAGGAGTTCCCGTCGTGGCTCGGTGGAAACGAATCTGACTAGGAACCATGAGGTTGTGTATTCGATCCCCCTGGCCTGGGAACCTCCATATGCCGTGGGTACGGCCCTAAAAAGACAAAAAGACAAAAAAAGGAAAAAAAATGGTGTACAGACACTATCTCACAGTTAAAGTGAAATTCAATGTATTCAACACACAAAAAAGGAATATCAAAGGCACCATTTTCAAAACAAACAATCAATCAAAAAACAGGGTGGGAGTGGTCTGGGAGGAGACAGTCCAGGCTAGGCAGGTTTAGAGCCTGCCTTCTTTCTGGGATGATGTGTTAGCAAGCCTGCCCCTGACTTCCAGTAACATTGCTTTCCAGCAGAGTGTTCTGAAGGCAATTAAATCTACATGCATCATCAGCATTTAGAAATTTGGCTACCACCATGGAGGATAATGTGAGAAAAAGAATGTATATATGTGTATGACTGGGTCACTCCGCTGTGCAGTAGAAACTGACAGAATACTGTAAACCCACTATAATGGAAAAAATAGAAATTATTTTTAAAAAAAGAAATAAAAAGAAATCTGGCTACCAAAAAAGCAAACACAAAGTAGAGATAGGGAGTGGGAACCAGTGTTTAAAAGCACAGGTTCTGCTCTGCTGAATTCTAATGGCATGACCTGAACCTCTCTGGACCTCAGGTTCCTCACCTGTAAAATGAGAATAATAGAATTACCTCTTAGGGCTGTGGTGAGGATTAAATGAGGTAATAATATCTGTAAAAGTACAGTATCATACACAGTGCTTGGTTGGTAGCAAGTAACTCAGCTATCCCAGGGACTACTCTACCCAGTTTTATTTTTTTTTTTTCGCTTTTTAGGGCTGCACCCAAGGCATATGGAGGTTCCCAGGCTAGAGGGTCTAATCAGAGCTACAGCTGCCAGACTGCGCCACAGCCACAGCCACACCAGATCCAACCTGTGTCTGCAACCTATACCACAGCTCATGGCAACACCAGATCCTTAACCCACTGAGCGAGGCCAGGGATCAAACCAGAAACCTCATGATTCCTAGTCGGATTCATTTCCGCTGAGCCACGACAGGAACTCCTACCCAGTTTGTAAGTTACATTTGTTTCCTAGGTGAGCCCTTCAAAGGGTGGATGTTTTTAAAAATGTCCTTTTCTCGAGGTGAAAAAAATAGGAAGGCCAAAGATTCTTGAGTGCTATGAAAGGACTGTGAACGAGGAGAGTGATAATGAAGCATTTTGTTTATAAATAAGGAAACAGGTTTAATTTATAGCAAGAAAGGCGAGGTTTTTGAGTTCGTAGACTTTCTGTCACTTCCATACTGCTGAGCTGGAAATTACAAAGAAAAGAAAGCTACTTGATATTAGTCAGCATGGTATTAATAAACTTTGAAGTTTCCCTGTGTCGTTTTGATTGGCTATGGAAAACGGTGACTTGACATAAACACACTCCTACCTACAGGAAAACAGCTGAATTCTAACTATTAGGATCACTTAACAGGGAGAATCATCTCTGCAAGGGCGGTTGTTAGCAACTCAGTAAAGAAACTCCCTTGGCTGGGTTCCAAGAATAATTATAAAGTGAAGTTTAAGGCCTCAGACTATTCCATTTGGATTAAAATAGAAAACAGTATTTGACATCTAATAATACATTTAAATGCATTAGCAATATCAGTTTAAATCACTGCATTGATGATCTCTGTGGCACACTACATTAATTATAGGATTTTGGTTTCTGCAGTGTTTGTAAAGTTTGAAAACATTACCTTTTTAATACTTATAATTTCATTTTTTTAAGCACAAAATAGCACAGAACTTAAAAATATTTTCTAAGCCAAATTTAGTCCAGAACATACATTAAAAAGAATGGGGAGTTCCCCTTAGTGGCTCAGTGGGTTAAGAACCCAACTAGCATCCACAAGGATGTGGGTTCAACCCCCGGCCTCACTCAGTGGGTTAAGGATCTAGCAATGCTGAAAGCTGCAGCGTAGTTCGCAGATGTGGCTCAGATCTGATGTTGCTGTGGCTGTGGTACTGCAGGCCGGCAGCTGTAGCTCTAATTCGACCCCTAGACTGAGAACTTCCATATGCCACAGGAGGGGCTCTAAAAAAAAAAAAGGGTTGACCTGCTAAATCTAAATTCACATACTAATATACCAGGACACATTTTTCAGTTATAATGAGTAGAGCTAAAAACAAAAACAAAAATTGATCTAAATGTTTACAAATTCATGCTTCACAGGGGAATTTTGTTTGTTTGTTTGTTTGTTTGTTTTGGAAGCAGCTGAAAATGCATCCAAGAAGACAGAAAAGAGTAGAGAAAATAGTGTATGGCTGTTTGGATAGCAATAATGTTAAACCTACTTTTTTTTTTTGTCTTTTTAGGGCCTCACCCGCGGCATACGGAAGTTCCCAGGATGGGGGCTGAACTGGAGCCGTAGCTGCCAGCCTCCACCATAGCCACAGCCACGTGGAATCTGAGTTTCGTCTGTGACCTACACCACAGTTCATGGCAATGCAGTATCCTTAACCCATTGAGCAAGGCCAGGGATCGAACTGTATTCTCAAGGATACTAGTCGGATTCGTTTGCACTGTGCCATAATGGGAACTCCCAGTCCTGCATTTTTTTTTTTTTTTTTTTGTCTCTGGCCTCGCCTGTGGCATGCAGAAGTTTCCAAGCCAGGGATCAAAACCAAGCCACAGGAGTGACAACGCTGAGTCCTTAACTGCCTGGCCACCAGGAAACTCCCAGTTCCTCCTGGATTATTAAGAGAAGAGAAGGAAGAAAAAGATCCCCAATTGTTCATTCTTACAAATACATCATACATGTGTCCTGTGATTTGTCAAAGCTGTTTAGTTGGGTGTGAGCCTACAGCTTCATTCACAGTCCACAAAGACCTGCTCTCAATTGCAACCTATTCCAGTGGCAAAACAAAACCAAAACCAAAGACAAAACCAAACAAGCCCCCAGGCTCGCTGGCATGGAAAGTGCTGGCAGATAGCAGCAATGACCTGCGGGTAATTTTCTAAGGTTTCTGTGCTGATTACCATTTTGGGCAGTGTCCACCTCTCCAATGACGAGGAGTTCACACACTCACAACTGCCTGGGGAGCAAGACAACATCTGCACAAAAACAGGGATTATTCTGACAGTTAAAGGAGCTGGTGACGGCTAATGCTATTGTCGCGATATTCTCCGGGAAAGGAAAGGAAAATCAAATGAAAGGAAAATCAAACGCGGCGCTCCCAGGCCAGATGGCGCCGTGAGGGCTGGGCCCCCTCCCCACAGTCAGGGAGCCCCCGGTCCTGCCCTGCCACTGCCAACGCCTCGCTGTGACAGACAATGCTCGGCCGACACGTGCCCCAGACTGAAGCCAGGGTCTTTAGACTCGGAGAGAAAGGACCTGCTGCTGCAGGGGCGCAAAGAAACCGAGAAAAACAAAGCCCATCTTAGACGGAGAAGGAGACCAGAAAGGACCAGGCTCATAGAGAAAACGGCGGAGAACGTGCCAAGTGCGGTAATTATAGCTCTCGGTGTTCAGTGCCCACCGTGGCCACGCACTGACTGGAGCGATTGGAACGGGAAAGGAGTCGACCACAATCCCTCTGAACTGCATTCGCGCGTATCACACGGCAGCTGCATGACGGTGCCAAGGGGCCAGGGCTTCTCAAGTGTCATTTCTGACTTATAACATGAGCTTTAACCGGAAAGCGCACCTGTGTTTGCCGAGGTAACGGAGACTCCGAGAGGTGGAGCCGCCGCGGCCTCACGGTGGTGCACGGTGCCCCTCTCTTTGTCTTGAGAGATCTGGGGAAGCTTTTAGGTGACTCAAGCTGCCGAAGGAAACGTGGGCCTAGGATCGGAGGCGCTTCCTGTCCTGTATCATAGTCTGAGATGTCCTCACGCGATGGCAAACTGCTTCCCGAAGGTCCACATAGCTTGAGGTGAGAAGCGGGCTGAAAAAAGAGAGGATGAAAGCGGGAATCTGGGAGAAGCAGCTTAACGAAGAAGAGGAAAGCAAGAAAGGGAAAATTAAGAAGTAAAGGGGGAAGCCAAGTGGGGTCATCGTAATAGAATGACTTGATCTTCTGCAAAGTAATAAAATGTCTACTTCCAGGTTTGAACCCTAGGTTCTGTGGCCTCTTTTCTCCAGACGTGACAGTTGCTTCAAAGAGAGCTTCCGGAGTTCCCTTCGTGGCTCAGTGGTTAACGAATCCGACTAACAACCATGAGGTTGTGGGTTCGATCCCTGGCCTTGCTCAGTGGGTTGAGGATCTGGCGTTGCCGTGAGCTGTGGTGTAGGTTGCAGACGCGGCTCGGATCCCGCGTTGCTGTGGCTGTGGCGAAGGCCGGCGGCTACAGCTCCTGTTAGACCCCTAGCCTGGGAACCTCCATATGCCGTGGGTGCGGCTCTAGATAAAAGGCAAAAAGACAAAAAAAAAAAAAAAGAGAGAGAGAGCTTCAAACTGGGAACAATGGACTTTGCCAAGTCCAAGAAAATCCAGTGGGCACTGGTCACACTGCAGAGAGCAGCGTGGTGAAAGAAGGCTGAGTCCCACCTAGACACATTAGCTGAACGACACAATAGATGCGCTGGGTCCTTTTCAGTACTGGTGGCAGGGGTAGGATTCAGGGGCCCAGACACCCCGAGGTGGTGTGAGCCCTTAGGGAGATTTTCCTGAAACCTCTTTTTTTTCTTTTTTTTGGTCGTGTCCATGGCATACAGATGTTCCAAGGCCAGGGATCAAAGCAAAATGGAACAGTTAAAAGGTATAAATACGAGTTCCCTATCTGGTACAGCCGCTTAAGGACTCGGTGTTGCTGCAGCTGTGGCATAGGTGGCAGCTGCATCTCGATTCAGTCCCTGGCCTGGGAACTTCCATATGCCACAGGTGCGGCCAAAAAAAAAGGTGTAAATAAATATTTAGCTGTCTCTAGTTACTCTTAAAAAGAGAACTGCTTGTGGGAGTAGAACAAAAAAAAAGATCAACATCAGTGAAATTCTCCTTTCTTCACTTTTTTTCATGATATGTTACATACATAAAAATCCTTACTATTTTCCCTTAAATTCAAAGTATGTAGGCATCATCCCTCCTCAGGGTGCTACAGAGCTCGTCTTGCATCTTACGTTATTAATCCTCATTTATCGTGCTCTTCAGAGGAAGAAAACATTTGATTTTCATTTTCCATTCAGACCAACTATTTTTCAGCTCTCTGCTCTTAGCTCCTTTCAGAGTAGGGAGACACTATAAATATGTCCACTGTGGATTCCGAGATGGTGTCAAGCGTTTCTGGGCAACACACTGGAGACCTAAGAGCGGAGAAGTGGAAACAGCCAAGTGGAAAACACAGCATGTCTGAATTATGATGGTGTTGTCAATAGGACGGTGATTTAGGTTTGGTTTTTCTTTTTCTAGTCTTTCAAGCTAAATATAAACATTACGTGTACGAGTTCTGCCTGAAATTAGAGGAAACATTATGGCACGATCCAGAGCCAGGGGAACTGAATTCAAGTCCCAGTTCTGCCTCTGGCTTAGCTCTGTGCCCTTGAACAAGTCAGAACTCGTTTCCTCATCTGGGAAGTGAAGAGTTGCTCCTGCTGCTTCTGGGGAGACGGTAATTAGAGCGTGGGAAGGACTTTGCTAACTTTAAAGTGCCTTACAAACGGTAACATTTTATTCAAGAAATATTTGTTATACATTGGATGGAATAAGAAAGGAAAATTGAGGGAGTTCCCATTGTGGCTCAACAGTCACGAATCTGACTGGTATCCATGAGGACACGGGTTCGATCCCTGGCCTCACTCAGTGTGTTAAGGACCCGGTGTTGCCACAAGCTGTGGTGTAGGTTGCAGACGCGGCTCAGACCCTGTGTTGCTTATGGTTGTGGTGTAGGCTGGCAGTTGTAGCTCAGATTTGACCCCTAGTCTAGGAACTTCCATATGCCTCAAGTATGGCCTTAAAAAAGAGAAAGGAAAACTGAAGTTAAGATTGAAATACATTTTTATGCCCATTTCAGTAAAAAGGAAAATGTATTTGTCAAAATTAATCTGTTAAAGCTATTTTATACATAGATATATAGGCTGCATCTGTAGCACGTGGAAGTTCCTGGGCCAGGGATCCAACCCAAGCCACAGCATTGACAACACCAAATCCTTAACTGCTAGGCCACCATGGTACTTCATATTATAATATTTTCTCTGTGAGAAAGTTAAATTTGATTAGCATGAAGGAATTTCTTTCTACAGATGCATTTCTTATTTATTTTTTTGCATTTTAGGGCTGCACTTGCAGCATACGGAGGTTCCCAGGCTACGGGTTGAATTGGAGCTGTAGCTGCCGGCCTATGCCACAGCCACAGCAAAGTGAGATCCGAGCCACGTCTGTGACCTACACAACAGCTCACAGCAACTACAGATCCTTAACCCACTGAGCGAGGTCAGGGATCGAACGCATAACCTCATGGTTACTAGTCGGATTCATTTCAGCTATGCCACAACAGGAACTCCACATTTCTTATTTATTTTTGTATTATACCTTTGTAGAATAATGTATTGGTTCAAGAACCACAAGTTAAAAAATAGGTGCAACAAAAAGTATCCCTCCCATTTTTGTCTCCAAGTCACCCAGTTCCTGCACCCCTCCAACAGCTAACTGCTGCATGAGTGTCTCGTGTGCCATTTTGGGCTGTCTTGAGGAATATGCCAGCTTTGGGAGGGGTCTGTGATATGTGCTTTGGGGTGCCTGGCACAGCAGGAGCTCAGGTGCCCCGTCCAGACGTCCCTGGGGCTCAGGTTGAAGACCCAAGGTCAGCAGGGTGGTGTGAGCCTGCAGGACTATTTTCATTCACCTGAGGGGCAAGAGTGCAAGTGTGCTTCAGGGAGAAATTTTTCTTCCAGGTGAAACCCAGTTGCCCCTCTGACTCCTTCACTCTGGTGTGAGGCTGGAGAAAGGTCAGTAAGTGGCCCCCAGATGAGAGACATCCTCTGCTACAGCTGTATTTTTGTGGAGCCTGCTGAGGCGGGAACACTTGGAGGAGTGCAGCACTGGACGAGCCTTCAGACATTCATTTCCACTGCTCTGCCCTGTGCATCCGAAACACAGCCTGATGCGTAACCTCTGAGGTCGGCCTTCCGCTGATCAGCTGGTTTGGGGGGCTTTGAGATTCTGAGATGATGTGAGCTATTTTGTCAGAAAATTCTTGGAAACTGGGATGATTTGTTTATAAATGCTTAGAATGCTATTTTTTTCTCGAATATTTTATTTTATATTTTATTTTATTTTATTTTATTTGTCTTTTTGCCCTATCTAGGGCCGCACCCGCGGCATAGGGAGGTTCCCAGGCTAGCGGTCTAACAGGAGCTGTAGCTGCCGGCCTTCGCCACAGCCACAGCAATGCGGGATCCGAGCCGTGTCTGCAACCTTCACCACAGCTCACGGCAACACCAGATCCTTAACCCACTGAGCAAGGCCAGGGATCGAACCCGCAACCTCATGGTTCCTAGTCAGATTCGTTAACCACTGAGCCATGACAGGAACTCCAAACATCATATTTTATAAACACACACATACACACAATCCCTTACAGAACAGCAACAGAATTGGGAGGGGGGTCATTTGTGTCTGAGGTATGTGGTTCTTCCCAAATGACCTCCATCACTCCAAATAACTCAAGAAATCTAGTTTGAATTTCAAAGATGTTTCTAAACTTGCGTTTTTGCTGCATTTTGTTATCCTAAAAATTCTTTTAAATTTCCTTGATTTTTTTCCCTGTGTAATTGATTTCATGTGTGTCTATTTCCTTAAATCTGCAAAGTAACACTCAGAAAACTCCACGTGGTTGATCTAAGAACTGCTCCGTGGTCAATGCCTTGGAGCCATGACTGCATCTGTTTTTCTTTTTTCTTTTTTTTTCATTAATTTTACACTGAGCTTCACTGTGTCTTCACCAAAACACTGGATAAAGATGCCTCAAAGATTCAACTTGTTTATATCTATCGAAGCTATTTTTAGGATTTAAACAATTAGTTCTGTGAATCTGACATACACAAAAGAAGAAAAATGCTAAAGAGGGTGCTACACAGAATTTAAAAGCTTATGATGTCTCAGTAAAACAGAGCTTGAACAGAACCTCAAATGTGATTCTTCTTTGTCTCAATTGTTGATCAAATATTCATTCAGTTCATGTGCAAAGTGATATCAATACAACAATAGTCACTGCAGCATTATTTTTTCAGACTACAAAAATTTAAACACCTCTAGGTGACTGTTAAACTATGGTACATCACTAAAGTGGAATAGCTTAAATAGTTTAAAAGAAGAAACAACAGTTCTCCTGTGGAATGGAGAGGTTAAAGATCTGATGTTGTCACTAGAGTGGCTTAGGTCACTACTGTGGCCTGGGTTCAATCCCTGGCCCAGGAACTTCCACATGCTGTGGGTGCAGCCAAGAAATAAAAATAAGACAAGAAACAACAATGTCCAAGTGGATTTTTGAGAGAAAATTCAAGGTACCTATGTGTCAGATACTCTGCCGGGTCCTGAAGAAATGCAAGAAAGGTGTTTATGATTTAGAGGAAATCACGGTTTACCGGGGAGATGCAAAATGGTTGTCAAGAGGACGTGTGAGCTTTGAGTGTGGTGCAGTGGAAGGGAACTTCCATATGCTACAGGTGTGGCTCTAAAAAGGAAAAAAAAAATTCCACTAAGATTTTATTTTTATCTTGATTAATGCATTTTGGGAGCCCCTTTAAATTTTGTGCCAAGGCGAGGGCCTCAGTCTCCAGACCCTAGTCCTGGCCCTGCCTCTGAGATCATCAGCGCTGACTGTTCACTAGGCCCAGAGGCCCCGCGGCACAGCGGATGGAAACTCCCTCCTTCTAACCCCTTCTCTGCCCCCCACCCCCAGGCTAGACTCATTAGCCGGGAGAGAGGTGAGGCAAGGAGAGAAAGCCAGCTGGGCTTGCCCATCTCCTTCCCTGAAGGTGTCCAAGCCTAAAGCAGGCCTTCGCTAAGGGAGACTCGGGCTCTAAGTGTGAACTGAGCTTGAAGATATTTCTGTCAGCCCAGACACTTTACTTATTGAGACGGGGCTCTGCTTCTGTCTGAAAGTATGCGTCTGATCTCTGCTCAGATCGCTCCTCCAGAAAGACCTCTGCTCAGCTGTGGGGAGCGGGCTGAGTCCATGAGGGGCCACCCTCAGCTTTCCAGTCTCTCCTCAGCGGCCCCGCCAGGGACAAGGGTGTGGCCCAGGGGCTCCACCACTTCTGACCAAGGCCTGACCACTCTCTGACCAATCTCTGCCACCGACATCCCAGGAGGGTGGAGAGACCCTGTGAGAGCCACCCTCATCTTCCGTCCCTTTCTGTGCTCACCCCGATCCAGACACACGGCCCCCGTGGTGCTAACGCCTCGGGTGGGCGCGTACCGCGCGTACCCCAGGGCCTTGGGACTTGCTGTGCTCTGCCTGAAAGCCTTTCCCCCACGGAGGTCTGAGCCCTGTTCTGAGCTCCCTTCAGAAAAATGCCAGCGTTCTTCCCCCGGCTCCTGCTCACCCTGTTGCTTGGTCCGGCCATATTTTCTCCCTCAACATTTAGATCTCTAAGTTTTTTGTTTGATTGTTTGTTTGTTTGTCTTTTTTGGGCTGAACCCGCAGCATATGAAAGTTCCCAGGCTAAGGGTCGAATTAGAGCTGCAGCTGCCAGCCTACACCACAGCCACAGTCAGGCCAGATCTGAGCCGTGCCTGCAACCTACACCACAGCTCATGGCAACGCTGGATCCTTAACCCAGAGAGCGAGGATTGAACCCGAATCCTCACAGATACCAATCAGGTTCATTAGCTGCTGAGCCACAAAAGGAACTCCCCCCCCCTTTTTTTTGTCTTTTTGCCTTATCTAGGGCCGCACTTGCAGCATATGGAGGTTCCCAGGCTAGGGGTCTAACAGGAGCTGTAGCCGCCGGCCTTCGCCACAGCCACAGCAACGCGGGATCCGAACCGCGTCTGCAACCTACACCACAGCTCACGGCACTGCCGGATTCTTAACCCACTGAGCAAGGCCAGGGATCGAACCCGCAACCTCATGGTTCTTAGTCGGATTCGTTAACCGCTGAGCCACGACGGGAACTCCATCCCTTTTTTTTTTGAAACTTATATTTATTGTAGTTTTATATCACACTAGTCCAAATGCATTTCTCTACAACTACTCCCTGTAGCTCCTAGTTTTACTTCAGTCATCCTTAACATGTGGCTTTACCAAAGACTTTGAATCTAAAACAAACATAAAATTTCAAATTAGTAATTTTTACTTATGAATGGGATAAGAAAAAGCCATCAGGCGATGGCTGGGGCTGTTAATTTCCAATAAGACATTTCATTGAAATGTTTCTTCTGATACACCAGGTATAAATCAGAACCTTCAAAAAACAGGGGAAGAACCAAAATACAGTAAAGAAACCTCTGCAGTTTAAACGTCACGTAATCCTAAACCTCTGACAAATGCTAAGCCAAGCATCTTTCCTGCAAATTCAGTGGGCTTCCAGTATTTCCATGTAGCTGAGCTTTCAGAGACAGACACTCAAGCATATCATTAGTTTAAATACCATCACGGCTCTGGGTGCATTAATTATGCCAGAAGAGTTTAATACCCATCCAAGTCCAAAGGTGGAAGAACACATAAACGGGTATGGTGACTGGCAAGAGCAGACTGCAAAAGCACAGGCCGGCTGTGCTAGTGCAGCCCCATGGGAAGTTTTCTTCCACAGAGGCTGAGCATAACAGTCCTCCCAAAGAGACCAATGGAACAAGGACAGTCGGTGTAGGAAGAGACAGAAACATTCTTCTCTCCCACTTATTACCCGCCACTCTGACTTCTTGAAAGGTAGATGGTATTTAGAAAATTTAGTTGTGCCGTTGTATTTAAGTATGATCTAATGCTGCTCCATTTCTTCTTGCTTCTTATTTTGATGTGTCGTCCTAGCTGCCTGTAGTATCATATTAGGAATCCTGCCAATAATTGGATAGGCTATTCCCAACTCTTCATTAATCAATTCATCTGTTGATGCTTCATATCTGAGCGGCTTCTTGGAGAGCGGGCACACCAAGAGCTCCAGCAGTGCCTGATGGAAGGCGCGGGGCGGTTTCCCCTCCTTCGTTTTTTTTTTTTTGTCTTTTTGCCTTATCTAGGGCTGCACCCTCGGCATATGAAGGTTCCCAGGCTTGGGGTCTAACAGGAGCTGTAGCCGCCGGCCTACGCAACAGCCACAGCAACGCAGGATCCGAACTGCGTCTGCAACCTACACCACAGCTCACGGCAACGCCGGACCCTTAACCCACTGAGCAAGGCCAGGGATCGAACCCACAACCTCATGGTTCCTAGTCGGATTCGTTAACCACTGAGCCATGACGGGAACTCCCCTCCCCTCCTTCTTGTTCTCATCTGCGGACCGCCATGACCCCGATGAATGCAGGTACCTCCAGGCGACCGCGAACGCACACACGCGCGTGACCTTTGCATCGTTAAGGCCAGCCAACCGCACGCTCCACTCAGCATGGTCTGGCAGCCGGCGACTGGGCCTCTGCACGCCCTGGGAAGCTCCAGCCACCCCTCCCTAACTTTTTTTTTTTATTATTATTATGTTTTTTTGTCTACTGTCTTTTTATGGCCGCACCCTCGGCATATGGAGGTTCCCAGGCTAGGTGTCCAATCGAAGCTACAGCCGCCGGCCTACGCAGAGCCACAGCAACGCCAGATCGGAGCCCATCTGCAACCCACACCATAGCTCATGGCAACGCCGGATCCATAACCCACTGAGCGAGGCCAGGGATCAAACCCACAACCTCATGGTTCCTAGTAGGATTCATTTCCACTGCACCACGGCAGGAACTCCACTTTTTTTAATTTTCTAATTTTTTTTTGTCTTTGAAACCCATTTACATCTTTTTTTTTCCCATTATAGCTGGTTTACATATTTCTGTCAATTTTCCAACAGCACAGCATGGTGACCTGGTTACACATACGTATATGGATTCGTCACAAGTGATTAGACATATTTCTCAATGCTATACATCAGTATCTCCTTGCTTTTCCATCCCAGAGGCAATAGTCTACAACTGTTAACCCCAGACTCCCATACCATCCCACTCCCTCCCCCACCCTCCTGGCAACCACAAGTCTGTTCTCCAAGTCCTTGATTTTCTTTTCTGCATAAAGGTTCATCTGTGCAGTATATTAGATTCCAGATATAAGTGATGTCATATGGTATTTTTCTTTCTCCTTCTGACTTACTTCACTCAGTATGAGGGTCTCTAATTCCAACCATATTGCTGCAAGTGGCATTATTTTATTCTTTTTTATGGCTAAGTAGTATTCCATCGTGTATATATACCACAGCTTCCTAATCTAATCATCTGTCGATGGACATTTGGGTTGTTTCCATGTCTTGGCTATTGTGAATAGTGCTGCAATGAACATGCGTGTGCAAGTGTTTTTTTTTCAAGGAAATTTTTGTCCGGATATATGCCCAAGAGTGGGATTGCTGGGTCATACGGTAGTTCTATGTACAGTTTTCTAAGGTACCTCCCTACTGTTTTCCACAGTGGTTGTACCAGCTTACATTCCCACCAACAGTGCAGGAGGGTTCCCTTTTCTCCACTCCCCCTCCAGCAGTTGTTGTTTGTGGACTTGTTAATGATGGCCATTCTGACTGGTGTGAGGTGGTATCTCAAAGTAGCTTTGGTTTGCATTTCTCTAATCATCAGTGATTGAGCATTTTTTCATGTGCTTGTTGGCCATCTGCATATCTTCTTTGGAGAAATGTCTATTCAGGTCCTTTGCCTATTTTTCAGTTGGGTCAGAATATAGAACCCAGAAATAAACCCAGATGCCTACCGTCAATTAATCTTTGACAAAGGAGGCAAGAACATAAAATGGGAAAAAGACAGTGTTTTCAGTAAGTATTACTGGGAAACCTGGACAGTTGCATGCAAATCAATGAAAGTAGAACACACTCTCACACCATGCACAAAAATAAACTCAAAATGGTTTAAAGACTTAAACATAAGACAAGACACCGTCAAACTCCTAGAAGAGAACATAGGCAAAACATACTCTGATATCAACCTTACAAATGTTTTCTCAGGTCAGTCTCCCAAAGCAACAGAAATAAAAGCAAAGATAAACCAATGGGATCTAATCAAGCTGACAAGCTTTTGCACAGCAAAGGAAACCAAGAAGAAAACTAAAAGACAACTTACAGAATGGGAGAAAATGGTGTCAAATGATGCAACTGACAAGGGCTTAATCTCTAAAATACACAAACAACTTATACAACTCAACAGCAAAAAAGCCTACAACCCATTCTTTTTTAAAATGAGAGTTGCAACTTTTATTTCAGGTTCTCTCCTTTTCATTTATTTATTTATTTATTTTGCCGCACCCACAGCATGTAGAAGTTCCTGGGTCAGGGACTGAACCTATATTACAGCAGTGACCTGAGCCACAGCAGTGAAAACACAAGAGCCTTAACCTGCTAGGCCACCAGAGAACTCTCTATATCTCTAACTTTCGTTATGTTTATTGTCTGACTTTTTCCATTAGAACATAAGCCTTAGGGAAGGCAAAAACTTGCTTATCTTGTTTCTGCTCCTGGAGCAGAGCCTAGGGTAGCATAAGCATCTGGTAGGCACCAGTACCAGAAGTACTGCAAAGTACCAGAAGCCCAGATGTCTGTTTGGTTTGGGGAGGGGGGCCTTGGTGAGCAGTGCTGAGAATAGAGATGTCAGCATTTAGTTCCCAGACCAGGGATCCAGCCTGGGCTACAGTGATGAAAGCTCTAAGTCCTAGCCACTAGGCCACCAGGGAACGCCCCCGGATGTTCTAATTGGATTATAATCTAAGCTTTCCAATCAGGTACCTGTTGTCGTGTAGACGCAGTCTCACAAGACCCAGTTTTTCACATAGTCTGTGTTTATGGAATCACTTAAGCACGTCTACGAAACACGTGGCTTGCGGGGGCAGCGGGTGAGGGTGCTTACCGCGCACACAGCCTGACAGCTCAGCCCGGTTCCCCATTCGGTAAGTAATATCCTTGGTCTTGGATCTACAATCTCAACTCACAGAGTGCTTTCATTTCTTCCTGGACACCAAGTGTTCAGGTTGGCTCTAAAAACACTTTGTATTTTCCTCCCAAATCAGTTAAACGACTGAGATGTTAACAGGCTTTCCTTTTCTTTCACTCCCTCTCTGTTATCTCATTTTTTTCAAGAACATCACCCTCAAGGCTATTACACATGAGATGTTGTTATAAAGACCATCGATCTGACTCATAAAATCGCATTAGAATTTCACTCAGAGGGTTGAAAACCCTGTTGAAGGACTGCTGTGGCAGGGCTCTCACTCTGTGGACTGAATTCATCTGTCATGCAGATTCTGATTCTAAGCACTCAAAAAGTCATGTAATATTCTATATATCTAATATTAGACATTATTACATATTATATGCCATATGTCCATATAAATTAGATATATTAGTGTATATAGCGCATGATAGTTTAAAAAGTGCTTAACTGTGGACATTTTCAAATATATACTATATACATAAATGAAATATATAAATATACATATAAAGTAGACCAAATAGTATAAAGAATGATATGCAACCATCTCCTAGCTTTCATAAGCATCAACTCCTTCCTAATCATATTTCACCTATAACCTACCAAACTTTCTCTCCTCCAGATTATTCAGAAGAAAATTCCAGACATCACATTATTTCAATGGTAAATACTTAAGTCTCTATATTTAAAAGACAAGGGCTATGATAAGGTAATTATAAACTTTTAAACAAATTCCTGAAGGCCCGAGGGAAAAGTATAATGTGAAAATCACAGCTTTTCTGGAGTTTTTGTTTGTTATCTATATTTAAAAAAAATTTTGAGAGTTCCCTTTGTGGCTCAGCGGTAACAAACCCAACTAGTATCCATGAGGATGCAGGTTTGATCCCTGGCCTTTCTCAGTGAGATCTGGCATTGTTGTGAGCTGTGATGTGGCTTGGATGCTGTGTTGATATACCTGTGGCACAGGCCAGCAGCTACAGCTCTGATTTGACCCCCGTGAACTTCCATAAGCCACAGGTGCAGCCCTAAAAAGCAAAAAAACAAAAAACAAAACACAAAACAAACAAAAAAAATGGGGGGGAAGCATAATTTTGGACAAATAACATGACGTCTGACTAGCCATGTCTAGAAAGGGGTAACAATCACAACTTCCTTCCATGAAAATAAAAACAGAAGCATCAGAGAAATAGCATTTTTGTGCTTTCCTTCTGATTTTTATCCTAGAATGCCACACTTCAGACATCTATTCCTACTGAGACGGGCACAGGTCTGAGAAAAGGCACAGTGAGAGAATCGCCCACAGCACAGCTTCCTTGCCCCCTGCTGTTTATCCAGCTCTCATCTGTGCCAAGTGCCTGGTATTTAGTGGAGGCTCAATAAATATCCCTTGAATCATCTCAGCAGTCTAAGTTAAGAACGGCTTTTCACACGACTACTCTTTGTAATAGAAAGTCCAGGCACTTGAGGGTGGCTGTAGCGGCAGGTGTAATTGGGTGTCTGTCCAGCAGAGGGCAGCTTAGATGCCTTCCCCTGGCCTTTCCTCCCTTCCCTTCTCTCCTCTTTCCTTTCAGCAGTCTCATACCTTCCATCTCCTTACTTACATTGTCTTAGTCTTTCGAGATCTTTAATATGTTGCTTGACTTGATAATTTATATTTATTTTTTGTCTTTTTGTCATTTTAGGGCCGCACCTGCAGCATAAGGAAGTTCCCAGGCTAGGGGTCTAACAGGAGCTGTAGCCGCCGGCCTTCACCACAGCCACAGCAACGCGGGATCCGAGCTGCGTCTGCGACCTACACCACAGCTCACCGCAACGCTGGATCCTTAACCCACTGAGCAAGGCCAGGGATCGAACCTATACCCTCATGGTTCCTAGTTGGATTCGTTTCTGCTGAGCCATGACGGGAACTCCCTATTTTCTTTATTTAAAAAAAAAAAAAGTGGAAAAGAATGAGAAATTGCCACTAGTTTGCTTTCATTTGTGTTTCTTCCCATCAAAAGTGGAGGCAACCCAACCGTTTGACATCATTTTCTCGCAGCATACCTGGATCTTTGACTTGTTCTTACTGGATCCTGTCCCAGGAGCTTGTCCCAAGAACTTGATGATGGTCACACCCCCTTGACAGACAGAGCACCTCCTGGGGGAAAAAAGGACTCGTGTGAACCAAATATCAGCTGTGAAGTTACTTCCGTACATCTTCATTCTCTTTAGGGACATATGGCTGACGAGTGTGTACTAATGAAATCCTGAAGCAAGTCAGGAAAAAGTCAGATCAGAACTTGACTAAAATAACGGAGTTAATGTTCTTCAAGTCTGGCTGGGAAACCCTGATCTGATCTGTGCTCGTTTAGGGATGTAGGAACAGCCATCACGTGTTTCTCCAATGCTGCAGGTGTTCCACGACAATGTTCCATGTCAGAATCACAGCTGTCAGCTTAGTCTTGATAGAGTGAACGCACTGCAGTTCAGACTCCCATCCCGTGAAGTGAGAAGCATTCAGAATCTAAGAAGTTTACCTTGAAGGACATCAATCAATGAGCCCACGGTACAATACAGATTTCTAGAAAGTTACAGACAGAGAAAACAATAGGAAATGTTGCTAGTTTAGTAGGAGATATTAGGTCATTTGAGTGGATTTCTGTATAACTAGTTTAGTTGGTAACATCAAATAGACAGTTTTGAAGAAATATCTTGCAATTTCTTTTATGAATGTTGCCAAGAGATTTCTTGAACTTGAAGGGACCTGGGACACATCTGACCAGTTGCTTCACACTTATTATTTATGAGAATACTCAGATATAGGTTTGGGGGTAAACAATTTGGTCAAGATAACTAAGCTAATTAGAACCGAAGCCAAGGTATCCTGACTTTTCCTTGGAAAATTAGGTGTCCTGATTTTAAGTTTGGTCCTTTAATATGACTCTCCCTTATTTGAATTGTAAATATTTAGTCTACTTTATTAAATTGAATGTATGTCTTATTTATTTATTTATTTTAAAAGAGAAATTTGGCTGCTTATTTAACTTATTTATTTATTTTTGGCTGTACCTGTGGCATGTGGAAGTTCTTGTGCCAGGGATCAAACCCGGACCACAGCAACGACCCAAGCTGCTGCAGTGACAATGAGTACCCTTAACCGTCTGAGCCACAAGAGAATTCTAAAATGTGTCTTATTTAATACAAAAAGAAAGTGTATCAGAAGTGTTCATATTTTCTGAAATAAGACATTCTCATTCAATGGCAGGAAAGCCTCACAATACTGAAGGGACAAAGTTAAGCCTCACGGCTATCAAAACCAGAGGGAATGTAATTTGCATTTCCAGCTCTCAGAGTATTCAGAAGAGTGCTCTCCACCTGTAAAAATGGTCTTGGAAGAGCAGTGTCACCTGTCAGTGCAGTCTGAGCCAAATTCCTAGAATTTCCTTTCCAGGGTGTTTCCCTGTCAGTTGGGCCACAAGGATATTCTCTCGGGAGAGCTGCAGGGTGGGAGGATGATGACGGCACTTTGTAGTTTACACAGAACATCTCCCAAGTATTCAAGCAAACACTAGTCTAGGTGCTGCCATGAAGGGTCTAGGCAGACACAAGCAGTTTCCACGATACACATCTGAACCACAGTATTCTGTATCCTTTTCTTTTTCAAGTTCTGTTCACTCAAGTGCATTCTTGCTTTCTTCTTTGCAATTTCTGGAGCAAATCAACTCCTAGCTGTCTGATGACCCTCTGCATTCTAGCTGTACATCAGACAGATGGAACTCCTTTTTTTTTTTTTTTTTTTTTTTGGCTTTTCAGGGCCACACCCATGGCATATGGAAGTTCCCAGGCTAGGGGTTGAATCAGAGCTGCAGCTGCCGGTCTGCACCACGGCCACGGCAATGCAGGATCCGATCTGCATCTGTAACCTACACCACAGCTCCTGGCAATACCAGATCCTTAACCCACTGAGCAAGGCCAGGAATGGAACCTGCATCCTCATGGATCCTAGTAGGGTTCATTAACCGCTGAGCCAAGAAGGGAACTCCCATAGCACTCTTAATTCTGAAAATCATGGGAATTTAGCCCACGTCACTCAGATCTTGGCATCTTCAGAACTAATATCTTCTAGCAAATGGGATTTCTGGTCATTCTTTAAATAACTCTCTTCCAGGCAATGGTCTCACTTGTAGGGTCTCCTCCTCTTCCATCTACAGTTCCTACGGCTGCAAGTTGAGTTTTTCTAACATGTGCACTTGACCGTGTCACTCCCTGTTTGAAAAAGCATTAGCAATTCTCCAGTGCCCACTGAGCAAAATCGACACTTTCTGACACGGTACATACACTCACTCTTTCCTCTTTCCTCGGCTCATCTACTTTCATTTGTTCTCCGTTTTGGCTGCTCCATGGGGCTGGGATCAAATCTGAGCTACAGTATCAGATATAAGCTGCAACATCTGAGCCTTAACCCGCTGCTCCAGGCTGGAACTGAACCTGCGCTCCAAAGAGCCTGCCGTTGCGCCCCAGTGGGAACCCCTGAGACCTGCTGTTGAAGTTTACTTTCATTAAGGGAGTCAGGAGGGTGTGTGTACCGGGAAAGGGGGAGAGACGGTAGGGCTCAGATTTACCAACAAATAAGACCAAGTAACGAAGAGGAAATTCTACTAAACTGCTTTTCCCAATTCCTGGTCTCAAGGCTTAAAACCCTATGAATCACCGCTCTCTCTGATCTCAAATATGAAACACATGGATACTGCAAGAGTTAGGATACTGACCAGAATGTCTGCTCCAGAGAAGATGTTCATTTCTTGCACTTCAGGCCTCCATGGTCATCCAAAGTTGGCTGGAAGTTATGAAGCCATGGTCACCCCTCTGCCCAGCTGTTCTTTCTTTCTTTTTTTTTATTACCACTCTAGATTCAATCACAAGAGAAAAAAGGAAGTTTATTATTTCAAATAGTTGCTTTAAATCTGAAAAACCAGGAAATAAGCCTGCAGTCATAAAAACATAAATTCAATCATAGCACTTCAGTCAGAAAAAACATCAGGCTTGATGAGCCCGGCAAGCTTAGCCCCAGTCCCTGCTCAAACACCCACACCAAACACCCAGCAGTAGCTAGGATTTCAAGGCAACTGAGCTGAATCACTTAGCCCCCAGAGCCTGTGTGAAGAAGGTGGGCTGTGAAGGGTTTAAACTGAGAGTGAAAACCCCCTCTCAGATAAGATTCCCAGGAAGATGGCTGCACAAGATCTTAGTTTTAGGCAAATTTTCTACTTGAAGTAAAAGAGCAGGAAAGTATTTTGCCTTCCAACATTTTTTTGCTTTATTTTTCCATTATTTTTTAAAATTTTGGCTGCACCTGCAGCATATGAAAGTTCCCTGGGCCAGGCCTCAAATCAGCGCCACAGCAGTGACCTGAGCCACTGCAGTGACGATCCCGGATCCTTAAACCGCTGTGCCACTAGAGAACTCCTGGCTTCTAATAACTCTGATTGATTTTAACAATAAAGCTCTATGTTTAGATTTTTCTACAACAACATGAGATTCTTAGGATGACTGAGTCTGGTGTCCTTGAAGTTAAGGCTCCTAAGTCTCAACCCCCACGTCACAGCGTCAGGACGTCACAGCGTCAGGACCAGGACCACGTGGAGGCGAACGTCCTGTGGCTGCTGGTCTTCACCAGTCCCCGCTGCACAGACCCAGGCTCCGCAGCGCCCTCCTGTGAGCAGACTGGGTCTGGCGTGGCGCCCGGGCCCGGAGCTGCCCTTGGCAGGTGCCAGTCCCCATCCCTGTTGGGCTGCCTTGTGGCTGCCACTGATGTGGTCACGCAGTTGCCCTCAAGCAGTTGGCACCACCCTTTACCTATCCTTAGGATCTGTTACTGCCACCCTGACATCCATTTCCAGGGAACTTCTTTTTTGATGAAGACATAGATTTAAACACAGTCGATGTTCTTCGGTTGACTTTAGATACTTACTATTCTTATGGATATTCAAACGAGAGCCCCTGCAAGGCAGTTCTTAATTCTTTGGACACAATCAGAGTAGCTGTCAACGGTCTTCTTGTTTGCTAGGAAATCAGAGAAGGACATATGATGAAGGATGGGTAGACAGACAGACAGACAGAGACAAAACATTATACTAATGTTTACAATGCAAATTCTAGCTCAGGACCATGGGGCTTTTATTTGATCTTGTCTTATATCTCTATGTTCTTTCATATGCCGAATCCTGGTTCCCAACAACACCTACATAATTACTCATTCATTTTACCCCATAAAACATATCCAACAGTCTCAGACTAACAATAGCAACAAGTAATTACTGAAAATATTGGAGTTTTTTGTTTTCCATTTAAGGATGTGTATACCCTACTTGGGTCAACAGTCAATGTCATTTTATTTTATTTTACTTTTTGGCCATGCTTGCAGCATGCAGAAGTTCCCAGGCCAGGGACTAAACCTACACCATACCAGCAACCCAAGCCACAGTAGTGATAATGCTGGATTCTAAACTGCTAGGCCACCAGGGAACTCTTCAATTCCCATGTTTTAAAGTCACTTGAAATACTTCCTCCATGAGGGGGTCTGCCATTCATCCAATATATAAGTTCAAATGTTCATTTTTGTTTGTTTTAGTGAGCATGTCTTAAAACTTTACTCATTAACAAGATATCCTGGAGATCTTCTCCTAGGATTTTACTGAGATATTATTCTTCATTTTTTACAGCTGTGTAATATTCCACTGCATGTAACGACAGTTGAGGGTGCCTCTGTGATCAACATTTGAGTTGTTTCTAAAAGACAAATACACATGCCCGTGAATAGTCTTGTGCGTACATACATCTTTCCATGCATCCTTGGGAGAGATGAGAAACGAGACTACGAAAATGTCACTAGAACATCTTTTGACCTGACTACTCACAGCAGCACTCCTATGCTTTAAGGACAGAACGGTGCTACCTGTTCCTCGAGCTCAGTGAATGGAGAGGTGAGCCTTTGGCTCCTCATGTGAGTCAACAGTGGTCTCTCCCAGAAGACTCACTGAGCATGTATGCCAATAGAAGTACATCCGAAATCTGGAAATACACCCACAATGCCCTGGGGAAGCATATGCTTCTTACTTGAACACAGAACAAGCCTGGGATATCATCATGTACCCCATGGAAACAGATCTTATACGTGTGAAATAGCAATCATGAAGAGTCAAGACTGATCTCGAAATTTCCTTCCACCATATAATCTCTAAGTAAGTCACACGAAGTGATGCTTTCCTCTAGCATTAGGACATAGCCCTATGGGTTGAACAGCTTCTGAAGGGTCAACCTCCTGTTGGATGCTCAGTCCAAATAACTTGCCACTTAGAGAACTAGAGGGCGCAGTTACCAGCTTTTACCTCAATGGGTGAATTTGGGTAATTTAAACACACATTTTATGAGACTCTAATGAAGTCACATATGGGCATTTTGGGGTTGTTATTGCAGCTGCTGTACTTAAAAAAATCACCACAGTGAACTCTTCAGTTTTCAACTTCTTGTGAGCCAATCACTGGGCAATTGTTACGACTTTTAGAAAGAATGCTTTCTGCTTCAAGCACACAATCAAAAAACAGAGGAGCAGCAGGAGAGAAAGAGGAATATGATAGATCTTACATTGTCAAATTTTCATTGTAACTTCTACCACTTTGAAAAAGCACTGCTCTGACCAACATCTATGCAAGAAAGCCTTCTACTACAAAGAGCTCACTGGAATCCCCGTGAATCATTTCAGAACACTCCATTTAAAAGACACATTTCTACCAGTGTGAGAATCCAGTTTTGTGTCTAGTGACCCCTGAGTGATATCTAGGACTAATCCTTACCAGGTGATTGTTTCTAGAAAAAAAATCACATCAGAGTATCAGGTGGAAAAAAAAAATGTAAAGGAAGATGTTAAGACAGGTGGGCTCAGGGTTCCTGTCATGGTGCAGTGGAAACAAATCCGACTAGGAACCATGAGGTTTCGGGTTCAATCCCTGGCGTCACTCAGTGGGTTAAGGATCCAGCGTTGCTGTGAGCTGTGGTGTAGGTCACAGACACGGCTCAGATCTGGTGTTGCTGTGGCTGTGGTGTAGGCCTGCGGCTGTAGCTCCAATTAGACCCCTAGCTTGGGAAACTCCATATGCCACCGGTGTGGCCCTATAAAAAAAAATGTTTTTTTTTAAAAAAAAGGACAGGTTCCTCTCTGTGACACATGCAAGGAGCCTACAGAGCAATCATGGTGCTGTTTAGGTACAGAAGCAGCCGGCAAACGCCCTGGGATACAAAATTGCCTTTTTAACTTGGCCAGCTCCCATTCCCTTTGCGCTCCTATCCTGGGTCCAGGATTGTATAAAGGTATTCCCACCTTCACTTCCAGGGCCACATAGGAGACAGGTGCACTGATGTGGCTGGTCTGACATGGCCCAGAGCAGAAAGTGCCAAAGAAGATAATAATTATCAGGTGAGAGTAGCTGAATCCACTTAAAATTCTTAGGAGAGGTGGGTTTTAGGGGGGAGGGAGTTTGTTTTTTGGTTTTTAAATCTGAGCATTTGACTTCCTACTCCCACTTTTTTGTTTATGAAGTCTGCTTACTTGGAGTTCTGGAAAATATGAACCAAATTAAATCCAAAAAAAAAAAAAGTACCACCCTTTGTAAAAGAGTGGGAAATACCACCCAAGAGTGAAGGGGTCTCTATTTCTTCAAAGACTGAGCTATGGACCTTTTTGGATTCTTGATCTATGCTACCTTTTCTTCTTCCTAAACTCATTAATCTTTGGGTACCAAGAAATACCATGTGACAAGGCCATGCTGACAGTCTTTCATACTCTAAAGCTCCTAAAACTGTCTCTAGAAAAGCCAAATGTTGAGTAAAGCAGTCTAGGAGCAAGCTCTTACTATTATCCATTGTTCAGCCAAAGTAACATCATGCAGAAAGTTGATGATTCAAGGTGATAAAGTAAAAGTGTACTGAAGAATTGACAGAAAAAAAAAAATCAGTACAATCTGTTCAGGGAATAAGACTTTGCAAAAAATATTGAGCCCATCACAAAAGTTCTTTCAGGCGCTTCCACTCTGCTCCTCCCCTCCCGCCAGGCAGCTCCCCAGGAAAGTAACTCTTGGTGTTGATCTTGAGATTAGGGGGCTGTTCATTGTTTAAGGATCCTGGCAGATCTGTACAGCCCAGCGGAGCCCTCCGCGCTGCGGTGTGAGGCAGGCGGGGCGGCCAGGGACCTGCGAGCCCTGACACAGTTCTGCACGTTCCCGCTACTGCCGCTCACCCCCCTTCTCCTCCAAAACCAGTGAGTGACCTCGCTCAGATCCTGTTTGCGCTTTGCTTACTTCCTGCACTGGAGTAGTTTGCCGTGAGCTTAGTCGCTGGGTCCCTTTGGAGTTGCCTAGCTGGCGGTTCCCCCTTCTTGTCCTTTTCTCTTGTGTGTTTGTTTTCTCAGAGGGAACGCTCCAGGGGCCCTGGCTCTGGGGACTGAATCACAGGAAACTGACGGAGGCATTCTCTCCCCTCCATTCCTAGAGAGTTAGAAAGCCTGGGAACAGGTTTGGCAAGGACGTGGCTCCTACACTCAACCTTGATTGCTTCCAGTGCTGCCCACTTCCTCCCACTTACAAGCACAAAACCTGCACTTATGGCTCTCTGGGAGCTTCAGATTCACCCATGTCCCCCCCCCCCCCAGGCCAGAAGGTGTCCCCAGGATCCTTGTTTCAGAAAGAGGGACACAAAAATTGAAGAAGAGGCCCCCCAGGGGCCCCCAGAGCCAGGCTTCTCTTCCAACTGTCCCTGCTTGGACTGGGCCTGCCTCTGACTTTGAGCTTCCTTCCTGCCTGTGTTTGTTTATCAGAGACACCAAGTTCCCACTGGGAAGCCTGAAAGAGTGACCACGGGTTCTAGCTCTTTTTCTCTGTCGTGTTTCTCAATGTCATCTCCTTTCTTTCTTAGAGACAACTGGGTGTTTGTTACTGATTTTCTTGGAATGAGGTCAGTAGGCTTTGTTTTCCATAAGAATGTTTGCCTGTGCTACAGGGACACGGGCGGCAGGGCAGAAGGACAAAAGGAAGGAGCACAGGTCCCCTGGCACTGGGGTCCCTCCAACCTTAGCATCACCCAAACATGCCAGAACCACTTTCTTCCCAGCTTTTCACATTATAGTGCCCACGTTAAGTCTTTAAGTTTTAAGTGAAATGATCTTTAAAGAAATAAAGAGTTTCAAAGGCTGAACTAAAGAATGGTGCACTGAGCACTTAGCCTCAAACAGGAGTGAAAAAGCAGAAGGTCCAAAGTTATTTGATAGCTACTCTGTATCCTACCTGCTAACAACCTTATACGTGCTCACATCAAGCCTTAATCCAGCCTCCAGTCTCATTTTAAAGGGGTCACTGGGTTCAAAACCATGCCTTCCAGTGTCCCCATCCGACTCCTGTGGTCCTCAGCTAAGGATCTGAAAATTTTTTTTTGTCTTTTTGCCTTTTATCTAGAGCCGCACCCGTGGCATATGGAGGTTCCCAGGCTAGGGGTCTAACAGGAGCTGTAGCTGCCAGCCTACACTACAGCAACAGCAACGCGGGATCCGAGCCGCGTCTGCCACCTACACCACAGCTCACGGCAACGCCGGCTCCTTAACCCACTGAGCAAGGCCAGGGATCTAACCCGCAACCTCATGGTTGTTAGTAGGATTCGTTAACCACTGAGCCACGAAGGGAACTCTGCATCTGAAAATTTAAACATATCTCCAGAGCAAGGAGACCAGGAGTTTCCAGCCCCCACTTTATATGATATTTAAATGATGACAGTAAATGAATGACCGTAATGTTCAAATCCCACATAGATGACTCTGGGTTTCCTCACAACATGGCAACCTCAGAAAGTCAGGCTACTTATACAGAAGCTGAAGTTTTCAAGAGCAAGTATCTCTGCAAGCAAATTGGAAATATCATCATTGCTTTTTAAAAAAAAATTTTTTAGGGCCACACCCACAGCATATGGAGGTTCGAATCAGAGGTCGAATCAGAGCTGTCGCTGCTGGCCTGTCACAACCACAGCAATGCAGGATCAGAGCTGCATCTGTGACCTACACCACAGCTCACAGCAACGCTGGATCCTTAACCCACTGAGCGAGGGCAGGGATGGAACCCACATCCTCATGGATACTAGTCAGATTGTTTCCGCTCTATGGGAATTCGCATCATTGCCTTTTTTGAACTTGTATTGGAAGTTACCTAGCATCACAGTCAGAAAAGCCTGCCCAGTTTTAGACCTCCTGATGAGAAGAGTGTAAATGGACTATGGCCATATTAAACAATATTGACAGACCATCCCTTTTGTCTTGCAATTAAGTTTTTGTCACTCTGATCTTTCCCAGTGCTTCTGACTGGTCTATCTTCAGCATCTACCTTCCACACCTCTAATAAAGGTGTTTTGCACATTAAAAACTTTAGGAGTTAAGGTAGCTGGTCTCCAAAGGTGGCCCCCTAAGCAACCAGCCCTCCCATTTTGTGCTCTTGTGCAGCCCCTCCCACACTGAATCTGGGCTGGCACTGTGGAGGAAGTGATTCTGTGCTATTTCCAAGATGCCTCGCTGCTTCTGCCAGGGTCTTTTGAAATGCTCCTTCTGGGGAAAGTCAGCCACCACATAAGAAGTCTAACCTGAGACCGCTACGCTTTGAGGAAGTCCAGTGGAGTCATATGGGAGAAACACAAGAGGAGAGCAAAACGCTGGGCAAGCCCCTACGGATTTCAGCCATCCCAGCCTGGATGGCCAGACCCATGAGGGCACCATCTTGGATGCCCAGCCTGGTTGAACCTTCAGATGACTCCAGCCCAGCCACCCATGTGACTGCAAACAGTCAAGAACCATCTGGCTGGCTCTAGTTTTGAGAGTTAATAACTTTTTACTTTAAGCCACTGAGTTTGAGATGCCTTGTTATAGAGCAAGAGAACACTGAGTTTTATCAGTTCTACCTCAGAATGTCTCCCCAGTCTGGTTCTCGTAGGCAGGCCTTCAACATATATTTGCTGAGGCAGAATTTGCCGTCTGGTCAGAGCAAGGACTCATGCCTTTAAAGAAGCTGTTCTTGGACATGATACCACACATACTCACAAGGAACCGAAAAATAAAAGTCCGTACAGAAAAGGACCATGAGAACTTTGGAAAGAGAGGGAGAGATTTATCTGAGCCTGGAGCAGGTGGGCCTGAAAAGGAGGTAGTATTGAATTGGAAATTGTGGCTTTGTTTTATAGAAATAGGGAGCTACTAAAGGTTTCTGAGCAGATACGTGATGTGATTAAAAAAACTGCTTCATGAAAATTAGTCTCAGAGTGACATACAATTGCATTTGACAGAACACTAGACAGGAGGAGTCAGTTAAGGTGGGGAGACCAATAATGAACTAACATGTCCATCCAGGGCAGAACAATGAACACTTGAACTTGCCTGAGGCAGTGAGAAAGGGGTAAAAGAAGTAGTTCTAAGGGACATTCCAGAGGTTGATACGACCTTGAAATACTACATATTTCATACACATCATACGTGTAGTCATAAAATTATGACACCAATTCTCCCATTCTTGAACAAATGAAAACAAAATACATAATTCCAAAACTTTCACTTTTAAAGAAATGTGGTATTTAAAAGCACCTTTAAAAAATAGTTTATTTCTGAAAAAAAAAGAAAAAATAAATTAAATCCATAACTTCATGTGTTGTTAACGATTAACCTTCTGAAAATTTTTAGCCAACAATTCCAGCATGTTCACATTGATTTATGGTTTTTGTCACTTAGCCATCTCTTTGGAATGTTAATAGTGAAAGAGGCTCAAAAAAAAAAAAAACCACCACAGGCAGCGTCATTACTAGCTTTTTTTTCTCCCCCAGAGGCAGTTGGTGGCACAATGTAGTCACTTCAAACATTTTTTTAAAGTATGGGCTCCCTCTAGTGGCAAAAATAGTCTTTACCGGGTGATCAAATCTGTGCCATGCGTTTACATTTAAATTACAGTAAAGTTTAACTTTTAGAACTGAATTTGCACTTAAAACTTTGCTTTGTGTTGAACAGCCTCCATAATATTCACGGTGAGTCTCAGCATCTACTATTATTGCTACAATTTGTAATTATCAGTTTTCAATAATGTGTTTATTGAGTTTCAGACCACACCAAAATGCAACTGTTACCTACTTAATGTATAAGCTAACTTACTATAAATGTTCCAAGGAAGTGAGGTCATCATTTGTCACTCTATAAAATGTCCTCATGAAGTTCCCTGGTGGCTTAGTGGGTTAAGGACCTGGCATTGTCACTGCAGCGGCTTAAGTTGCTGCTGTGGTGTGGGTTCCACCCCTGGCCCAGGAACTTTCTCGTGCCACAGGTGTAACCAAAACCAACCAAGCAACCAAGAAAAAAAAAAAAAACCAAAACAAAACAAAAATGTCTTGATTGATGGACCTATATCCTAGTTCAAGTTGAAATATTTCTAAAAGTATACATTTCCTAACCAAATCCCATCATTCCTTATAGGGAGAGCATAGCTTCAGTGGATTCCACTGAAGTCACCTCTCCCCTAGGGGACAGGGTCCGACAAAGCCCGGAGAAGAGGGATTTGGAGGGGTAGGGAGAGTGAAAAGGAAGACTAACGTTGAGTGTCCACTGCATGTCAGTGTTACGCTTTCCATCGGCTGTCCATCTGAAGCCCTACAGCGACGTCATTCCTTTCCTCTTCTGTTTAACACAGAAGTTCCAAACTCGAGTCAGAATAAGGCACAGAAGTAAAGCAGACGTCATCTCTGCCTTCAAGGTGTGCAGAGCCGAGTGTGTACGAGGCGAGGGGCCGATGAGGAGGCAGATGAGTGTACTCACCGTGCATGTGGAAACCCCAGCACTGGGGGAGGCCCCAGGAGCAGCTCTTCGCCCCAAATGCAGAGGGGGAGGGTGACGAGCACAGGGGAGACTTGTCTTCTTCTCAGAATCTGAGAGGTTACCAAGTTGAATCTTGAAGGACGCTGAGGACTTGTCCAGGTAGAGGGACAGTCTGTGCAAAGGCCTGGAGTAGAAGGGAGCACCAGGTCAGGCTGGCTGGCCTTAGGGAGGGGGTGAGGGACTAACATCCCGTTTTCCAGATGATCTAAATGATACTCAGAGAAGTTAATTAAGAATCCTGCCAAGACAAAATTGGTGGCCTTGGTGACCGAATCACTACCTGCTGCTCACCTCTACCGTATGTATCGCGGAGACATGACAACCCTGATCAAGGCGATGCTGGAAGCCGATACCAACATAAATCGTTAGGAGGCCAGCTCTGCAAACACCTCCCTCTTTGAAACTGACAACCACTGGAGTTGTGTGTTTGAAGAAAAACATGACCACCTGAAGTGGTATGGTAGCCAGTTACGATGAACATAACACAGCTCACACTGAGACTGGCCTTGGGAATGCGCAGAATGGGCAGCTTTCCCCCTTGAAGGCTGTCCGGCCTGAGATCCTGACCCTAACATCCAGCCCAGCTTCCCCATCCTGGGCCCTGTTACAGTGGGACTGCTTCTTACGGCCCGCTGGGACCCAAAAGTGAGCAGGAAAGACAGATACTGTGTGTAGCCAAAATTACTCTTGAAAATACCCCAAGTTTTCCCTAAAATGATTCACATAAACATGATTTTTGTCTGTACAACCTAGTATGGTGACTCTTACAAAACCAGCGGCGGGGTAGCGGGGAGACCCACTGAGCTAAACTAGAAGCGCAAAGTCAGCGCCTAAAAGCAGACGTCTGGGTATTGAACCTGTTCCTCTCCTTAAAGTCCTCTGAGCGATTCTTCTCCGGATGTCCGTTATGCTTACTCCTCTCACACCTTCTTTAAAGCTGTTTTGTTTCCCCCAGTTTTACTGAGGTATAATTCACTTATAATACAATCCACCCATTTAAAGTGTACAGTTGATGAATGCTGACAATTGTACACAGTCAGTATAATAACCACCCAGAGTTCCCTTCGTGGCTCACTGGTTAATGAACCTGACTAGAATCCATGAGGATGTGGGTTTGATCCCTCACCTCGCTCAGTGGGTTAGGGATCCGGTGGGGCTGTGAGCTGTGGCGTAGGCCAGAAGCTGTAGATTTGATTCAATCCCTAGTCTGGGAACTTAGGGCAGGTGTGGCCCTAAAAAAAAAAAAAAACACCACAGTCAAGATACACAATATTTCTGTCATCCAGAAGCTTTCCTTGTGCCCGTTCAAGTTAACACCCTCCTTCAAATCATGGCCAAAAGCAACCTCTGGTCTTTTTGTTGTTTACTTTTGCCCTTTCTAGAATTTCCTATAAGTAGAATCATTGAATATGTAGCTTTTGGGGGCGGGGCAGTTTAAACCCTAGTTTTATTGTGCAAACCCAGTTCTTTTCACAACGAAGTCTCCTGCTCAGAGAAAGGACCAGCTAATGGTGATATGTAATCTTTTTACATGGCTTCTTTCAATCAGGATAAAGGTTTTGAGGTTTCATCCATGCTACCATGTTTTTGTGTGTTAGCAGTTCATTCCTTTGTACTTAGTGCTGACTATTGCTCAGATTCACAGCAGGACAAATTACAATGGATTTTGAAAGAGTCCTCTGCAGTCAATGAGAACACAAGGTGTAACAGACCTCCCTGAGGAGGCCCGAGATGAATTTAATTACTGGGCCATGCAATGCCGACCTCAAATGCACTGGCGGACTCGCAACTTGTGGATATAGATGAGTGTGGACGTGGCCTCACCAAGACATGTGGAAGCTATTCCTCCCTCTGAGTTCCACTGAAGGAACCACACGCTCCCTCGTGACTGGCTGGGCATTTTGCCGTGCTCCCAGGAAGGCAGCTTCTGCTGACCTGAAAGAGCAGGTAAGAGAGTGGCGATGTGTCTTTTCCCCACTTGCCCCAGCTCCCTGGCTGCCTGGATCCCTGCACGGGTCACCTACCTTGTGAAGGGGACACTGTTCCCCAGCAGGCTGGATGCACAGGCGGATGACGCCCGGCTGGTATCGGTGAGTCCCTTTGGATGAGGCAGGTGGAGGTGAGCTGAGGAGGACAGGGAGCTCTGGGGTGGGCCTAGGAAGAGCAGGGTTACTTATGTAGACGCTCTGGTTAGTAAAGTCAGTATTAACGATTCTGAGGGAGAGACAGCTAGAGAGAAACTACTGCAAGCATGTTGCCCAGGACAACCCGGGGCCTGAGTCGTGGAGGGTGCCCTCCATCTGTATAATGCATTTGCCAATAGAAAGTTTTGTGCACATGTCCCCAATCAGTTCCTTCAAAGTCCTGTCTTATCTTGAGTTTAGAAAGATCTGGACGTGGAGATGTGGCTGTTGTGGGTACAATGAACCCTGTTGGGAGGCCTGGGTCTTAGCTCCTTGTAGGGGTGGTTCTCTTCCATTAAGAAGCCTTGAGCAATTTTCTCCCCCCCTCAAGTGTTTATATTATCTCATAAAAGTATAACAGCTCCCACAGTACAGAGAGGTGAAAAAGGAATGCCTACAAATAGTATAGTGCAGTGACTAAGAGCCCAAGATCTGGTGATAATTCCAGCGCTGTCACTTCTTATCTTTAAGGTGACTGGCAAGTCAATCACTTTGTGCCTCCATCTTCTCATCTGAAAAACAGAAATAATAACATAATAGTAGCATTTGCCTCTACAGAGTCATTGTGGAGGAGAAACTGTTCAAGTATGTAACATGCTTAGCTTGATGCTTGGCACCAGGAAGCTGTCAATAAACTGGAGTTGTGATTATCACTGCTGCTGCTGTTGTTATAATGACTCCAGCCTTATCTTCCATTGCCTGTATTTAGTCTGATAACACATCTTTCAATATAAAATCTAATCTGCTCCTCGGCCCAGGCCTTTGTCCTTTTGATTGAAAACATATATACCGGTTAGTCTCCAGCCTCATTACTTTGCACCCCAGAACTCTGACCAAGTATGTATCCAAAGGCAAGTAAGTATGTGGTAAATACACTTGTTAATTACATTACTGGGCAGCCAATTAACCTCCTAGAATCCCGATACTGATAACGCATAGCATTGCTAAGAGCGTTAAATGAAATACAACTCAAGACAGCATCACTGATCTGTGCTTTTAAATTTACTGACCGAAGTGAAGAGAGTAGGCTGGCATGGTTTTGTACAATTTCTGTGTCACACTAACCTAAATTCAAACCATGTGTTTAGATAAAAGTGTTGTTCCCTCCAAGAAGGTTCCCAGTTTCGCAGAGAGAAGCATCTCTATGTGGTACATCACTTACACCACGAGAGCCCTGGTTTCTGGGGAAATTACACAAGCACGTCACCAGCGCATTCTCCAGATGCAAAGATTCTCTGGTGCCAAGTCACCACCAGCGAGGGGACTCCAAACCATGGAACAAATGGCTTCAGCATTTAGCCCTACCCGCAACCTTCGTGGGGGCAGAAGGTGGAGGCGTCCTTGTATGACCAGTGTTGACCTCCGGCTGCGGCGAGGCTGGCGGTGGCAGAGTGGTAGGAGGCAGGAAAGAAACCAGTACCACAACGAACAGACACCAGACTCAAGGAGGAAAGTTACTACCCCCAGAAACTTCCTTCGAAGAGAAGATGTGCCTAGGAGGCTCTTCCTTAGAAAGAGAGTGAGGATTGTTAAATGTATCCTGATGTTAGGGAAATCGGAATTTTATTCCAATAACTTTTTTCTCTTATTCAGAAAGGACAACCAAGAAGAAAAGTAGTGCTCTTCAGAAGAAATATGGTTTGTTAATTAGAAAACACATTTCTTTCCAGTACTACATTGAATTTCCTTCCTTATCCTGTATGCAACCTTGTGGACTTAAGGAGGTGAGAGCCCCAGGGGTCACCTGTACTCCGCCCTCTCTGCCCTGCTACAAGGTAGGAAGATATTTAAAGCCACATCTGAGTCTGCTCCATTTCCGGAGTGCACAGGTCAGTGTAACACATTTTGTAGATATTGATATTTGTAGGTATTAACACTGATATTTTGTAGATATTTGGCAGATTTTTTTTTCTTTTTTTTTGTCTTTTTGCCTTATCTAGGGCCACACCCGCGCGGCATATGGAGGTTCCCAGGCTAGGGGTCTGACAGGAGCTGTAGCCGCCGGCCTTCGCCACAGCCACAGCAACACGGGATCCGAGCCGTGTCTGCAGCCTACACCACAGCTCACGGCAATGCCGGATCCTTAACCCACTGAGCGAGGCCAGGGATCGAACCCTCAACCTCATGGTTCCTAGTCGGATTCATTAACCACTGAGCCAGACGGGAACTCCGATACCTGGTAGATATTGATTGGATTAATGTTTAGTAAAATGACACTATCAGCTCTGTTACCATCATCCTTGTTTCAGTTCCTGTCACTGAGCAAGGTCAAATACATTAGCATCTTTATGCTTTGTTAAAGCCATCTAGGTAAAGTTGGCAGAAACTGACATCTTAATGACAGAATGAGCCATAATAGTCTCTACACGTATTTTGTACTTTCAACCCCAGATCTCAAGAGGCAAAATCCTTTGAGGACTAATTTTGGAGCTAACAAACTATCAATTCTGCTTCATTCTATTGACCCAAGCAATTTGCACGGCTAAGCCCAAGGCAGAGAATGAGTGCAATCTAAATAACAGACAGTTAGAGATATGCCCGCTTGGACTTTGGAGAGCACTGACAAGTACACAGCAGAGTGTGGATTTGGAAGAGGAAAATGGGGCAGCAGGAACTGGAACCAGTGACGTAGTCTATTGTAATACCTTAGGTGTTCACAATGTTTATACTGCAGCAGTTTTAGATCACGTTCTAAATCTATCTGTTTCTTGGAAAGACACTCCATGTTCCTGGGGTGGAAAAATTAATATCTTAAAAATGGCCATACTACCCAAAGCAATCTACAGATTCAATGCAATCCCTATCAAATTACCCATGACATTTTTCACAGAACTAGAACAAGCAATCCAAAAATTTATATGGAACCACAAAAGACCCAGAATTACCAAAGCAATCCTGAGGAACCAAAACCAAGCAGGAGGCATAACTCTCCCAGACTTCAGGCAATATTACAGAGCTGCAGTAATCAAGACAGCGTGATACTGGTACCAAAACAGATATACAGACCAATGGAACAGAATAGAGAACACAGAAATAATCCCAAACACCTATGGTCAATTAATCTTCAACAAAGGAAGCAAGAATATAAAATGTAAAAAAAAAAAAAAAAGACGGCCTTTTTAACAAGTGGTGCTGGGAAAACCAGACAGTCGCATGTAAATCAATGAAACTAGAACATGCCTTCACACCATGCACAAAACTAAACTCAAAATGGTTTAAAGGCTTAAACATAAGACAAGACACCATCAAACTCCTAGAAGAGAACAGAGGGAAAACATACTCTGATATCAACCTTACAAATGTTTTCTCCGGTCAGTCTCCCAAGGCAACAGAAATAAAAGCAAAAATAAACCAATGGGACCTAATCAAACAGACAAGCTTTTGCACAGCAAAGGAAACCATAAACAAAAACCCAAAAAGACAAGTTACAGAATGGGAGAAAATAGTTTCAAATGATGTGACTGACAAGGGCTTAATCTCTAAAATATACAAACAACTTAACAGCAAAAAAGCCAACAACCTAACTGAAAAATGGGCAAACGATCTGAATAGACATTTCTCCAAAGAAGATATACAGATGGCAAAAAGACACATGAAAAAATGTTCAGCATCACTGATTATTAGAGAAATGCGAATCAAAACTACTGTGAGGTACCACCTCACACCAATCAGAATGGCCATCATTAATAAGTCCATGAATAACAAATGCTGGAGAGGATGTGGAGAAAAGGGGAACCCTACTGCACTGCTAGTAGGAATATCAATTGGTACAACCATTATGAAAAACAATATGGAGATACCTTAGAAAACTATACATAGAACTACAATATGACCCAGCAATACCACTCTTGGGCATATATCTGGACAAAACTTTCCTTGAAAATGACACATGCACCCTCATGTTCATTTGCAGCAGTATTCACAATAGCCAAGACATGGAAACAACTTAAATGTCCATCGACAGATGACTAGATTAAGAAGATGTAGTATATACACAATGGAATACTACTCAGTCAGGAAAAAAGAACACAATAATGCCATTTACAGCAATATGGGTGGAACCAGAGACACTCATACTAAGTGAAGTCAGAAAGAGAAAGAAAAAATACCATATGCTATCACTTATATCTGGAATCGAATATATGGCACAAATGAACCATTCCACAGAAAAGAAACTCATGGACTTGGAGAAGAGACCTATGGTTGCCAAGGGGGAGGGGGAGGGAGTGGGATGGACTAGGAATCTGGGGTTAATAGATACAAACTATTGCTTTTGGAATGGATAAGCAATAAATCCTGCTGTACAGCACTAGGAACTATCTAGTCACTTATGACGGAGCATGATGGAGATTAATGTGAGAAAAAGAATGTATATATGTATGTGTGACTGGTCTCTTTGCTGTACTGTAGAAAACTGACCAAACACTGTAAAACAGCTGTAATGGAAAAAATAAAAATCATTTAAAAAAATAAATCTATCTGTTCCTGATTTTACTTACATTTAATCTTACTCTACATTTTTAATAAGGTTGATTATTAAAAATTTTATTAGATGCGAAATCTACCACCTTCAGCCCATTCTTTTTAGTAACTGGGACCACAGGGGTACATGGTCAATTGCACAGTACATTAGTGAGGAAACAGTATTAAAAAAATCAGGTGGAAAATCTGTTTCTAAAAAAAAAAATCAGTGGGAGTTCCCGTCATGGCACAGAGTAAACAAATCTGGCTAGGAACCATGAGATTGTAGGTTCAATCTCTGGCCTCACTCAGTGGGTTAAGGATCTGGTGTTTCCGTGAGCTGTGGTGTAGGTCACAGATGTGGCTCGGATCTGATGTGGCTGTTGCTGTGGTGTAGGCCGGCAGCTGTAGTTCTAGTTCAGCCCCTAGCCTGGGACCCTCCATATGCTGTGGGTGCAGTCCTAACAAGCTAAAAAAAAAAAAAAAAAAAAAATCAGTGAATAAAAGTAACACATGAATCAACCAGTATAAAAGTTTAAACAGTATGATGTTTTGTACACGGGTAGCATTCAATATGTCTTTGTTGAATATATTCTATGGAAATTTATTTGAATGTGAGAATTGTTGCTAAAAGTGCACATTCAGAATGTTGATAAAAGAAAAGACAGTGAAAAATACTGATGCGCATATTGACTGTAAAATGTTACTGTTTGGTATCCACCATCATCTTTCTAGTTAGAACTATGTAGAAGTACTTTTACGGATACACTGAAACTTTTTCATTCACTTGGATGGGAGATTATCTAAAATCTAGCCTCCCTGATAGTCATTTTCAAAAAACTATGATCCTATTTTTGTATTCTAAAAATACTTTTGTATTTATGCAACAGGGATGCAAGAAACTGTCGAGAATTTTGTTTTCTCAAGAGTGATAAAACTCATTTTCCTAAGAGGATCAAAGGATGATAAAACTTTTTTGAAGTTTCCATGCGAAAGTGAATCTTGGCTACAAGTTCACTTTCCAAAGCAGGAAGCAGAGTTGTTTTTTGTTTTTTTTTTTTTTTTAGAATAGCATGGAACTTGAGAAGTAGAAAAAAAATTTTTTGCCCAGTGGTTAATTATTTCTATAATTTGGTTCTAAAATCATTACCACTATACATATTTCTAAAAAGATTTTAGTGTCTAATGTAGTCAGCAATGTAGTCACTTAAAAAACATGTGGAAATTGCAGAGCTAAATAGCGAACGTGTATTTATTACATTTGGTCATACTCACACTCTAGGGATGGCTAAATGTGTGTGTATAATACTCCTTTGTCTCCTCTTAGAAAGCCCTCCAGAGCTCTGCTATGAATTATATTGTTTAAATATGTCCACATCCAATTTTGGGAGAGTTATTCCCAAGTCAGTTTCAAACTGAACACATGTTGCATCTGTTTTCTGTTTGTGAATACTGAATGCTTGGCACTTTAATTGGGGTATTTTTCTTTGGAATGAAATAATTTCAAATATTCGCTTAATCAAAACATCAGTTTCCTTTTCTAGTTTCCATCGCGGACTGTTGGTAGGCCTCCTGTGCGGTGGCGAGGGACCCACCTTCCCTTGACGTGCAGGAGGGGACAGAGGGCAGCAATAACCGCCCTGGCTCATCCCGTCTGCACGTCTCTCGCCCTCTAGATTCCACTGAAGCGAGGGCTCGCATTCAAGTGCTCTGGGAGGTTTTAACTGTCTCACCTTCTGATCATTCACAATCATTTTTTCTTAGAAAATTTTAATGGGTGCAGAAAAATTCTCCCCACAAAGTCCTGTGAAGCCACTAGAACCTCACAGCTCCCTTCCCTGCCAGATGCAATCAAAAGGTTTTAAGGACCTCAATTCAGGTGGTATATGTGTGTAAGAAGATAACCTGGTGGAGGGCACAGGGTGGAGCAGGGTGGATTAAAGCAGAAAGAGCGTGGAGGGCAGGAAGGCACACTGAGAGGCTGTTGTCCATGGGGAAACGGCGGGAGCTCATCCCAGCAGAATTGGAAGCAGCAGCACATGCTCCTGGGAAAAGCAGACTTAGGGCAAAAAAGGCCTAGGATTGAACCAATGCTCAACCACTTGTGAGCTCTGTGACCCCCAACTTCTCCAAATCCGTTTCTCTACTTAGAAAATGGATGTGAAATTAGCTTGTATAATTCTTTGGAAAGACTAAGTTATGGTATTTTAACTGCCTAGTATATAATGTTAATATATGATCTTAAATAGACACAATTGAAAGATATTTAAAGGAAGAAACAAATAAAGGCCAATGGATTGAATACAGGAAAGGAAAGAGAAAGATATTCAAAGATGAGAACACACTGAGTCCATGGACATACAGTTCTCTGATTTACTGGTCACAGAACACTTTATTTCCCCACAAAAATTAATACTTAATTAACTAAGGAATGATGAAGTGAAATAACGTGCCTTAAGTCAGGCACTAATAGTGGCAGAGACAGGACTCCAAGTTTGGCCTTTTATTCATGCCCTTCCCTTTCTTTTCCTTCTCTTTCTGAAAAAAGTTTGATCTGAAAAAAACTTTTAGGCAAGGCCGAGCCAAGGAGGGTGCCCATACCTGGAGTAGCCTCAGAGTGGGCTGGCAGAGTCTGAGCGGCCGAGGGGGAGGTCCACAGAGCTGAGCAACTCTCTCACTTCTGCCCAGACAGCCTGAAGTCACTCAGGGGCCCTCACTGGGCACGGGCCGGGCTGGAGCCTCCAAGATGGCTCCGCTCATGTCAGGTGCCTTGGGGGTGGGAAGGGTGGCTGCAAGACTGGGCACAGCTAGGACTCTCAACTGGAGTGTTTGTAGGGACCTCTCCAGCAGGGTAGTTACAGGGTGGCCAGGCTTCTTACAAGGCAGCTGGGTTCCCCTGAAGCGCGTGTCCCCAAATCGCAAGAGGCTGAACGCCATTTTATGCCCCAGCCTCGCAAGTTCTGTACCACTTTGGTTGAAGCAGTCAGAGCCCACCCAGATCTGAGGGCAGAGGACGTAGAGACACCCTCCCTTTCAGTGGGAGAGGTGTCAGAATTTGCAGGCAGTTCTTAAAAGGGCCATATCCTTCTAACTGGTCTCACTGCTTTCATTCCTGCCTCTCAACGATTTAGTCACCCCTGAGCAGCCAGAATAACAGTTTTCAAATATAAGTCACGTCATTACTCTCCTGCTTCAATCTCAATGGCTTCAATCTTACCTGTGATCTCTCTCGAGGGCTCCTCTTTCCATCTCCACCTTGTGCTCTTCTCTTGTGCTTTGCTCTGTGGGTTCCAGCTGCACTGCTCTGTTTTTCCAATGCACTGGAGCTTTGCTGCTGCAGGCTGCTCCCTCTGTCTGGAGTCTGACACCCAGCACTTCACCAGGGGAATTCCTGCTTGTTCTTTAGGCCTTGGCTGAAAAGTCACTCCTCAGACTTTCCTGACACCTTTTCTCCCTTCACCCTCTCTCCCTTGCGTCTCAATCTAATTTAATTTCCTCACTATTCTCTTCATGCCACTCCTTTTTTTCCTTTGCATAGCACTTACCACAATCATAACTACCTAAGCGTCTGCACATCTGCTTATTTAAAATCTGCCTCTTTCGTAAGATTAGAAGGTAGATTTAGGGCCAAGGCTGTGAACACCACAGTAAATACATCATTTAGGAAAGGACCTAACATACACATTTTTTGAGGCAAAATGCACACAGCATAAAATCAAGCATCATAAAGTGAACAATTTGGTGGCAATCAGCGCATTCACAGTGTACAACCACCACTTCTATCTAGTTTCAAAATATTTTCATCACCTCTAAAGGAAATCTCATATCCACTAAGTACTTACTCCCCAACCCCCCCTCTACCCTAGCCCCTGGCAACTACCAATTGGTATTCTCCTACTAACAATTTACCTGTTCTGGATATTTTACATAAACTCTTTATGTTGGGTTTCTTTCACTTAGTATAATGGTTTCAGTTTATCCACATTGTGGCATGTATCAATACTTTGCTCCTATAACATATAAGTCTGTAGTTTTTCCTTGTGTCTTCATCTGGCTTTGGTATCAAGGAAAGACTGATTTCATAGGAGGAGATAGTAAGTGTTCCTTCCTCTCCTATTTTTTGGAAGAATTTGAGAAGGACTGGTATCAATTCTTCTTTAAATGTTTGGCAGAATTTGCCAGTGAAGCCATCTGGTCCTGAACTTTTCTTCTTTCCTTTTTTTTTTTTTTAAATCTTGGTGATCTAATGCACAGCATAGAGAATACATACAAGAATATTGTGTTATCATCATCAAATCTGCTAAGAGACTAGTTCTTAATTATTCCAACCACAAGAAAGAAATGATAATTATGTGACACGATGGAGGTGCTATTTCTACAATGGTAATCGTATTACAATATATGAATATATCAAATCAACACTGTACACCTTAAACTGACACAATGTGGTTTGCAAAGGTTAGACAGGTGGCTGGCCAGATGCTGTGCCAGCAAGCAGGAGGCTGTTCAGAGCCCATGTGATGAAGCTGAGAGGTAAGGAATCAAAAGTGTAAGTCAAATGGTGCAGCAGTCTGAAAGGGTATAGTCAGAGTCGTTGACTGAGGAAAATTAAAAAATAGACGATAAGAAGCAATATTTGTGAAAGCTGGGAAAATGGTGGGTTGGGATCTGATGCAGCATAACTCACCTCTGCTGTCCTCACAAAGCCTGACTTAGCTGTCTCTGTGAGCCTTTCCTTTCTTCAGCCAGAAAAGGGCCTGGGCCACTGGAATCACACGGGCGCAGGCTAGCCAGGGCTAGATGTGTGACAACTTTTCTTTACTGGTAAGTTTTTATTTATTTATTTATTTTTTCACTACTGATTCAATCTCCTTTACTTGTCATGTCGATTGAGATATTCTATTTCTTCTTGAGTTGGTTCTGATAATTTGTGTATTTCTAGGAATTTCTCCATTTCATCTAGGTTACCAAATTATTGGCACAAAATTCACAATATTCTCTTTATAATCCTCTTTATTTCTGTTGAGTTTGGTGGCCATGTCTCCTCTTCCACTGCTGATTTTATGTGTTCTTTTTGGGGGGTTGGGGGTGCTCACGGCATGCATAAGTTCCTGGGCCAGTCAAAGCAGTGACCCTTGCTACAGCAGTGAAAAGGCCAGTTTCTTAACCCGATGGGCCACTAAGGAACTCCCTTCTCTCTTAGCATAGCCTAGCTGAAAGTCTGTCGATCTTGTTAATCTTTTGCAAGTTTGACGAAATACATGAATCAACAAATCTAAGGAGCTCTATGAACTTGACAAGTTATAAACACAAACAGACCCTACACTGAGACAGTATACGGTCTCACAGTTCAGCATGAAGTCTTTCATTTTTTCAGTGTGTCACCTCAGGTCTTAAGTCTCTGAGAGCCCAGAGCCAATCTGGTTCAACTTCTGCAGAGGGCAAATCTCTTCTATTGGGGTAGAGCAAGTGTGCCATGCAGGCTTCTCAGGGTAGGTATTTAGAGATCTAGCTGTTCCTCTTAAAGACATCACCAATCTCCCCATTTTTATTTCCGATCAGCACTGTAACTTTCAAGGATACCTTCCATTCTAAGCCTTTCTGGAGTTCTGGCAAGGAACTGACCACTTCCTAGCTTTTATCCTTGCAGGAATAGGTTTCTTTATTTTCTTTTAAAATTTTTTTTTAATTTTTATTTTTGGTTTCTTTCCTTTCTTCTCTTTTCTTTCTATTTCCTTTTTAAAACTTTTTTAAAATTTTTATTTCATTGTATTTTTGGCTTCCTCCCTTTCTTTCTTGCTGGCCTACACCACAGCCACAGCAATGCCAGATCTGAAACATATCTGCAACCTACACCACTGCTCATGGCAATGCCAGATCTTTAACCTACTGAGGGAGGCCAGGGATCAAATCTGCATCCTCATGGATACTAGTCAGGTTCATTACTGGTAAGTCACAACAGGAACTCCAAGAGTAGGTTTCAATTGTCACTTTCTGTAACTTTCCAAAGTTGAGGATTTCTCTTTTCAGCTGTGGTATCCTCTTCCATTCTCTTTCTGGATTTAGTTATTAATCTTTTTTTTTTTTTTAATGTATTAGTGGTTTTAAGAAGGACCAGAGATAAACTCATCTCACTTAATCTTTAGATCTATCTGAAATCCTTATTATTGCCACTGTATAGATGAACTGAGACTCTGAGAGTTTAGGAAACTTGTCCAAGGCTACAAAGATACCAAGTGATTTTTATACTACCTTGTAGTAGTAAACTATGCTTAGTGTCACTAAGCATAAGTAGTCACAATTTATTCCACTGTCACCTGGTTTCAGCAAGTGTTCTAAAACAAGTTTTCTTTCTAGCATTCCCTCTGTTCTTTATAGTGAAAATCAAGAAGCTCATCCTCCTTGTGCTCATACCCCAAGAGCAGACAGGTTCATTATTTTTACCTTCACTCATGCTCAATATTCTAGGGACACAGGAATCTCTGTTAGCAAAGTTTTAAAAAGCGGTAAAGAGGAAACAAACTGGTGGTGATAGTGGCTGAGAGAGATTTGAAATGTTGTGCAGGAAGGAAGAGTAGATTTGCTTCTAGGAGGGCAAGACAAGAGTGACTCAAGTCCAGTCTCCCTGAGCCCACGGAGAGAACGGTTGATGATTTACTTCTCCACTGCACACAACAGCTAGTACCAGAGAGACCTCTGGAAAGAGGATCAGGCCAGTTATGAATTTACTTCCACTCATTTCCAGGTAGATACTACAATGCCTGCACAGCAACATTAGAGCTGACTCTTTTAAGTATCTCTACTTTGTCAGCTGGCATAACACTAAGCTTTGTCAGGCGAGGGTACTTCAGCAGGAGGGGCTTCTCTTCTCTGGTTCTCTTCCCGGGCTTTTCTCACTCAGCAAGTGCTTGCAGTGTGAATGGCTTCTCCAGCACCTGGCTCCTGCGTAACAGTCAGTTCTCTAGCACTTGGCCCCATCACACAATGGTCAGCAGCATCTTCTTAGCACCTTAGAGGGAAAATTTCCAGCAAGTGTTGGAGGGTAGATTTCTAACGTGTTCCATCCTGGCCACCCGGAGAGCCGTGAATGTGTCCTCACCAGAGTCTGGATCTGCCCTGGGTGGAGGTGATGGGCTCTTCTTTAGACAACCTCTCTCAGCTCTAGGGACTCAGAGCTCTTACTCCTCTGGGAGAACCTCTTCAATATAATTATTTCCCAGCTTTGTGGGTTGCCTACCTGGTGTGTATGGGATTTGACTATATTATGAAATTGCTCCTCCAACCAGCTTGTTGTGGCTTCTTTGTCTTTGAATGAGATTATCTTTTTTTTTTCTTTTTTTTGGTAGGTTCGTCTTTTTTGCCAATGGTTGTTTAGCAGTTAGTCAATTTTGGTGTTTTCATGACAGGAGGTGAGCTCAAGTCCTACTAGTCTTCTAGCTTGTCTCTTAATCTCTGGAAAATTAGATTTATTACCCACTGTAGTCACAAATAGATCTGAAATAAAATGAAATTATAGCATTTTCTAGCTAACTCTAGAAATAAGTCATTAAATTAAGAAACCCTAATGCTTTACCATTTACTCAAAGATGCATCATATGCTAATTTGGCTTTCAAATATTTTTCAAAAATGTATTCATCATCAAAAGGGAATAGCACTGGAGTTCCCGTCGTGGCTCAGTGGTTAACGAATCTGAATAGGAACCATGAGGTTGCGGGCTCAATCCCTGGCCTTGCTCAGTGGGTTAAGGATCCGGCGTTGCCATGAGCTGTGGTGTAGGTTGCAGATGCGGCTCGGATCCCACGTTGCTGTGGCTGTGGCGTAGGCCAGCGGCTACAGCTCTGATTGAACCCCTAGCCTGGGAACCTCCACATGCAGTGAGTGCGGCCCTAGAAAAGGCAAAAAGACAGGGAAAAAAAAAACAAACAAACAGGGAATAGCACAGGGAGTTCTCTTGCTGCTCAGTGGGTTAAGGAGCACTGTCACTGCAGTACCTCGGGACGCTGCTCTGGCGGGGTTTCAATCCCTGGCCTGAGACCTTCCATATGAGGCAGGTGCAGCTAAAAAAGAAAAAAGAAATTGCACCTAAGCCTGGTATATGTAAAATTTACTATACAAATAAATATGTCTAAAAATAATATTCTTTTTTAATTCACCAAAAAGAAATCTTATTTGCAACTGATTGATGGGGAGGATGATAGCTAAAAATGGTTTGGAATTAATATTACAAAGAAAATCTTTTCCTGGAAAATACTATATGTCCCCTTCAGGTAGATACTACAGATACTAGAAATTCAACCCATTTAAAAGACTGTAACTTCTGAAATGCTAATGAGATGTAGGCTTCCCATTCTTGCACCTGGAGGGCAGTTTTCTACCACAGGAGCAAACAAGTGTGCTTTCAAGCACCTTAATCACACCTAAAATCTAAGCAAAGGCAACCCAAGTTTAAACTATCATGCTAGGCTTCAGAATAAGATTTCTGAATTGCTTTTCTTACCTAAGGACATAGCAGTGCAATTAAAAAGGGCAAAAGAGAAACTCTTGTCTCCTAAAGTAAACATTCAGTTTACTAGTTGCTAGAACATGGTGACCTCTTGTTGGCATTTGTCAAGCAGAAGCAATTTTGAGGTGTTTTCTGTTTAACTTAGGAACTGCTTTTCTATAAATATATAAAAGTATAAATACTTTTTTTCCCTGTCTTTTTGCCTATAAATATATTGAAAAATTTCAACTTCACATTAGCCAGTTAAACACTTGTGACATGACTGGAGGTCACCCCTGAAATGTTGATTTCTAAAGAAACAAAAAGATAACTAGTTACGTGATACATAAGAGAAGTTGGAAGGTTCTGATTTATCAAGAGAACCAAAATTCATAAACCAAGAGAGATTAGAGTCTTAGATTTCAATCATTACTTGTTCAAATCACTCCTAAACACATACCACTGGTCACAAGGTGGGCTTGGCCAAAGGGGGAAAAAAAAAAAGTAAAAGAAAAAAAACCTACCCATTCAGAATTTTACTATTATTTTTAAAAATAATTTGTACATATTTCCTCAACAGAGTAAATATCATTAAATTATTAAATAAAAAGAGCCAAAGCACAATCTAATCAAGAACTCAGATGTCCCTTATAATTTATTTCACCGAATTTCAGTTATAATTGACTAATAACCATGGAGCTCCCGTTGTGGTGCAGCAAAAATGAATCTGACTAGGAACCACTAGGTTTTGGGTTCGATCCCTGGCCTTGCTTAGTGGGTTAAGGATCCGGCACTGCCGTGAGCTGTGGTGTAGGTTGCAAATGTGGCTCAGATCTGACATTGTTGTGGCTGTGGTATAGCCCGGCAACTGTAGCTACAATTCAACCCCTAGCCTGGATCTTCCATATGCTGAGAGTGCAGCCCTAAAAAGCAAAAAAAAAAAAAAAAGGGGGGGGGGGATTGACTAATACTCAAACTCTGCAAAATTTTATAATCTCAAAGATCAAAGAGGTTAGGTACTTAGTTTAGTAACAGAAATTGTGGAAAAAGAGCCCATTGTCCCCGCATGTGAACCTCATTATACTGAGCTACATTTCTCAGAAATCAATTTCAACTTTCCTTTTCTATTGTGTATTTTAAATGATTCCACTCCCAGCCCAAACTGAAAATTACTCTGGCTCTAATATTCATTTCCATTCCGCTTTTTTCCTCCCTCCATTCTACTTTTGACTAGAAAAGTCACAAGTAACATTTACTATCAGGTACACTCTATTGTGTTTTACTGAATATAAAGCTCAGGAATTAGTATTATAATTGTTTTACTTAAAGAAGCTGTTAATGAGCCTCACTCAGCTTGTTCAATGGACCAAGTGACTTAAAGAGAAACTGCATAAATAATGGAAAAAAATTTAAACAATGGAATATCTGCCATCTTGTGGTAAGGTGAGGAAGTGCAGCAATTGTTGAGCAGCTTCTAAATATTGTACTTCCTGAGCATTATTCCTTCACACTAATATTGCTACTCATGTAAATAGCCTATGACAATATGTCTTATTTTTTTCCATAATCCATTCACATGTTGGTTGACAGATTTCAGCAGCATTAAGAACCCCCTAAATCTGCCAAATCTCAATAACTTCCTTGTTGAGAAGAGTCCTCAAAAGATTGCTTCTCTATCCACCAAAGCCTAGTACTTTGATACAAGTAGGCACCAAATTGCAACAGAAGGCTCCCAAGTAATTCATTTGATGTCTAAAGAAACACTTCAAGATTTAAGATTTCCCTCATCATTCTGGCCTCATCTACCTCCCTTTACCTGACCTAACAACAACAGTAATAGTTAACACTTACTGAGCTTTAACTATGCATCACCCCAGTCTTCACAATAGCCTTAGTCAGGGGAGGATGAATGCCTATCTACTTTAAGAAGCAACTGAGGCTCACAGAGGTTAGCAACTTGCACAAGATAGTGGAAAAGAAGAAGGGATCTTAAGCCACTGAAACCCACTGCTTGTGACAGCATGCAAAAGTTTCCACTTAACACCTTGAAAATCCATGTCATTTATACTACAATATAAATAAATGCTATGAATCTCAGGTATCAGAGAAGCTTCAGTAGTAATTTTACTGAAGCCAGAGAAACCAGAAGATACAGGTAAATTGTTTCAATGTAAGAACTTCAAAAAATCTCCTATTGACAGAGTCCTAGTAGCTTTGGTTATTACCTAACTACCTTATAGTATCAGATTTGGAAGAAGTCTTCAGCCATGGCATAAGAAAATGAGAGATTAGGGACAACTCAGCAACATCTTCATTCAATTAAAGGGTTCCTCCCTCCCCCCACCAAGTTGAGGTCTCAAAGTGTCTTTAAAAAAAATTAAGAGGAGTTCCCAACTGTGGCACAGCAGGTTAACAATCCAGGGTTGTCCCTGAGGTGGAGCAGGCTCGATCCCTAGCATAGCACAGTGGGTTAAGGATCTGTGGCACAGGCTGCAGCTGTGGCTTAAATTTGATCTCTGACCCAGGAACTTCCATATGCTGTGGGTGGTGGGTGTGGCCAAAAAAATAAAAATACATTTTAAAAATACGATTAAATGATAGTGATGGTTGATGACTACTTTACCTCCATCAGGACCACATGATTCTTCCGGATGACTAACATTCTTATCTTTGGTGTTACAGCTCTTAGCCACATGGCAAATCTTCCTTCTCCTGGGAAGAAATGAAACTAAGATAATCACTAATGTCCCAGCAATACTGAACTACATGAGCCTGGAAGTCATCACAAGATTTGAAACAAGGAAAAAACAGTTGTAAGGTCATGTAAAATTTCTATCCCTTTGACTAGAAATTATCAGTTCACATTTTTATTAATTTAAAAAATTACACCATAGGAGTTCCCACTGTGACTTAGTGGTAACAAACCCAACTACTATCCATGAGGACATGGGTTCAATTCCTGCCCTCGCTCAGTGGGTTAAGGATTCGGTGTTGCCATGAGTTGTGGTGTAGATCCCAGACACTGCTCTGATTCCATGTCGCTGTGGCTGTGGTGTAGGCTGGCAGCTGTAGTTCCAACTCAACCCCTAGCTTGCGAACTTTCATATGCCGTAGGTGTGGCCCTAAAAAGATATACATACATAACACACACTAACAAACTGAAGCATAAAAACATGATCATCTTAATAGACGCAAAAAAAAAAAACTTTTGATAAAATTCAACATCTACTTATGATAAAACTCTTCAGAATGTGGACACAGAGGGAACATACCTCAACATAATAAAGGCCATATATGACAAAGTCATAACTAGCATCATATTCCACAGTGAAAAGCTAAAAGCATTTCTGCTAAGAGCAGGAATAAGACAAAGAGGTCTACTCTTGTCACTTTTGTTCAACATAGTTGTGGAAGTCCTGGCCACAGCAATCAAAGAAGAATAAAAGAATCCCAAATTGGAAAAGTAAAACTGTTATTATTTGCAGATGACATGATGCTGTTAACAGAAAGTTCTAAAGATGCTTCCAGAAAACTACTAGGGCTTGTGAATGAATTTGGTGAAATTAGAGGATACAAAATTAACATACACAAATCTGTTGCATTTCTATACACCAACAACAAAATTTTAGAAAGAGAAATTAAGCAAACAATTCCATTTACCACTGCATCAGAAAGAATACTTAGGAATAAACCTAGCCAAGGGAGCAAAAGACCTCCAAAACTTGTAAGACAATGATGAAAGAAGTTGAAGACAAAACAAAGTGATGGAAAGATATGCCATGTTCTTAGACTGAAAGAATCAATATTCTTAAAATGACAATCCTACCCAAGGCAATCAACAGATTCAATGCAATCCCTATCAAATTACCAACTGAATTTTTCACAAAACTAGGACAAAAGCATTTTAAAATTTCTATGGAAATGCAAAAGACCCCCATCAGCCAAAGCAATCCTGAAAAAGATCACTGTAATAATCGTACATAGTTATATATCATATACTAATATTACATTGTATAAGACATGTAATTATCAACAGAAAATTGACAGAATACTGTAAACCAACTATAATGGAAAAATAAATCATTTTAAAAATAAAATATAATTATAATTAACGATAATTTATTATAAAGGTGTAATTTATTATAATATTTAAAAAGAAAAATGGAACATGATAATAATTACGATTATAATAAGGATCACTATTGGAGAAATGCAAATCAAGATTACGAGGTATCACCTCACACTGGTCAGAATGGCCACTATTAAAAAATCTACAAATAATAAATGCTAGAGAGGGTATGGAGAAAAGGGAGCCCTCCTACACTGTTGGTGAAAATGCAAATTGTTACAGTCACTATGGAGGACAGTATGGAGTTTTCTTAACTGGGAAGAGTTGGCATACAATCCAGCAATCCCAGTCTTGGGCATATATCTGGAGAAAACTATAATTTAAAAAGACACACGCACCCTAATATTCATAGCAGCACTGTTTACAAAAGCCAAGACATGGAAACAACCTAAATGTCTATCAGCAGATGAACATGGATAAGATGTGGTCCATATATACGATGGAATACTACTCAGCCATAAAAAATAATGCAATAAAGCCACTTGCAGTAACGTAGATGAACCTAGACATTATCACACTAAATGAACTAAATCAGAAAGAAACAAATACCACATGATACTGCTTCTGTGAGACCTAAAATATGACTATTTATGAAACAGAAACAGACTCGCAGACATAAAAAACTTACTTATGGTTACCAGAGGGGAAAGGGAGTGGGGAAGGATAAATTCAAAGTTTGGGATTAGCAGATGCAAACTACTATATATAAAATACATAAATAAGGTTCTGTTCTATATAGGGAACTATACTGAATAACTTGTAATAACCGATAATGGAAAAAATATATATATAAATATATATATATGCACACACACACTCAACATAAAAAGCTTAAAAAAACTGTAGCATGTTCCCATGGTCCAGCATTCACATCACCATGAAGGCAGCCAGTGCTCCAAGTCTACCAGTTTCATGATCATCTTTCACAGAAATTACTTGCATAAAGTGACTTTGTATATTTTACTTTTAACACAAAAGGTAGTTTGTCTTATGTCCCAAGACTTCCTTGGGCTTGCTTTATTTAATGTTTTTATTTTGACCTCTATATATACATATGTATAGTACATGGTTCTCATACTTGTTAGTAATGTAGAATTTTTTTCCTAAATATCAGTCAACCCAACCTGTTGAAGATTTAGGCATTTTAAAATGGTCATTTTAACCATTTATTATTTTGAACAATGTTGCATAATGAGGACTTTGGGTCACATTGCACATAAAGTACGTTAAATTTTCCGAAGTGAAATTTTAAATCAGATTATTTGATTTTAATATAGAATGTTAAATTAACTTCAAGGTTATACTGACCTACACACCCTACTGCAATACAATTTCCTTGAACCGGAGCAGTTTTTTGAAATTTATAACATGTTTAAAAGATTAGGTTAAACAATTTAAATGCATCGTCACATCTTTTTAAATTGCATATTTAAGAACTATTTGCATTTCTTTCCCAGTTAACTGTTCATATTATTTGAGCCTTAAAACACCCTTTTCCTACTGTCTTTAGATACCTCTTGAACTGTAACGTCATAATTCTGCACACTCCCCACCCCATTTCTCAATAAGAAGTTGCTAGCCCTATAGGATCTTATTTTCAGTCAAATATCACTTGTTTCTTTTATAATTTGGGTTTGGCATCATACTTACAAAGGCCTAGTACTTTCTCAAGGCTCTTACGGTTGGTTTCCCATACTTAGTTTCATTTTACCATTCCAACTTACCTGATTTTTCTGGTGGAAGGCATAAAACTGTTTTTCCACTTGGCTACCCATTAACCCAACATCATTTAAGGAATCTCTTTGCTCATTAGTTTGAAATAGCTTTATCCAATATTAATTTCCATATATATTAGGCTATTTATCTTGACATCCTGTATCATGATCTTTTTCATTATACACCAGAATCATACTTCACACTTCTATTTCTAGAAATTTTTGTTACTGCTATTGCGGATGGGGTCTTCCTTCTTCAACAGATCTTCTGGGTTCTGTATATTAATGCTGTACCAAGCCACCTGGCTGAACTTGATTTTGTATCATTCTCGAGGCTTCAGTTTTAAGTAAATGCTTCTATTTGTAAATAGGAAAACAAAACATTATTGTGACCAAGAAGATTGATTACAGTATTGAAAACATTTTTTTGGCATCATCTTATAAACAGAACACTAATACAGAGCAGTTAACATAGCTGTACTCATTCAACAGTAGATAATTACCAGGCAAAGAAGCAAATTACAAATCACGGAAGTGTATATATGAATATCATTTATGTGTTTCACAAACACTAAATGCAAGTCACTACTCCACTAATGAAAGGACATAATTTCTAATGTTCTAAGGTTTTATATGCTGACAGATACATAGTGAAAACATGGACAAGATATGGTTACTTCTGAAGAATGGGAGGGGAATTAAACAGCAAAGTGGATAAAGAGAGCTTCAACTTCTGTGTATTTATTTAAAGAAACAAAAAAAAGCTTGAAGCAAATAAGACAAATGTGAAGCATCAGTTAAATACAGGTGGGAAAATTGCTGTTCATTACAAAAGCCCAGGGGCTTTAGTAAATGTCTAAGGTATGTTGTAACACAGGGGCCTTTTAGAGAAATATTTTTTTAATCTCAAAATAATCAACTTGGGCTTGGTAGAAAGAGATTTCACTGATTTCAGCAAGTTTCTAAAAAAATTTTTTTCCCCTTATCTTAGTAGTAGAAATCATGGCATTTATCTTCTTTCTACCATCAGAATGCAAGCTCTTGGAGCAGGCATACAATTTCCATTATGTTCAGTTGCATACTCAAAGCCTTAAAACAATCAATAAATTGAACGATAAATGACTTTGAGTGTTTATTTCCTTGGTTTGAAAACCTGGGTGTAATAATGGAACCTGAGTATCACATAAATGCAATAGAAGAATCAGGTTTTGTCTAAACAGCAGGTTTCATTTTAGACTTAATATAAATACAGAAAAGTTCCTCTGGTCAAATACAACCATACAGCTCCCTGTCTGCTTGATATATAGTGCGGATGGCAAGAGTCACGTGTAGCTCAGTATGAAAGCTACAGTCTCTTCCCTCTCCGATTATGGATTTCTTCTTTCAACCCGGCCTTTCCATTTTCAATTTTTTGAAAATCTTTGGTTCAGCTCAAAGATAATTCCTATATCTCAATTGCATAGCTTGTATCATTAATTTCAGAGATAAATTATGATAATGAGATATCAATCTTCAATATTAACTAGTTAACCTATAGAGGACAAGTTGGCAGAATTCTTACAATATTAAGAAATAATAATACTGAAAACACTCTCTGCCGAAGAAACAAGGTTGCATGTTTTTGAAGCTGTAATGAGTATCGCTCACCTCTAGTGTATTCTGTTTCTAAAGAAAAGGTCATGTCACTAGCTTATGAGAAAAGACTCCATGTTGTAATAAGCAGACAAAAGACAATCCAAGTACAATTTTTTAATAAAGATAATTACAAAAGATGGAAAAATCAGCTCAGAAAGGCCAATTACTTCTTTAATAGACCAGGTTTTTGACATAATAACGCACATCAATTTTAAATACTATCACATAAAGCATGGTGGAGAAAAGAAATTTTGCTTCATAATTAGAAAACTCACAATAAAACTTGCCAAGAAAAACAAAAACAAAGCAATTTTGAAAATAAATACAGTCCATGCCAAAGTAGTATAAAATGAAGCCAGATGTCTTCAAAAAGAAAACATTTTTCTTCCCAATATTTTCTCACTTTTTTGTGGTTTCTGAAATTGGTGAGACTCTCAAATTCAAGGGTTGCTGAGCTGTTCTGATTTGGCTCTGTTAAAAGAAGCATCATCAAATATTAGCATCATGAAATATTAATAATGGTACAATCTCAGTTTAAATGCACTGACCTCCCTCAGTTTAAATGCATAGAACTATGGGTTCATGACAAAAAACAATAAGCGCATAGTGCCTGAGCGTTTTTGGAGCACTGACTACCTGGATCCTTCTAGTGGTTTTACAATCTACTCCTACTTTACAGGATATAAAGACTAGTACAAAATTATTAAGCATGTATTACATGCTTTCTGACGATAGAACTCAACTATGTTTTTTTTTAAATTATGTTATGCTAGCCAAATGCTTCTTCAATTTACCTGTCTCACAACACTAAAAAATTGTGTATATAAGAATAAAAGCACCATGGTCAAGAGTGCCTATATAAAATAAAATAAAAATAAAAGCACCAGTTTAAGAGTGCCTATATAAAACTTAATAGCAAAAAAGTCTTAGATAAATTGATCTATATTAAAGTTACATAATTGATTATTACTAGTCTTTGTAATTTTAGGAAGGCAAGGTACATACATGAAAAAGAAGCAAGGAGATGACATATAAACGAATGCCTAAGATTACGTACATTGTCTTCTGCACCATTATAGACAAAATTTAGAGCATCTTGTAACAACTTAGTGATGTTCCCGGGTTCAGTTCAATTATTTCCCAAAATACATGTATACTCCCCAGCCCTAGTAAATGTGTAGTACATAAAAATTACTAGATAAGGAATATAGTTTACCCTTTGGTATCTGTTTTTTCACCACTATTGTCCTTGGATTTATCTTCTTCCTTAACATCTAAACACAAAAAATTGGGAAGAGATTAACACCTACTTTGAAATATAAAATGTATATATTTTATTTTAAAATATATCTTACTTAAAATACAAAAAACTGTCATTACACGTGTACTGTTCATGGATTCAATAACTAAATAAGCTTTGTGTGACGGGCTATGCTGAAATGACAGAGGTTCGAGGTGTCAATGGAACTGTGTATTCCTGCCTTTCCAAGTGGTCTTCTATGGGATCAGAGTTAGAGTCAGGAAGTACAGGAACCATGAAGTTCAGCCTGCAGACGTGGCACGGCACTGCGGGAGACAAGGAAAGGCTATCAGGAGGAAGTGACATTTGAGACGTATTCTGAAGAATGAAGAGCTTGTGGGTAGGAAAAAGGGGGAAGTATCTTAAATAAAAGGAAAACAGACTTTGAGGCAAGAAAAAATTAGGTTGGGAGTTCCTCTCGTGGCTCAGTGGTTAGCAAACCCGACTGGCATCCACGGGGATGCACGTTTGACGCCTGGCCTTGCTCAGTGGGTCGAGGAACTGGCGCTGCCGTGAGCTATGGTGTAGGTAGCAGATATGGCTTGGATCCAGTGTTGTTGTGGCTGTGGTGTAGACCGGCAGCTGCAGCTCCGATTTGACCCCCGGCCTGGGAACCTCTATATGCTGTGAGTGAAGCCCTAAAAAGACAAAAGACAAAAAAAAAAAAAAAAAATTAATTAATAATAATAATAATAATAAAGAAAGAAAGAAAAAATTAGGCTGGAAGGAAGAACTAAAAGACCAATGTGGCTGAGTACTGTGAGAAAGAGGTAGTACAATTAAATAAGCCCAGAGATACAGCAAAGGCTAAATCCCACTGCTTACATACCATTAGTTTTTAACCCTATGTAAGTACCAAAACTTTATCATTTTAATAAAAATTTATGAGATAGTAGGACTGACGCTGTACACTCAAGATCACTTAAACAAATTAACCCAAACGTGCTGAAATTTTTCTTTAGCTAAAGAAAATGAACCGAAGTTGTCAGGTAATGATTATAATACAAATACATGGCAGTATGGGTTTTATGACAAGTGTTTTGGCTTCTGGCTTAGTTTTGGATATGCAAATTTATATAACCCAAAGAGCTAAGTAAGACGGTGTGGGAAGGAGAAAAGAAATGGCCCTAACTTCAGGTTCTGAACTATAGATTTTTAAAAATGTTTCCTATGGTAATATTTCTTTCCTCTATAGGCTACAAGATTTTAACAAACGCAAGACCCTATAAGAAGAATTTCATTATCAAATTAAAAAAAACCCTAAGTACCAATTAACATCAGCAACAAAAGTATTTAAGAGCAAAACACTATGAGATTATTAATCTACCACCAGACCATTAAGCCAGATCAAAAGGTACTCTCATTTTCAGCTAAAACAGCAATGAAACATAAAAGCACCCTAATGCACCCATTTTCCCATTTGGAAGAAAAAGCACAGAAAAGACAAGATTTTAAAACAAGAAGAAACACCAAAAAGGAAAACAAACCAAAAAACCAGACAGAACATACTGACAGTAAGAGAAAGAAAAATACTAGAGAAAAATCCTACAGCTAAAGCTAAGTCCTTCTTACCTCAATCATGGCTGGAATTTCTGGATGTCAGTCAGTATACAAGAGCAGACTGGAGCCATCATTGTAATACATTGGGAAGTTAAAATTATAAAATGGTAGATAGAGAACAGTAGTCTATAGGAGTCAATCCACAAACAAGAATGGAACTAGATGTGTCAGATACACTACAGAATCCTAACTCTCTAGTGAAAAACAACACAAGAGCCAGCTTACTCACAAAACTTCAATGTGACAGGAAAAGGAGGGTGGATCAGTTATCTCTGAATCTTGTTTTCCACAAGCTACATGGTCAAAATTAACAGGTCAGTTGAAACCTGTGCTCACCACCATTACTGCATACAGGTATGAGGTATCCGTCAAGAAATGCACCAGGTGCTGAGAATACAGAGATTTATTTAAGGCACTGTATTCTCTAGCCTTGAGCTGTTCAATCCAGAAGAGAGATATATAAAATCCCTCATGAGGTGCTGTACTATGATGTCTTAAATAAAATAAAATGACAAAGGTAGGTATTAGTGCTCTGGGAACTGAGATAAAAGATAATACATTCTGGTAGCAAATTCAACGCCCTAAAGCATCTATTTTCTCAGTAAATTCACAGCATTTTAAAAGTCAAGACATCAGAAAGTATTATCTCCTCCCAAACCAGCTTCCATATCCCTTTCTATCTTTCTGCAGTTTTTGTTTCCTTCAAACAATTTCCGAACAAAGCCTATTATTCTCTGAACCTTTCAAAATGGTGAAACTGGCCTAAGGATAATGCGGCCCCTTTGTGTTCTGTTTCCATCAAATCAACTTACAGGTAGCTAAAAGCTATCTTAGAATTTCAGCTTTGCTCACAGGCTACAAATGGATCTAAAACCACCTTGTCCTCTCTCTTACACAATCTGTATGACAATGCAATGTTCACTATTTTAAGCCTATGTCCTAAGAAGAGATCGTTTCCTGTATTATAAAAGCAAATGTGACTAGTAACATTTAAAGAGCTCTAATTAAAAGAGCTACTTATGTGTGTGTGTGGGGTGTCACTTATTTGGCACACCCACCCCCTCTCCAATACTTGTGTAATTGACATCAGGGTCTCATAACAATTGCAGTGCAGCTCACTTTAAAAAAAATTTACAATTAAAAAACATTTACCTGCTTTTTTGTCCTCTGTTTCCTTCTTGTCTTCTTCAATTCTAGCTTTCTTTGCTCCTTTCTTATGATCAGCCACATTTCTACGACCTCCTTCTCCTTCGTCCTCTGAATCTGAGAACTCTTCATCACAAGCTATCCGTTTGTCTGATGCTCGAACTAATAAAGATTTTTAATAAAAGTTTGACAAAAGCAGTCTCACATTTGACAACTGTTAGAGTGCACTCCTGAACAAATGAACTAGCCAGTTACAACATTTAAAAGTATAGAAGTTCCCGTTGCGGCTCAGCCGGTTAAGAACCAGACAAGGCGTCTGTGAGGATGCAGGTCTGATTTCCGGCCTCGCTCAGTGGATTAAGCATCCAGTGTTGCTGTGAGCTTCAGTGCAGGTCAAAGATGCAGCTCTGACATAGTGTTGCTGTGGTTGCGGTGTAGGCCTCAGCTACAGCTCTGATTCAGCCCCTAGCCCGGGAACTTACATATGCCACAAGTGCGGCCCTAAAAAGAAAAAAAAATTTGGATAACAGATGCCTAATGATTTTGAGATAAGAACTGAATGTATGGCTTGCTAAATACTGAAAAATAGGAGTAATTCAAATTAACATGAAAAACACTCAGTGATCTTAAAAAAAAGCCACTTTAGAGGAAAAAAGAATTGTACTTTCCTAATAGGAAGTGGGAATATCTTCATATAAAAAGTAACCTTTTATTTCAGAGCTGAGAGAAATAAAAAAAATATTGTTAACACCAAGTATATAGCATACCATTATGCTATAAATCTACAAATGATAGCAAGTGGAATTAGCGACTATAACATCAAACACGAAGTGCTTAATGTTATTCAACTCACTCTACATAAATGGTTCATTTGTGGAAACTTTTGATTATCTATGTAGTTATATAAACTGAAATTGCTGATACCCAAATTAGGCTCTGAGACACTGGAAATTAAATCTATGGAAGATTAAAGATGGGGAGGAAAGACAGTAGTAACAGTGTACTCATGAAAGGTGAACACAGTGAGGTTCTTGGGCCTCCAAAACCTTCAATTTTGTAATAGACCGAAAATATAACAGAACCCACATCAGGGCACTATCTTACTAGAAATTCTCTTGTCTGGATCTTCTCCATCTTCATCTCCACTGTCTTCATGGACTGCATCTTCCGGAATAGCTTGCATTTGGACACCAGGTGCATGAGGCAACATGCGTAAATTTTCAAATAAACGCTGTCTAAATTACAACATGCACAACTATTAGAAAATACTGTTTTCTTTCAAGGTCCTTCTAAATGTAAGAGGAAACATTAAGCAAAAACTGGATCTTTTATCTAGCTTACTTATGAATTAAAATATTATTATTTACTAAACACTGATACTTTACATATTACTAACTCCTCTAACCCTTAAAATTTACAAGACATACTATTTCACGCCCCATTTTGAGGAGAAGGAAAATAGACACAAAGGCAGGTTAACTTGTCAAATGTCACAGAGCTGCTGTTTGGTATAGAGGACACAAACCCAGGCCTGGGTACTAAAATGTCTAACACTTCGCTCTTTGGGATAAAGCTTTATCAAAATGTTTCAATAAAGATAAATTTCCTTTTCGAGTAAAGCAATAAAGTTTAAAATTCAGTGTCCTTTTCAATTTAAAAATGCATCTTGGAGTTTCCACTGTGGTGCAGCAGGTTAAGGATCTGGCATTGCTACAGCTGTGGCTTGAATTTGATCTCTGGCTTGGAACTTTTATATGCTGCAAGCGCAGCCAGGGAAAAAAAATCTATTTTAAGGAATACAAAATGCAATTATCTATTTATTTATTTATTTTTGCTTTTTTAGGGCTGCACTAGCCATATATGGAGGTTCCCAGGCTAGGGGTCCAATCGGAGCTGTAATCACCTGCCTATACCACAGCCACAGCAATGTGGGATCCGAGCCGCCTCTGTGACCTACACCACAGCTCACAGCAATGCCAGATCCTTAACCCACTGAGTGAGGCCTGGGATTGCCCGCAATCTCAGGGTTCCTAGTCAGATTCATTTCCGCTGTGCCATGATGCGAAATGTACATATTTTTGAATTATGAATCCCATACATTTTCCATTATTTTATAAAATCAAATCAATAAAGTTTTCGAATGTTCTTGACAAAGACAAATGCCTTATGTATAAAGCTTAACATGACCTACTGCATTTGGCCTTCTAAAGGCTCCTAAAACTATATCAAGATGAAACGTTTATCAAACCAATTCAATGAAGTCTTACTTTATCTTTTCCATATATTCTGGAGTGTTCTGGTTTGTCATGTTTGAAGGACTAATATGCAATTTGAAGTCCGGTCCAAAATATTCAAAGTAATCATTATACGGCAATTCTGTTAAAAACAATGAAATAGTTACATATTACAAAGCTCAGTTTTCACACAAATCCATGCACAAAATCCAGATTCAAGTCGTGAAATATTTCCAGAGAAAATGTTTAAAAGTGAACGCAAGTGAATTCATTAAGTGACTTTCTATTTGCATGGTTTCTGAATCTACTCTAATCATCTAAACATCCAGTTCTATAAACCGACAGTTCCCCCAATAAAGACATCATAATAACATTTACCATTGGGAATCTCACAATCAAGGGCGACTGCAGTTTCATATGTCCAACATCGAGCAACATTGCGGATTGTGTATCCACCTCCTCCCAGCATCAGTAACGGTAAATTGAAAGTTTTTACAACTTCTACACATTTAGCGTGACCTAAGACAATGAGGATTTGGGAAGCGATACATTTGCACATTACTAGCAGTTCAAAAAATGAATTGTAAGAAGATAAATACAATTTTTACTCAACCAAAAGTGCTTTTTTAGATATTTAAAAAAACAAATAATACACAAAAATTTCAAGAAAATTTGTAGTCTAAAACTTTTAATCACTTTTCACATAATGATATACAAAACACAGCAAAGACATTATAACTGGCTATATATTAGCAAGTGTCCTTGATAGAAAAGTCAAATATACAACTATATTAAGATTAAAACATGAATATAACACATTTTTGTTAATAGGATGTGAACACATTGTGTTCATGTGAGGTGACCTAGGGGAAAAAAATAAGTGAGGTTACAATGAAATATTAAGCACAATCTAATCTAAACTGATGTTTTTGCTACCACTTTCTTCCACAGACATAAACAGAAGAATTACGTAAGGCTATACAGGTTTAACTGGTAGGTTATCTTTTTTTAAATTATTTATTTATTTTGGCTTTTTTAGGGCCACACCCATGGCATTTGGAGCTTTCCAGGATCAAATCAGAGCCATAGCCACTGGCCTATGCCACAGCCACACCAGATCCAAGCCATGTCTGTGACCTACACCACAGCTCAAGGCAATGCTGGATCCTTAACCCACTGAACAAGGATCCTTAATCCACTTGCATGGATACTAGTCAGATTCATTTCTGCTGAGCCATGATGGGAACTCTTAATTGTAGGTTATCTTTAGATAGCGGTATTATGGATAATTTTCTTAATTTAAATGACTTTAACCAATTTCTATGTATAGAAATTTCAATATAAACTTAACATAAAACATTTCCTTTGGATGTCCTAGTTCAATAATCAAGTATAAGTTATTAGTAACTTCTTAGATTATCATCATTAAGGAACATAACTCAATGTTTAAAGTAAGAAAAAAATCCTTTCATTATAGAAGACATTGATGTGTTAAATAATATTTGGAAGAAACAAAAAAGTACAAAGAAAAAACTACCTAAAACTCTTATCATCCAGAGATAGCTTTCAGAATACTTTCAATTCTTTCTGATTAATTTGATATGTTTTCTTCATTTAACTACACTGTGAGCATTTTCATTAAGCATTCTTCAATAGTTTCATTATATGATTCACAGTTCAATTTTTATTACTGCAATTAGAAAAATTCAAATTTCTTAAAAGAGATGAAAACCATTTGGGTATTTTAAAAGACTTAAACAAAACGCAACTTAAAGACTTCCAAGTAAAGAGAGTTGCTGGCTAACCAAAGACATTTACTTTTCTTTCATCTGAAAACCTGACTTAAAGAAATTATAAAATAGGGATTTTTAAAGACGAAAACCTATAAAAACGAAGAGTGGTAAAGCATTCAACAGTAACAATATAAATGAAAAAAAGAGAAAGGAGAAGGACAAGAGGTACGCTGACTTTAGCAGACCTGAGAAGTCTGAATTGAGGACAGAAGTGGAGAACGCCTGGAGTCAAGTTTCAGACCTGGGATTGCAAACATCTTTATGTGCTTTTATACAAGTGAAATTCTATCAGTCAGTTGAAACATAATGTAGATTTACAGTTAAAAATAAAATGCTGCAGTACATAATCAAGAAAGCTATTATTTTTAAGGACAAAGGCATTCAGAACCTTCAAATAGTTTAAACAAGAAAACTGACAAGTTAATACACATTTTAAGAGTGTATTAGGTAGACTTTTAGAAGATCATATCCATTTTGAGGAAACAGATGGTTACTGGAACATGAAGTTCAACAATATGAAACTGCTATTTGTCCACTTTTGATATAGCAAGAAAAGGAGCAATTAACTTCAAATCATTCAATCTGATACAAGCAAAACAAGAGACTAATTATACTACAATTCTAATGCTACCTGGGATAGGAGCTATCATAACATTGAATAAAATAGCCCTTAATACCTGTATTTAATTATTAAATTCCATTTAGGCCAATGTTCTAGGAAAAGTTCTATTTGAAACTTCACATTTTATGAGAAAATTCAAAGATCAACTTGTTATCTAAAAGTTCACAAGGAAAACAGCTCCAAAATCACGTACACTATCCATGACAAATCACTACTAACTTACATAACAAATTTTAAGAACTTATTAAATAAGTTCTCAGGTTTATTCTTAGACACTAGCAGTTCATTCCATAATGGTCTTTACTATGGTCTGGACCTCCATCATATGTTGACTTCAACACTCAGATGCAAAGAACAGGTCTATGTTCTACCAGGTCTACAGAGGAAATTTGCCCAAACAGGAACAAGTCAGAAGGCTAATCTTCAAGAAGTAAAGTGGACAGAATACTTGATGCATCTCAACATAATGAACCATTTGCAGACAATGGATGTTATATTAATGAGTACAGAGGAAACTAAAGAAATAAAAAAAAAAAAACTGTGCAGGAAAAACAAGTTATATAAAAGGAAAACTGAATAAGCTGAAACATAGTTTAATGTTGATGATGGCATAAACAATGAATATCACAACCAAAATTCTGGTATAAATACCAGAAAAATGTAAAAATGGAGATATTGGAAGGGTGTACTCATCTGTTGGGGCCAAAGTGGTGAAAGAGCTAAATCCCTCTTCTTTCACAATAGAAAGTGATTATACAAGGTTAAAGTTAAAAGTTAAAAATAATAAAGCTTAATGTTATTTAAAGAAAGTTAAGCACAAAAAGAAACAATCAAAAATGTTGAAAATTAATCTAAGAGTAACATGTAGTACCTAAAAAATGAACAAACGTAACTAAACAGAAAACAGTCACAGACATAGAGAACAAACAAACAAGTGGTTTCCAGAGGGGAGGAAAGAAACAGATGAGGGAGAGTAAGAGACATAAACATTCAGTGACAAAATAAAGGAGTCACAGGTATTAAATGCAGAGCGTGGGGAATACAGTAACAGCGCAATGTCTGTATGGTGACAGACGACAACTAGACTTATCATGGTGATCATTTTGAAATGTACTGAAATATCAAACCACTGTGTTGTGAACTAGGAACATATAGTGTTGTAGGTCAATTATATTTCAAAACCAAACAACAAACTCATAGGAAAAGATATCACATTTGTGATTAACAGAGGCAAGAAGTGGGGGAGGAGACATTGGATGAAGGCAGTCAAAAGGCACAAACTTCCAGTTACAAGGTAAGTGTTAGGGATGTAATGAAAGTGATAATGCTAACTAACACTGTATGTTATAAATCAGTTAAGAGAGTAAATCCTAAGATTTCTCACCACAAAGAAAACTACATATATAATATGTGTGTGTGTGTATACACACACACACACACATATACATATACATACATATATATGTATTTTAATCTATTTCTTTAACGTTGTATGTGGAGATTAATGTTCACTAGACCTACTATGGTAATCATTTCATGTTTGTAAGCCAAATCATTATGTTGTACACTATATTCAGTGCTGTACGCCAATTATATCTCAATAAAACTGGCATAAGGAAACAAACAGAAGTTTAAAAAAAGAAAACAGTTGCCTCAGTTGGCACGGCAAAAAGCCTTGTTAAAACTATTCATGTATGTATATATAAATTTGACAAAATAAAAGACCTAATTTACTGAAACAAGATTAACTGTAGTTATAAAACTCAACTCTAAATACACATGGCAAAAACCCATAAAAAACACAAAATATATGGATCTGTGTTAAAATAGCAGGTAAAAACTTATAAGGACAATTTTTATGGGAAGAAAAAAACTTTTTTTTCTGGGCATATCACCCCTTAAAGTTGCTTACTTACCTTTGACCGTCAGATTGAAGCAACCAAGTCTATCACCAGACAGTGAGTCAGCACCACACTGTAACACCACAGCACTAGGCTGATACATCTCCATCACTTTTGAGATAATCTATGTACAAGGTAATAAATGTTAATATCTCTAAACAACATTTAAAAATTTCTTTTTGTTTTTGAAAATAGGAATACTTACAGGCTTAAATATCTGCCCATATGATTCATCATCTATACCATCTCTCATTGGAAAATTGACAGCATAGTATTTGCCTTTTCCTGCACCAATATCCTGAAACAGAGAGTTAAATACAGCTTAGAGAGTATTTTATAATAAAACGTGACATATTATTCTTTTTTAATTTTTCTTTGGTCTTTTTATGGCCGCAAATGAAGCATATGGAAGCATGAAGCATGAACCTATGGAGGTTCCCAGGCTAGGAGTCAAATTGGAGGGGTAGCTGCTGGCCTACACCACAGCTCAGAGCCATGCCGGATCCTCAACCCACTGAGTGAGGCCAGGGATCGAACCCAGGTCCTCATGGATACTAGTTGGTTTCATTAACCACTGAGCCAAGACAGGAACTCCTTTATAAAATTTATTTATTTCTTTATTGTCTTTAAAGCCCAATTCTAAATTCATCTTGTACGTTAAGAAAGGAAATAATACAGAACAAATACATACTTCAACATTTATGGATTGCTTATAAAGCTGCAAAGACCCAAATCCAATTAATCTGTAATGATTATTTTGGGGAGAAAAGAAATTTAACATAGTTAAAAGCAATTGGAAGTTAAATATTATACTAATTCAAAAAATTTGTCATAAAACATATAAAACAACTTTATGAGTAAAACTGTAGGAAATATAAACTCTGAGCCAAAGAACCCTATAGGAGCTGGATTCCAGGTATATAATACAATTAATATATGTGTATACATATATGATATATGCTGATTTTATTTGTATTATGTTATGTATATGTATATCTATATACGTGTATGTTTATATAGACATATACCCATAGACAGGTGACCCCTGAACCACCAGGGTTAGGTTTATAGCAGTAAAAAGAAAAAAAAATTAACGGAGTTCCCGTCGTGGCTCAGTGGTTAACAAATCTGACTAGGAACCACGAGGTTGCGGGTTTGACCCCTGGCCTTGCTCAGTGGGTTAGGGATCCCATGTTGCCGTGAGTTGTGGTGTAGGTTGTAGACGTGGCTTGGATCCCGCGTTGCTGTGGCGAAGGCCAGCAGCTACAGCTCCTGTTGAACCCCTATCCTGGGAACCTCCACATGCCGCGGGTGCGGCCCTAGATAAGGCAAAAAGACAAAAAAAAAAAAAAAAAAATTAAGGAAAAGTCAGTCATGTCGTTAATGCATAACATACAGTTAGATACAGATACACAAAACACATGTTAACAATGTTCTCAAGAAGGCTTCCAATCTACAGTTAGTATGTATGCTTTGGGGGGGGTCACAGTTATAGGCAGATTTCTGACTGCACGGGGGCCACCACCTTGACCTCCTTGTTTTTCAAAGGTCAGCTGCATAATGTCTCAATATATATGAATCTTTAGGATTACAAAAACAAATATAAGTTCTTTCCCTCTCATGAAACCTCAGCTTGAATCCATTTTTTAAAAAGCACAGTTTACCTTTCAATGAAACAGTTATTATGATCCAATTTTTTCTTTTTTTTCTGTCTTTTCCTTTTCTTTTAGGGCCACACCCGCGGCATATGGAGTTTCCCAGGCTAGGGGTCTAATTGGAGCTACAGCTGCCAGCCTATGCCACGGCCACAGCCACGCCAGATCCAAGCCACGTCTGTGACCTATACCACAGTTCATGGCAATACCAGATCCTTAACCCACTGAGTGAGGCCAGGGATCGAACCCACAACCTCATGGTTCCTAGTCAGATTCATTTCCACTGCACCACGACGGGAACTCCCTGATCCAATTTTCAATGAAGAAAAAAGCATGGAATTACAAACCTACCCCACAACTGTTCTTAAAGAATCCAATATTTATGTAACTAAATACAAATTATACAAGTGTGGGCAAAAACTAAGAAATTCTGAATCCCCAGGCTTCTGCACTGAGAACATGGTTGGAATATACGTTGAGACTACGATTTCAGAATAAAGTTGGTCAGCACTTCTCACTTTAGCTAATGGTTATAACTCAGAACTGCGGCCTTTGTTTGACCAAATTTTATCACTTCCAATTCTTATCCCACAATTGCTTCTTTATCACACCTTTGATTTTTTTTCTTCTACTTAGCACAGTTTTAATAATGATCGAAACTCAGACTAGCCTTCTTTTCTCATTTAGAATGAATTGTCAGATAGAAAAGGCAATGTTTATTAAATTACACTTGAATTTCATAAAAATTCCAATATAACTACACATATAATTTAACAATTGATTTTACTTTCCTAAATTTGGGGGACACCTTTATAAAATCCACAGGGAAAAAAGTGATGCTTCACACAGGGAGTATAAAAATCTTAAGAAAAGAGATGTTTGATGTCATTCTTAATCTTTCAAAAACACACTCTCCAATATTCTCCAGTGACTTCAAACAACTATAAGCACACTGTCAGAAATTAAGACAGAAGCCTCCATTTGCCATTTCTAAGATTAATTAGAATTATATTGCAAAGACACTACCTTTCTTTAAGCTTAAAGCTATGAAAGCTTTTTGCTTAATTTCCACCAGGATGCAATGGTTAGACAAACAAATTTTACTGGTTTAGAGCAGTGTCTGCAAACTTTAGTGAGCAGAACAGAGGCGCTCAAGAGTTTCTAGGGCTTGAGAATATGTGCTTCTAAGTTCTCAGGTGATAATGACTCTGCTAGTTTAAGAATCATTCTTTGAGAACCACTGGTCTGTAAGATAAAACCAAGTCCAAGAAAGACAGTGAATGAGCTAACTTGCAAGAAAGAACTGAAAATACAAATTATTTTAAGCACCACCTAAACTGAAATAAGAGAAATAACTGACTTTCCTACCCATGTACAAGTAAAAGTAGGTTTCACCATCTCAACCTTACAGATGGAGCACCATCTTGTGGACAAATAATGAAAAGTCATACCTCAACATGCTTATAGTTTGATTCCAAAAGGAAAAACAAAAACCTCTAGTGAGGCAAAAAAAAAAAAAAAACTTTCAAGAGCACCATATGAAAGAAGGTAACAGAAAGATAACAGAAATAATTCTCTTAATGTAACAGGCGGGCAGGACAAGTTATGATACTCTTTCTCTCTCCAAAGGTAGAGTATATATATGTGTGTGTGTTTATAGATACATACAGTACAAATTTCAGAAGTCTAAGAAGACTCCATCAATTACTTTATTCCACAATCTTTATATATTCAACAGCAATACAGGTTACCATCAAGTAGGTTTTGAAGATTCAAACTGAACATCAAGAAAACTGCTTTCAGGCTTTGTGGATGTTCAAAAATATTTACTCAATCAAAGAATACAGCTCAGTAAAACAAAGTCCTTTAAGTTCCCATTAAACTTTTGCTTATTGTGATCAAAAGTGAATTCTAACAGATGTTACAGCATTTAAAATGACTTAAAAATCCTTCATGAAAGCTTCAAATTAATGACTCAGGAAAATATTAGTTCATGTGTAGGATTACTAACCTCCTAGGTTAATCTCATAGTATATATTCAAACAGAACTCAGTCTTACCCTCAAGTCTCCTGTTCCAGGAAAGTATTCCCCGTATTTATGGAATGATACAGTCATTACACGATCTGTTGTATAAAAAGCTTCTTCAACACCATCACCATGATGGATATCAATATCAATATATAAGACTCTCTGATGATACCTGAAAACAGAGTCATAAGTAAGTTTTCAAAAAGGTTTTAAGATGGAAAGAACCACCATGGATTTAAGATAACTATATTTGAGCTCCCGCATTACAGAATGCTCAATCCTCTTTTCTTCTCTTTCAGTCTAAGAGACCATTCAAAAAGACCATCCTGAAGTTACAGTTTGAGCCTTGGAGCTTTAAACCTCCCTTTAACACCCAATCTAGGTGAGAAAATGTATAGTACATGTTTCTATATATTAATAACTGAAGTTACTAATATTACTGTAACTATTATAACGTAATATATAATAACATAGTACATGTTTCTATATATTAATAACTTACACTTTTTTTTGAGCCACACCCACAGTATGTAGAAGCTCCCAGCCCAGGGATCGAATCTGTGCCACAGCAGTGACCCAAGCTGCTGTGATGACGCCAGGTCCTTAAGTTACTGGGACACAAGGGAACTCCTAATTACTGAAGGTTATACCTTAAGACTGTTACTTTAAAACACTTTTCTAGTAAATCTTAAAAGCTGATTAAAAGATAGGGTTTGGCAACCTACGGTCCATAGTCCAAATTTGGACAATGGCTAGTTTTTGTATAGCTTTTGAGGTAAGAATAGCCTTTAACATTTTTCACATGGCTGAAACATAAAATCAAAACAAGAATAGTCTGTGACATGTGACAACTAAATGAAATTCAAATTTCCATGTCCAGAAGTAGAGTTACTGAAACATGGCCATGCTCAATTTTTCAAGTACTGTCTAAAGCTCCTTTTTCATTTCAGCTGAAGAAGAGCTGTGATAGAAACCACAACCGGCACTCTCATTACTTCATGGTGCTGGCTGGAGCACTATAAATCACATCAATGCAGTTATAATTGAAATGCATTTTAAGAGCCACGTGTATTACCATACTGGACATCTTACAACCAGTGCATACCCATGTCAAAACAATAAAAGAGGAAAGTGAACTTCATATGCCTTTCAAGGCATATGAAGTCAGGATGATCACAAAGTTAGATGGCAGAGCACTGTGTTGATTTTACAATGATACCATGACCATGTTAGAAGAATACATTTTAAGTTGACATTTACCAGACTAAGCACTCATAAGCATATCCTCAACTTGTAGGAAAGCAACATTCAGAAAACTTAGGAAATAAAAAACAATGTCTCAACATAGAATTTCTTCACAAAAATAAAGCATGAGCATAGTAAGTGTTTATACAGTCAATTAATCATGTTTACACCAGATGAAATGTTTCCAGAGAAACTAAATTGAACGTGTTAAGATTATTAACATGTGGGCAAGAACTGCTGCTCAGAGATGAAGACACAGGCACCAACATCAATCGTGAATTAAAAAACAAGGCAGATGATTCAAGTGGTTTTCCCTGGCTTTCAATTAATCAACCGACACAGTTCAGTTGTTTATTGGAGTCAATATCAATTTTTTTTTGTCTTTTGTCTTTTTAGGGCCGCACCCATGGCATATGGAGGTTCCCAGGCTAGAGGTGGAATCAGAGCTGTATGCAGCCGGCCCACACCACAGCCACAGCCACAGCCACAGCAATGCAGAATCCAAGCCACGCCTGCAACACACACCACAGTTCATGGCAATGCCAGATCCCCAACCACTGAGCAAGGCCAGGGATCGAACTTGAGTCCTCATGGATGCTAATCAGATCCGTTTAAGCTGAGCCATAATGGGAACTCCCAATACCGAATTTTAAGTGGCTGAAAAATTAGTCTCTGTAAATAATATACATAGTAAAATTTCAGGCAAGAACACTTTCAAAGTCAAGAAAACACTAACTTGTTACAATGTGAAGTAGAATATGCTAAAATGTGTAACAACTAATGACAGTAAAAAAACAAAACCTAACTTTGTGAATCTTCAAAATCAAAAATACCCTTATAGATAACGCTCTTAAACTGCATTCAAGGATAACTTTAAAACTCCTTTAGCAACTTAAGAGATAATTATCTCCATTTGTAGAGAACAAAGCCCCCTTCTACGTGGAAGCTAGTCTCAACAGGTAGACAAATTCCTTTAACACTGGTTTCAAATTTTTGCCTTCAAACGTTAGAATTTATAAAAAATTTTTCATTAATTAAAGCTATAACTCAAATCTAAATTGCCAACTACTTCTAATATATTTTTAAAAAGGTTCTTAATGGAGTCTCAGATACTGATATGTACTTCTCATTCTTCATAATCCAAGGACTGGGCTAATTTCCTGCATCTCTACAATGGTTTGGAATGAATCCATAGACAATTCACAATTAACTATTTCAACTTACTGTCTACGTTTTTTTTTAAAGCCATAGATTTTGTTTTAATTGAAACATTTTTTCATAGGAAAAATATCAACACAAATTAACTTACTTTAGTAACTCAAGGATGGCAAGCACAATATCATTAACATAACAGAATCCTGATGCTTCTGATTTCTTAGCATGATGTAATCCTCCAGCCCAGTTAACAGCCATATCAGTTTGTTGTCGGTTTAACTTCACAGCCCCAGCTAACAAACAAGACAGGTGAGACTTTTTAAATGTGTAAAATAAAAAATCAGTATAACTAGACAAAAGCCCCATGCCATGTATAAGCAAAAGAGTACAAAACCATGAAACGTCAGGACCACTGTCTAGGGCACTAAGTTTCTCCTTAGATAACTATTCTCCTATAGCTGTGAACTGATTTAAGAGCATATTGGTGGAAAGAGGTAGTGACAATGGCAGCTAGAAGAAAGGGAGGAAAAAAGAAGTCTTGAAGTGAAAATGCAACCAAAGTAAAAAAACTGAAAATTTCAAAGAGCCTGAGCCATTATGATCACAAAACACAGGGGGACAGAGGTTTAAAGATAACTGTATTCTACTATGAATATACTACTTCTGTTATAAAAATCCACTACTATTAAAACTTGTTTTAAACCGAAAGATACATACCAAGTTTAAATCAACTTAAATTTGATCAAATCAGGACACTTACCAACTGAGCCACCAGTTGAAAGTTGACAGAACTCAAAGAGTCCATCAAACACTGGACAATCCTCTCCAACATTAACTGTGGAAGATGGATTTCATTAATTTCAATCCATTCTGTGAATTAATGAAAGCCTTTTCTTACAAAAACTATTTCCTACAAATATTTTTGTTCGATATAGTCATAAAACATACACATCACAGTTTGAATCTGAAGTCTGCAATTTTATCCAAGGCAATTAAAGTGTTATGCATGAAATACTAGCACCAATTCTTAGCAAGATTCTTTGTGGCATCTATCTGCTTTATTAACAAAAAATCACTAGCTATTAGAATATAAAAGGTATTTGGCATTATTCAGTTAAGGATTCAGCATTGTCATTGCTGCAGTTTGGGTTCAATCCCTGGTCTGAGAACTTCCGCATACCATGGGTGCAGGATGCTGAGGGGTGGAACACACAAAAATAAAACAAAACAAAAACCCAAACCCCCCAACATCCATAGGCTTAAAATTTCTAGGCATTTCTCCTTATATATACAGCTATACATTAATCAGGACTAAAGTTTAAACAAGTAACTTCAATAGCTTTATGGTTTATATGCTTTAAAACCTAAGTACTCAGAACATCCATACCAAAAAGATACAACAATTGGTTGCCTATGTCCAAGGTTAGCTTTGGTTGATCCTGAAAGATGACAGGTATTATTAACTAAGCTCACGATGGCCAAGACACAGAAGGGAAACTTAAAACACGAGAAGACAACACGTGGGGATACACAACACAACATACTTAGTTCCTTACTGAGAGACTGAAAGAGACACAGATGCTTATAACCCATTTTCAGTCTCTCCTCACCTCACCATTTTTAACCCTTTCAAGAAAAAGGGTCATTATTTTATATAGCTTTGCACACCCTTAATTTATTAACACTATAATGAATAAATTTTAGCCTCTTGCTGCTCAGATAGAGCAATTCAGCATTACGTAAATTTTGAACCAATCCTATTCATTCATTTGCCTTTGAGCTACCCATGACTTCTTTATCTAAGCCTAAATCCCCACTGAAAAAAACAGGAACAAATACTATTTACATTATGGCATTTTATTGAATCAAATGAGATAATCTGTGCTAGAAATGTACATACAGTTCTATGAACTTGAGATGTTTAGAAACCACACTTAATTTAGTATTATTATTATTTTTGTCTTTTTAGGGCCATACCTGCGGCATATGGAGGTTCACAGCTAAGGGTCAAATCAGAGCTACAGCTACCTGCCTACACCAGAGCCACAGCAACACGGAATTTGAGTCGCATCTGCAACCTACACCACAGCTCATGGCAACGCCAGATTCTTAACCCACTGAGCAAAACAAGGGATTGAACACACGTCCTCACGGATGCTAGGCGGGTTCGTTAACCGCTGAGCCACGATGGGAACTCCTAATTTAGTATTACTGAAATTGCTTTTTAAAAAAATCATTACTGAAGACCGTCAATAAAAACACTGATGAGAATGAACTCCAGTATCAAGCTTTAAAAGATACTATTCTAGTCATTTTAGAATGACATTGTGCATCTTCAAGCCAACCAATCTCTAATAATAAAAATTGTTTTTATCTACAAAAGAGAAGACCATGTAGAAGAAAATCAAAAGTTTCACTAATATCACAACTAAGGGATGTACAGACTGTATGTACCCTTAGTATCCTTAGGGAACGGTCCCAGGAACCTGAGGACCAAATTCTGGGGATGTTCGAATCCTTTATCAGGTATTTGCATATTCCTGTGGCAATATTCCCATATATTTAAATCATCTCTAGATTACTTACATACCCATACAACATAAGCATATAGTTGTAAATACAATGGAAATAGTTTCCAGCAGGAAGCAAATTCAGGTTTTATTTTTTGGAACTTTCTGGAATAACTCGGATTAACTAAAGCACACAGATAGGAGGTAAACACACCAGGCTTAGGCCAAAGTACAATCAATTTTTTTAAAAGCTGGAGAGTGAGGTCTCCCTACTAATATCCATTATCTCAAAGTTAACAAGGAACCAAAACAAAGAGCAGAGAACATCCAAATAGCTTTGGCAGTTTGGCGGATCAATAGGTTTTAGGTAGGTTATTTTTCTTAAGTAGTTTTAGTGTTGTTACACTGACTTTTCAAATCAATAAACAATTAAAATAGTATTTTAGATCAGGAAAAATACCTAAAAGTACTCATTTATACTTATCACTACTAATATATATTTTTAACATAGAAACGTACATCTCTGCATCTGCTTACTATACTCAGACATGTTATCTGGTCTTATTGAACGTAGAAATTTGATGTATTCATCACTGTGGTATTTTGTCATTTCTTCAGCAGTGGCTTTATGGGGCCTCTGTGAAGAAAAATAAATGTCAGAACTGCAGAATTACAACTGGTTATATCAGGGTTATCAAACACAAAGTATACAATTTCCCCTAACAATACTCTCAAAAGAATTAGGTCTGCCAGGATAAAATAGATAAATTCTAAAGCTAATCTACATTTATACATGTGTATTTTAGGAAGCAGTAATCATATCCAAAGATAATTCATTTTCCTATATAAAGATTAAGGAGGTCTAACACCAACCATGAACTAATCACTCCTTTTCAATGGAAGTAAGTCAACCCTCCTCAAGACAAATCCATGTTCATAAACTCTACTTTCTCTCATCATGTTCCATAAACTTGCTCTACATCCAATTTCATCAATGACCGATAAACTTCAGTAAGGATGAGACTCATTCTCTATAGACTTGTTCATAATCTCTCTTCCTCTGACTATCCTAATCATCCTTGTTCCTAGGAGGTTAAATTCATTTATGACACTTCTTCTACAAGGCTTCCTGACCCATTTTATCCAACTCTTCTCTAAATGTCTATATTTGAAAGAAACAAAGTCACATATATTGCCCAACATTGGTAACAGCTTCAAGTCCTTTCTTCCCATAGACGAGAACTGTTGCATCTCTTATCTGTTTACATATACTCTATCTTTTCTACAAAATAGATACTTTGCTTCTCACTAACACAATGTTCCTTCTGCCAACAAATATTTGTAGGATTAATTTTCTGCATAATTCTTTTGTAACAGTCTCAGGTCAGCTCTTCAGAAGCACAGACATATCAATATTAATTTTAACAAAAATATTTATTATGATAAACCGAGTTTTCCAGATATGTGAAAACCTGGGGGAGAGAAACTGCTTTTTAAAATGGTTGAAGAAGGGGGAAAAAAAGAGGCCACAGCGCCCACACTCTCAAGTTTTCTCTGAAGAATAAAACAAAAAGAGGAGTTTCTGTTTTCTTCTGGACTTTTTCATCTACTAAATGCCCTGTAACTTTGAAAACAAAGTTTCAAAGTAGCAGTTTAAAGAAAAAAAAAAAAGATCAGTGAATATTTTACCAAAAGGCATACTCACATATATTTCCATTTTTCTATATAAGCCATAATTTAGCAGCAAGTTATGGGTCATGCGGATTCTATGAGGTTTCATGGGGTGACCCTGTCCATAATAATAATTTCCAATATCACCTAAAATAGAAAAGACAAAATAAACAATAATGATAAAATAATCTTCATGAACTAAATTTTTATGTGTTCATCATCAGAAGGCATTTATTACTTAAGTAAGCTTTATCTGAAATCTTAAATAATGATTTTAGATTTTACAACCTTCAAACTGTACTGGTTTTCTACCAAGATAATATGCACACTTTTACATGCCAATTACTCCATTAATACATTATGTTTGCTCACAGATTAAGGTAAGCAAGCTTTTCTGATCTTTAGTTTACAAAACTTTCCTTTTTTTTTTGTTTTTTGTTGTTGTTTTTTGTTTTTGTTTTTCCTTTTTAGGGCCACACCCGTGGCATATTGAGGTTCCCAGGGTAGGGGTCGAATCCGAGCTGTAGCTGTGGGCCTACACCACAGCCACAGCCACGCCAGATCCGAGCTGCACCTGCGACCTACACCACAGCTCACGGCAATGCTGGATCTTTAACCCACTGAGCAAGGCCAGGGATCGAACCAGCAACCTCATGGTTCCTAGTCGGATTTGATAACTGCTGCGCCAGGACAGGAACTCCCAGTTTACCAAACTTTCTCATTTAGAAGCAACCCAAATAAAACACTCTTTACTCACTTACACAAAAAAATTTCTGTTCCTTAATGATACATGCTTTCAGAAATCACCGACAAATTCAGATGATTAAGGTAGATCCTCTGAGTTTCATCAGTATGATCTAAAAATTTTACAGCAAATATTGCTTCTGGGATGATTCACTGGCATCCCTGAAATTTTTTTTTGGTGGCATCTGCCGCGTGTGGAAGTCCCCAGGCCAGGACAGAACCTCCACTAGAGCAGCGACTGAACCACGGCATAGATAGCACCAGATCCTTAACTGGCTGAGCCACCAGGAAACTCCATCCCAGAAAATGTTTATAGTTGGTATTATTCTGGCTAAGATATTCTATATATCCATACCACAGTTAAAAAGGGAAATTTTGGTAACTGAAATTTGGATTTTATTTATTTATTTATTTGTCTTTTTGCCTTATCTAGGGCCGCACCTGCGGCATATGGAGGTTCCCAGGCTAGGGGTCTAACAGGAGCTGTAGCTGCCAGCCTTCGCCACAGCCACAGCAACGCGGGATCCGAGCCGCGTCTGCAACCTACAGCACAGCTCACGGCAACGCCAGATCCTTAACCCACTGAGCAAGGTCAGGGATCGAGCCCGCAACCTCCTGGTTCTTAGTCGGATTCATTAACCGCTGAGCCACGATGGGAACTCCTGAAATTTGGATTTTAAATAAAGTTTTCCTATGACAAAACTTGTATTTTTTGAGGTAATAAGAATATTTCGTCTCATTCTTCATGATTAAAAAGTGATAATTCCTGGAGTTTCCGTGGTGGCGCAGTGGTTAACAAACCTGACTAGTATCCATGAGGTCAAAGGTTCAATCCCTCGCCTTGTTCAGTGTGTTAAGGATCCAGCGTTGCCATGAGCTGTGGTGTAGGCTGGCAGCTGTAGCTCCGATTCCACCCCTAGCCTGAGAACTTCCATATGCTGCTGGTGCAGCCCTAAAAAGACAACAAAAAAGGTGATGATTCCTAATGTATCTTTTTATGACATTTTATACCACAAGGTCTTAAAAATTGCATGTAAGATTTATTTTAAATCAAGTAACATCAAAATTCTAAATTTTCATTTACCAAATTTCAAGGATGCCACTTAAATATATATATACTATTTTTTTTAATATAATGGGCAATTTTTATAACAGACTTTATTAGAAATCACTTTCAGTACTAATTCTAGTTTTTAAGTAAGCAATTCTAAAATTCTGTTAGGACAAACTGATTTTAATGGTTTGAAGTTAATCATTTAGATGAGTTTACATAATAAAACTCATCCACTCATCTAGATCAAAAATTCTTTCAAAATCCTGCCTTTTTTTGTTCAATGGAAACTAAGAACTCAAAAACTTTTGGTTCTTCTCTCTTCCATATCTTTGACAATAGACCAGGATGAACACTCACTTTTATAACATAACCGTTTCTATTACTACTCGTTTTTTTGGTATCACACCTCTAATTTACTTTACTCTTCATCTTCAACACAAGCTCTCCTCTGAAAACAATTCATACATTGACATGGTCATTTAAAGGGAAAGCCATCTTTCTTAATGCAATAAAGCATGGGGACATTCCTCTGCATTTATCACAACTCAGAGGCTATGACTGCAGGAAACTACCTTAAAGCTATAAAGCTGTGGCCAACAGAGTGGCATATATATATATATATATATATATATATATATATATATACACACATACAGTTTCTTAAAAGCAGCTTAGCCTCAATCAATTCTTAGCTATGGAAAGCCCACTAGAGTCATAAAGCATTAAAGACCTAAGTTAATGCAAGGTAGGTATTCCTAAGGTATTTTCACTATCAAAGGAGATCACAAGAATAAGAATAAAACTCTTCTCTTCACATAACTTCCATCTGCCTCTGTGCAAGAATCATCAAAATGAAATGTCTCCAATATCTAATTTTTTTTTTTTTAGGGCTGCACCTGTGGCATACGGAAGTCCTCAGGCTAGGGGTCTAATCGGAGCTACAACTTCCAGCCACAGCAATGCCAGATCCAAGCTGCATCTGCGATCTACACCACAGCCCACGGCAACGCCAGATCCTCAACCCACTGAGCAAGGCCAGGGATCAAACCTGCAACTCATGGTTCCTAGTTGGATTCGTTTCCGCTGTGCCACGACAGGAACTCCTCTAATATCTAATCTTAATATCAAATACTCTTGGCTATGTATATACTGAAAATCTAATGAAAAGCCATTACTGATCTAATAATGGAAAAGACCACAATAATTTATAGAAGGGAGAGTTCAGTTGCAATTTCACAGCAAGAGTGCTTGAAAAAAAGATGTTAGCAATATTAACATTAATTGAGAGCTTACTAGGAGGCGCTATTCCAAGCACTTCATGTGTACTACCTGTTAATCTTCTCAACAACCCTATAATATAGCTATTATTACTACTATTCCTATTTTATAATAGTGCGGCTTGGTGAAATGCAGTGCCACATGGTTAGCAAGTAGAGGATCTAGATTCAAACTCAGGCAACAGGGCAACCCTGCCAGTCTAAAGTAGTAGCTACCAGGAAAACAATGGCACTTACAGTCACTAGAAAGAAATATCAGGGGGAAGCCCAATAAGGACATAATATGGAATGCAAACATTTTAATAAAAGCTTAGGGTCTTTTTTAATTTAAAGAAAATGAACATAGAAACTATCTGTATAATTCATCAAAGTACTTAGTTTTTATCAACAAGGTCCTCAGATTTTATATGAATATACACACCTTTCAACAAGTTTCCCTGATACACTTTAGGGGCCCCAGTTTCACCAAGAATATGCACTACCTAAACAAAACGCTCACAAGGGCAGTCAAGCTACAGATAATTGCCATTTGGTTTATGAAGAATTATTCAAAAATGTAATTTAAAAGAACCCTCTCCAACTTTTACCGGCTTAATTCCATATCTCAGAATTCCCTACATAGCTGCTTTGTAGCCATCCACCTTTTTTCCCCCTATTTTTTGAGGGGGGGCATACACGTAGAATATGAAAGTTCCCAAGCAAGGGGTCAAATCAGAGCTGCAGCTGCCAGCCTATACCACAGCCACAGCAACACAGGATCCGAGCCGCATCTGTGACCTACAACACAGTTCCTGGCAATGCCAGACCCACTGAGCGAGGCCAGGGATCAAACCCGAGTCCTCACAGTTACTAGTCCTGTTCGTTACCACTGAGCCACAGTAGGAACTCTGCATCCACTATTTTCTTTCTTCTTTTTTTTTTTTTTTTTTTGCTTTCACATGATTTTACTACAAAATTATCTCAGAAATTTTGGGAAAAAAGGAGAATCATATCATGCATAATACAGTTGTATAAAAGCCAATGTGAACATTCCAAAATGTTTGTTACAAGGATTTTTTTTTTTTTTGTCTTTTTAGGGCCGCACCTGCGGCATGTGGAGGTTCCAGGCTAGGGATCCAATCAGAGCTGTAGCCGCCAGCCTATACCAGAGCCACGGCAACGCAGGATCTGAGCCGCATCTGCAACATACACCACAGCTCATGGCAACACCGAAACCTTAACCCACTGAGCGAGGCCAGGGATCAAACCTGTGTCCTCATGGATGCTAGTTGGGTCGCTGAGCCAAAACGGGAACTCCTACAAGGATTTTTTCGATGTGCACTTTAAAGCACTACCATTTACTATCTTCTATTTCCTGTTTTTGGCACCAAGTATTGTAATAATAACTCCCATTGTGGCTCAGCAGGTTGGGAACCCAACTAGTATCCATGAGGATGTGGGCTCATTCCCTGGCCTGGCTCAGTGGGTTAAGGATCCAGCACTGCAGCCAAGCTGAGGTGGTTTGCAGATGTGGCTCAGATCTGGCTGTGGCTGTGGCCTAGGCTAGCAGCTATAGCTCTGATTCAACCCCAGCCTGGGAACCTCCATATGCTGCAGGTGTGGCCTTCCAGCCACTTTTACTTTTTTTATTATTATTTTTTCCAGCCACTCTTAAATAAAGATAAAATGGCTTCCCTTTGTTCTAAAAACCTGTGGATTTCATTCATCTCATTTACATGATCAGTAATGTAACTTGGGAATTTAAAATATTACCCTGATTTTCATCAAAATACTTTAATAAAAAAGTATCCAGAAAAATTAGTTCCAAGTGGCTCCTTGAATACAACAAACTTTGTCAATGTGAAGAAATTACCAAAAAGATTTAGTCATCTGCAAAATTTTCATGACTGCTCACTCTCAAGAAGCTATCAGGGGAACTGCCACTGTGGCACAGTGGGTTTAGAATCAAAAGAAGCTATCAGAACAACTGTCTACTAAGGTATACAATCTCTTTTATCCAAAGTCCTCATGACCAAATGTATTTCAGATTTTTTTTTCAGGTTTTAAAAATGTAATATGATATATATGCCATACATTATGTGGTATCCTGGAGTCTGGGCAGCATTCTGTAATCAAACAGTAACATTTCTTCAGCAAAAATGTATGGTTATTCACAAGAGATGGAATAAAGATCATAAATATTAATTCAGGTTAAGTTTTTGATTCCAAATAAGTCACAAAATTTTTTTTTTCACTTTTCAGATAGTACTGGATTTCAGGGCCATGAAATGTACCTTTACTCCTAAAGATAAGTTGACCAAAAAACAATTCAGGAAAAAACAGAGGAAGTATTATTTTTGTCTTCCAGACTACACTTACTTAGTCCATTAGCAGCTTTAATACACTGGCCACTTGTTGAAACATTCAGTCTTGGCTTCCATAATCCACCTTCCCGGATTTTACTACCATCTCACAGCCACTCCTCTACCAACCTTTAAATATCAGGGGTTTCTCAAGTTCACTCAACTCATTTAACAAATCAAGAGCCTACCATCTGCCATGTGAAGCCATGTAAGACGGTGAAGCAAGCGTGTTGCCATAAATATTCTCTGAGGAATAAGTCACCTAGATGCTCAATTCAGAAATTCAGAAGCCATCCTTTATTATAGTCATCACCAAGCCCCAACTCCACTTCTAACCTATCAACAAGTTCTATCATCCACTTCTAACCCATCAACAAGTTCTATCAGTTTTACTCCCCAAACCTCCCTTAAATATGTCTATCAATGGCAATTACCTTGTATGTGGACCAATATATACACGATTCGTGCCTTCCGTCTTACATTCTACTACCTTTTTTTTTTTTCTCGTTTCTGCTGTGCCATGACGGGAACTCCACATTCTACTACTTTTTACCATACTTTCTCCACTTTCCAGAGTTCTCTCTTAAGAAACCTTCAGTGGCTTTCTGTTCCCTGAATAAAGTCCAGATCTCTTACTACAAAGTCTTGTGTGGTCTGGTCCTTTATTACCTGGCCCATCACCCCCCATGCCTTCCTTCCTCTCGATTTCCTTTCTGTTAAGTGCACCAGGTTTCTTCCTAACTACCCAGCCGTGTCTTTTTTAATAACAGCCACACCCACAGCATCTGAAGTTCCCTGGCTAGGGGTCGAAATCAGAGCTGCAGCTGGCCTACGCCATAGCCACAGCAACACAGGATCCGAGCCCCATCTGTGACCCATGCCCTACACTGCAGCTTGTGGCAATGCCAGATCCTTAACCCACTAAGCAAAGCCAGGGATCGAACCCATACATACAGTCATGGACACTATGTCAGGTTCTTAACCCACTGAGACACAACAGCAACTCCTTATGCGGGAAAACTTTTTTAAGGAGGTTGTCCCTTTCTCTTCCTTCAGGCCTTCTCTTGCCTGATGACCTTATTAAGGTCGCACTAACATAGTATATCATTTCCATCTTTAGGACTTCAATCTTTTGTCTACCTGGCACACAGTAGGGACTTTAAGCTCATTTGGTATTTCTGAACCCCAAAGGTTTACTTCATCCTTATGCTTCAACGTGTAAATCTGTTTCAATGCTATTATCATTCCCCAAGAGATGATTAACCCCACTCCCAATTCTATTTCCTTTAAGGATTTGTCAATGCAAGCATTTAAAATTTTTCTTAGGCGGGGAGTTCCTATCGTGGCACAGCGGGAACGAATCTGACTAGTATCCATGAGGATGCGGGTTCAATCCTTGGCCTTGCTCAGTGAATTAAGGATCTGACATTGTCATGAGCTGTGGTGTGCTCAGATCTGGCACTGCTGTGGCTGTGGTGTAGGCCAGGGGCTCCAGCTCCGATTTGACCCCTAGCTTGGGAACCTCCATATGCCATGGGTGTGGCAATAAATAAATAAGTAATACAGTAAAATTTTTGCCAGGGGAAATAAGTAATTACTATTACTTTTTGTGGTAGTAGAGAAACCCCTTTTTTTTGTAATAGTAGCAGCGGTAGTAGTAGTGGCAATAGTTCTACTGTGTCACCAAAAGAAAAAGGAAAAATCTCTTCAGTACCAGATCTTAACCTCTCCTTGAACATTAAAACTAGACAATGTACAAAAGGATAAGTAGTGGATTGAGTCAAACAGAGATACAAACCTATTTTCATGGAAAAATAAACAAAATGCGACTCGTCCTGTTAGTAACTTAGAGTGGCTGTAAGAATTAGAGAAAATATTATATGAAAGTGCTTTATCTATATAAATAAATGTAAGGTGTTAATAACATTCATCAATAATGTAAAAAAATTTACTTTTTTAAATTTAGGCTGGTGGAGGTACAGACATAAGCAAAACAGACTGTCCTCATGAAGTTTATATTCTAGTGGGGAGAGAGACAAAAGTTGGGTGGCATAATTGATAGGAAGGAAAAACAGTAATGGGAATTAAGGTTACTAGTGAAAAGCTTCTCTGATAAGGTGAAATTTGAAGAAAGTAAATGGTAAAAAAAAATACCTGGGAGAAGAGAATCCAAGTATATGAAAATCTCAGTCTTATGTTCCACTATGTTTAAATTAATGATGTGCAATTAAAACCATTGGTATTTATGAACTGTTGGTGTAACTCATTCAGCACAATGATTCCCCCCAAAAATGATTACCAGCTAAGAACCCATCTAGCAAAAAGTCTTTGACACCACTGTTACAAATAAGTCTAAGAAAATCTGTTAACAGTTGGCTGTCAAGTAGAATTTTTATAATATGCTACAGTAAACTAAGTATAATAGAAGTTAACTTTTTACAGTCTTTGTACAGTATTGAGTGCTTTTTCTCTGAACCATTTATCTCCAAATATTTTGATGTATTCTATCAAAGGAGGAAAAAAAGAGCTCACAGCAATGCATATAGGTACATAAATTATGTATACACACAACCCTATTATATTGAATACACAGTAAAATGGACAATAAACGTGATTTGACTAAAGCTTAAACAATTAATATTTCTAGATAAAGTAAAGAATATAAGTATTTAATCAGAGCCTAACAAACATGGTTTGCTGACTACATTTCAGTACAGAAATCATATCATTTTCAAATCAGAAGGGATCCCAGTGACTATCATTTTATAGATTATTGACAATCTTGCAGTATACACTGGATTATCAAGATATAGCTATGTGACTTCGACTGATAGGAGTCATCAGTCAATAGCTGCAATAAATAAGAACTTCTCTTGCTTTTCCTCAAACATTTACAAACACTTCATCTATCAAGGCCTGAAGGCTCACTTGAAATCATCAATCCATTGATCCAAAGATTATGACACTGAGGACTATAATGTGTACAGAGAATAGTACATGTGTCTTTAGAAGCCTCTTTGATTTGCTAGACAGTCTCTCTCTGTCAACAAGAATAGGCCTAATGGTCCCAGTAAGCTTAAAGGTAGGATTGCTATGGTTAGAGAATTGCTACTTCACTCCTTTCCTCTTTATCTTTCTTCCTTCTACTTCCTCTATTACCAATTAAAACCAGCTACTTTAATCTAACAGATTATTAAGACCCTATTACTACTGATCCTACTTACTCTCAGTCCAATCCATGTTGCATATTTAATTCTTTGATGCACAAGCTGCCTTACTTGCATCCTCTTTCCTTGCAATAAAAGAAAAAACCTATCGCTACCTTTATAAACTGACATAACAGGGTTTTTCTGGTGATGAGAATTTAACTACACACGGCCTAATATACTATCACATACAAAGAATTAGTGTAATGATACCTATTCAATTTAATAACCTCTGCAAAATATTTTATTAGCCCCACCTCCCCAAAAAGAACCCAAAGTGTATTCCAAATGTAAGCAACTATAAATTCCATTCTAAAAATGAGGCAAGGAAGACCCAGAGACAAAAAACAGATAACCTAACCAGGGATAGATATCCAAACATTTGGTCAGTTATACACCTGTCGTTGGCCATCAGATAAAGCAGATAAAGGTCCACTATAAAGTATTGACTAAGTCACAATCACAAGACTACTCTTCCTATCAAGTCTGCATCCTGCCCTTGGGACCACCGCTTGCTCCCATTCCGTCAACAAAGGCTCAACATAAATGGGCCCAGGAACAAACAGCTATTGATAAAATTGCCACTAAAGTGTACCTCCTGCTTCTACAGTTCAAGCCTGGTGATCAGAAGTTTCAAGCAGCTTACTCCACCAGAGCCTATCACTGTCAACAACTAACAGCTGCAGGAAGGGCCTTAGCACCAGTTACTCCAAACTTTTAAAACCTTTCTCCTTTACCCCAAGCCCTGACAAGAACAACTCTCTAAACCTTAGAAACAATATTGTTTTAAAAATTAACTTACACATATTGTTATTTACTTTCCACTTTAATCAGGCAATGCAGGGGAAGGCCAGTAACTCAAAACATGCATGGCTTTTTAAAGAAAGAACTTTAAGAAACTATAATAATTCACATTAAAATTAAAATGTACTCCCCTCTCCACCCCTGCATAATGGCATAATTTCAAGCAATTTGTATCATACATGTAAGTGGTCCTCTCAAAAAACAGGTTTTTACAGCATGGCTGTTACTATTCAGTATTGGCTACCAAATATTGAACAATTTAGATTTCTTTTCTAAGATTTTAGATTTTTCCACAATGACACAAGTGGTTATTTCATATAAATAGGCATCGAAATAATTTATTCTTGCTAACTTAAGAGATGCAGTGTGGCTATTTTAAAATTAAAGGCAGATTTATTCTGACCTAGTCCTCTAAGATCTTTCCACCTCTCTTAAGACTTTGTGATTTATAGTACACTGAATGTGGCAAAAGCATCCAAAATTTGTACTGCTTCATACAAACTGGAAGGATTTTTCAGATCACTGAATCTAGCTTCTTTGTTAAATTTTACAATTTCTTTCTAGGAAAAGAAACATTTAATGTTACTCAAAATGCAACTGAGAAGAACCCTTAAAATTAAACTACCTTTTTATACACTGTTCCATGAGCTCAAGCCTATCTGATTATTTAGCACTTTCTGCACTACTCCTCAAAGTTTTCCTGCACCAGGACTCCCACCACCTAGAAAGCTAGATGCCAATGCTAGCTCCCCTACACCTCCAAAGCAGGGTGTATTTCCTTATCGAACAAAGAGCAACAAAGAAGTGGGTGGTAACCACCTCACAGAGGCAAGTCAGGACCCATCGGGTCTGAGCTGCAACACAAGCAGCAGCAGCCCCACGCTGCGCTACCACCGTCTTAATTTCCAACAAGACTGACTACCTCCAACTCGAAAACCCTCATTTTTATTGAGGAAGTGAAGCTTTTTCATTTGAATGCTAAGAAAGGGGCCCTCAAAGAAACCGGCGAACAAAGGAGAGGGAAGGAGCCCACACAAAACAGCGAGCTGGATGAACGTACCCCTAGGCGGACGTGGGCCCCCATCTTCAGGAGCTACTCTCCACTAACCCACCCCGGTTGAGGGGTCTGGGGAGAGGCCGGCGGCGGAGGAGGGGGCAGCCTTTCTCGGGCCAGCCGGGGACGGAGGGGAGGGGAGAGGTGAGGAGGGACGGGGCGGGAGGGGAGGGATGGGGGCGGGAGGGGCGGAGCTCTCGCGGCCGCCGGGCTTTGTGTGGAGTCTGGGCCGGGGAAGCTGTTTTGACCCGGGGGGAAGGATGGGGTGCCGGAGGCCGGTGCGGAGCACCCCCAAACCTCCGCTCCCACGAGTGGCTGGCGGGAGAGGCGCGCGGGAGGGCCGTCTGCTTCGCCCAGCATTAAGCCAGGGTAGGCCGGCGGCAGACCGCACTGCCGGAGAAAGAGAGCCAGGAGAGAAGAGTGGGGTGTCCATTTAGCCCCTAGCCCAGGCTCCCGGACGGCATCGGGTCGGGAATGGGTTAGGATGCCGTCAAACGTCGCTCCCTCCTCCTGACCTGATCCCTCAGCACCGGGGACCACTCGCGACGGCGCTGCAGAGCCCCGTGCGGCTCGCGGCTCGGCGCCGCAGCCCTGCACGCCACCCTCCCGCCAGCCCGGCGTCTTACCATCGTAGTAGTAGCAGACTTTCTTCTTGCCGCCTCCCTGACTGTACGCCATGGGCTCCCCGGCCACCGCCGCCGCCGCCTCGGGGCTCGGACTCCTGCTGCTGCTGCTGCTGCTGCTACCGCTACCGCGGCTTGGCGCGGAAAGAAAAGGGCTGGGGTGAAGGTTGAGCGGGCAGTCCTTCAGGGAAGGGCAGGCCGGAGGGAAGCGAGGAGGGGGCTCCGGGAGGGCTCGGTACCGCCCGGCCGAGGGGCCGAGAGCGCGGACCGGGGGGTGGCAGCGGCGCCAACTCGCGACACTGGGGAGGGGGAGGGGGCCGCCAAACCACCTCCGGAGGCCGAGGGGAGGTGGGATGCACCCACTGCGACTCCACGGGGGAGGAGAGGCACAACCAGAGAAAGAGGCCTCTTCAGTCATGGGAAAAGAGGCCTTCTAATGATGAAAAACTTGCAGAGGCCGGCTCCAAATACAGTCGTAAAATGACGTTTTTTAAAGGCCAGGCTTTCTGTCTGCAAATGGATAAAGGTAGCTTGGAGCCGGGTAAACGCTCCCCCCTTCGTCTCTTCGCATAATGGTTGCGCCTACCCCGAGTCTGCGCAGTCGGCGCCTCCTCAACCGTAGCCCGGGCTCCTAGACCCCTTCCGCGACGTCCCACGCTGCTCCCCTCCCCCACTGTCGCGAAGCTCGTGCTCGGGCGGACCACGTGCTGCAAGCCAGGCAGGGAGACCCCTCTCTCTCACTCCTTTGGCCTTTACGAACCTTCCAGGCAGCAGTGCACGGCCCCTCAACCAAGCCTTCTTGAATTTCATTTATTTTTTGCCCATTTTTGCTTAGAGGTTCTGATCTATTAAGTGGACGTATAACAGATATTAAGGAGTGGAATGTACTTCCTAGGTTTGAATGGGCATTTATGGAATGCATTTAAGAGTTAGATAGGGTTCTAAGTATTTGCGTTTATGATATATTTCATTGATTATCTATTTGTAGTAGATACCAGTTAACTCAATTTAGACGCCCAGCAATGCTGGGATGTAAGTATTGTTTCCAATCCTTTATAAATGGGGACATATTGAGGAAATCGGACCTCTTCGATGTTAATGGCCTACGGTTTGATTTGTCTTTCTCCAAAAGCCACATACCCTAGGTGCTCTGTTGTTACTGCTTCTGTTGGCTGGGTACTGGAAGGATGGAGCAGAAAGCTCAGAGAAAGGACTTTCAACACTCTTGGAATTTATGAATACCTTTGTCCCTGTGTCAAGTCAACAAACATTTATCAAGCGCCTACTCTAAGCCAGCCACTTTGTGTGGGATTGACAGTCTGCAAAGTAGAACTCTTAGCTCACGCTTCCATTTCCAGTTTTCCTCAAATACACACTCAAAACAACAGCAAAAGGCCATATTGTAGGAGGAACCAGTTGGAATCACTACCAACAAGATATTCTATATTTTGCTATTTGACTTCAAAATCCCCAAGTAGTTCATACTTAAAGCAGCCACTTTCCTGGCCCTCAACCCTCTCAAAATTTGGAAAAAGTAAGTCCGGGGTAACCTCCCTCCCCCGCCACCCAAGTCTGTATTTTTAGCAGACCCATCAAATGGTACAGGAACCACCTTGTGAGAAACCTTGGCTTAGAAGTAAAAATTATATTGTATTGGTGGTATTGACGGTAAAAGTTTTACTTTATCAGGTCCAAAATCAACTCAGTAAGATTCTGAGGACAGAGTAAGTTAATTTAGTAGAAGCTAATGTTCTCAGAGTCAGCAGAGTGGCTTCTGAAATGAGGCTTTATTCACTTCAGGAAGACTTCCCTGACTTTACTCCCTCCCCACTCCCAAGTCTTTTTTTTTTCTGTCCCTCATTTGGTAGTTGTGACTTGTACCCCTCTAGCTCAACACTTACCAGGTTACTGTTGCCCACAACTTCTCTGAATTTCTCACTAGAACAGAGTGTCATGAGAGGAAGGACTATGTCTGTCTTGCCCATAATTGTATCTGTAGGCCTTTGACTGGCGGGCAAGTCACTTAATTATCTGAATTGCCTTATCTGTAAAATGAGGCAGTATTACTTGGAGAGTAATTAATTCTTCATATGAACATCGAGTACCTTAAATCAGAAAATTGATACAGAGCAATTTTTAAATAATAAAGATCTCTGTGAATATAAGGAATTATTAGTATTATTGTTATAATGCTCATAATAACTTTTATTGTTGGCATCAATAGCACCTAGCCTTGAACATGTGAGAAGAGCCTGGAGATATAGATATAGATATAGATATATATTTTTTTGTCTTTTTGGGGCCGTACCCGTGGCATATGGAGGTTCCCAGGCTAGGTGTCTAATCGGAGCTGTAGTCGCCGACCTACGCCACAGCCACCGCAATGCCACATGGGAGCCACGTCTGCGACCTGCACCACAGCTTACCCACTGAGCAAAGCCGGGGATCGTACCTGCAACATCATGGTTCCCAGTCAGATTCATTTCCGCTGTGCCACGAAGGGAACTCCAAGCCTGGACAAATATTTTGATTGGTTGAGGAACTACTTATTATTTAATAATTTTATTTATTTTTAATTTTTTTAATTGAAGTATAGTTGACTTACAATGTGTTAATTTCTAGTGTAGAGCAAAGTAATTTATATATATGTGTGTGTGTATGTATGTATATATATTTTTTTATATTCTTTTCCATTATTAGTTTATTACAGGAGTTTGAATAGAATTCCCTATATATATAGGACCTTGTTACTTATCTGTTTTATAAAGTAGTTTGTACCTGCTAATCCCAAACTCCCAGTTTATCCCTCCTCTACCCTCTTTCCCCTTTGGTAAACATAAGTTTGTTTTCTATGTCTGTGAGTCTGTTTCTCTTTAATAAATAAGTTTGTGTCATATTTTAGATTCCACACAAAAGTGATATCATGTGATATTTGTCTTTCTCTGACTTACTTCACGTAGTATGATAATCTCTAGGTCCATTCATGTGGCTGCAAATGGCATTTCCATTTTTTTTAAGAGTGAACCTACGGCATATGGAAGCTCCCAGGCTAGGAGTTGAATCAGAGCTGCAGCTGCTGGTATACCACAACCACAGCAAGATGGGATCTGAACTACATCTACGCTGCAGGTTGTGGCAACACTGGAACCTTAACACACTGAGCGAGGCCAGGGATAGAACCCGTCACGGACGCTATGTCAGGTTCTCAACCTGCTGAGCCACAACGGAAACTCCCAAATGTCATTTTTTTCATTCATTTTTATGACAGTAGTATTCCATTGTATATATACCATGTCTTCTTTATCCGTTCATCTGTCTATGGATATTTAGGTAGCTTCCTTGCCTTGGATATTGTGAATAGTGCTGCTATGAATATTGGCATGCACGCATCCTTTGAAATTAGAGTTTTCTTCAGATAAATGCCCAGGAGTAGTACTGCTAGCTCATATGGCAACTCTAGTTTTAGTTTTTTAAGGAAACTCCGTACTATTTTCCATGGTGGCTGCACCAATTTACATTCCCACCAGCAGTGTAGGAAGGTTCCCTTTTCTCCACACCCTCTCCAGCATCTGTTATTTGTAGACTTTTCAGTGATGGCCATTCTGACCACTGTGAGGTGATACCTCATTGTAGTTTTGATTTGCATTTCGCTAATAACTAGGGATGTTGAACATCTTTTCATGTGCCTGTTGGTCATCTATATGTCTTCTTTGGAGAAATGTCTATTTAAGTCTTCAGCCCATTTTTCTTTTGGATTGTTTGTTTTTTTGTTATTGATTTATATGAGCTGTTTGTATATTTTCGAAATTAAGTCCTTGTCAGTCGCATTATTTGCAAATATTTTCTCCCAATCTATAGGTTGTCTTTTTGTTTATGGTTTCTTTTTCTGTGCAAAAGCTTGTAAGTTTGATTAGATCCCATTTGTTTATTTTTCGTTTTCTTTCTATTGCCTTGGGAGAGCGACCTAAGAAAACATTTGTATGGTTTATGCCAGAAAATGTTTTGCTTGAGTTGTCTTCTAGGAGGTATTTGGGTCATGCCTTATACTTAGATCTTTAAGCCATTTTGAGTTTATTTTTGTGTATAGTATGAGGGAGTGTTCTAACTTCATTGATTTACACACAGCTGTCCAGTTTGTCCAGCATCACTTGCTGAAGAGACTTTTTCCCATTTTCTATTCTTGTCGCCTTTGTCAAAGATTAATTGACTGCCAGGTGTATCGGGATAAATTTCTTACCGCCTTTTCTAAATGACTGACTCACATTATCAGGATTAGTAATCACAGAGTGCACATAAATGAGTCAGTGGTCCTCTGGGGAGTCTTTCCAAGTAACTAAGGACGGCCCCTTTTCAGAGAGATCTCCACCATCTTGTCTTTTATGACTGCACCTGGGGTACAAGTTCTTGAGATCATGGAAGTAGAAAAGTCACTGTGTGGCTTTCACACCAGAAGTGCAGTCCTGGGAGTGAACAAGGTGGCCCTTGAAAAAAAGTGTTGATTACAATTGTTGAGGCTCAGATGGATGGTGCCTCCAGCATGGTGAAGTTCCCACACCTGGAGGCAAGTTATAACAACCGGGATACTGTTCAGGCATCTGTCTTTAAAACTACCTTCCGGTTTCCTGAATCCACATCCTCAATTCCTCCTCGTTAGCAGGCAATACAGTGGAGGGCCATGTAATTCCTAGCTGACCACAGCATCTAGTCAGCGTGTTTGCTACCAATTCCTATGGACTTTCCTCAAATTCTGTTGGTTGATAAGGCCTTCATCTTCCCTTTCTCAGAAAGCTATGCCCCTCTCAGCATCCTAGCCTCATCACCAAAAACTGTCAAGAAATGTGAAGGATCTGAGATTCAGGTGTGATCCTAAGAGGCTCAGATACAAATGACATATAATTAACTTTGATGGTTCTTCTAGTTATTATACTGACAGGCTCATCTTTCTTTTCATAAAATAACTTGAAAAACCTTAATTTTTCTCATATAACATTCAACTAGAAAATGAACCATTTCTGTAAAAGGTAAAGAAAAATTACTATTAACCTCATCGACCTCAGATCCAACCCTGTTAGGCTCCATACTTACAGGAGCCAATTTCTTAAAATAAACCTGTTTCTGTAGCTACTCATATCTTATTGGTTCTGTTTCTCTGGAGAACCCTGACTAATACAATCATATTATAATGCAATAGAATGAGGACTGCATCCCTAAAGAATAAACTGTGTGCTGCAAAACTGAAATCTGGTGCACACACCTCCCCTAGAGGAAAGCTTTCTTTAAGCTATTAGGAAAGCATAGAACTACAGCAGAAAAATAACTGAATAGATAATTTATATATTTTGCTGAGTTTCCCTTTACACTGTATTTCCAGATACAAGCATACTTCATATTATCTTGCTTCACTTTATTGTGCTTTGATGACACTGCATTTTTTTTTTTTTGATGAATTGAAGATTTGTGGTGACCCTGCATGGAGCAAGTCTATTGGCATCATTTTTTTCCAAACAGCATTTGCTCAGTTCACATCTCTTTGTCACATTTTGGCACTTCTTGCAATATGTCATACTTGTTCATTATTGTTATGTTTATTATGATGGTCTGTGGTCAGTGGTCTTTTTTTAATGATTTTTATTTTTTCCATTATAGTTGATTTACAGTGTTCTGTTGATTTCTACTGCACAGCAAAGTGACCCAGTCATACATATATACACACATTCTTTTTCTCGCATTATTCTCCATCATGTTCCTTCACAAGGGACTGGATGTAGTTCTTGTGCTGTACAGCAGGATCTCACTGCTTATGTGGTCACTGGTCTTTGATATTACTGCTGTGAGAGTTGAAGAAGGCTCAGATGATGGCTACTATTTTTAGCAATAAAGCTTTTTTTTTTTGCCTTTTTAGGGCCACACCCATGGCATGTGGAGGTTCCCAGGCTAGGGGTTGAATTGGAGCTACAGCTGCCAGCCTATGCCACAGCCACAGCAATGCCAGATCTGAGCCACATCTGCGACCTACACCACAGCTCATGGCAACGCCGGGTTGTTAACCCACTGAGTAAGGCCAGGGATCGAACCCACAACCGCATGGTTCCTAGTCAGATTCGTTAACCACTGCACCACGAAGGGAACTCCAATAAAGCATTTTTTTAATGAAGGTATTTTCATTGTTTCTTTAGACATAATGCTTTTACACATTTAATAGACTACAGCATAGTATAAACATTACTTTTAGTATAAACTAAAAGTATAAACATAAACTTTCTGCACTGGGAAACCAAAAAACTTCATGTGACTCACTTTAGCATGGTGATCTGAAACCAAACCTGCAAAGTTTGCATAGTATCCCTTTAATTTAAAGCTGCTTACAGCAGGCAATAAAGATTCTTGCCGTGCCCAGTGGAAAATTATTCAATATCCTCAAAATAAACATTTATCAGAATTTAGCTTAGCTCATCTCATTCTATTAAACAAAACTTTTCCATTAAATTATATATTACTCACTGCTTTCCATTATATTCTTATATATACTTGTTGACTAGGTGGAGTTGAAGCAGGGTTAATTATTCCCCTTACTTTTATTTCTTCATTTAACTGTCATTTGACTAAAGTTTTAGGATAATAAGAAACAACTAAAATTGTAGATTCCCGAAAAGTTAATCTGCAAATTCAACTTCAGAATAATAAAATTATATTTTAAATCATTTAGAAAATAATCTTGGAGTTCTCATTGTAGCGCAGCAGGTTAAGGACCTGATGTCTCCATTAGGATGCGGGTTCAATCCCTGGCATTACTCAGTGGGATAAGGATCCGGTGTCACCACAAACTGCAGTGTAGGTCCCAGATGTAGCTCAGATCTGGTGTTGCTGTGGCATAGGCCTTAACTACAGCTTGGATTTGAAACCTTTATCCCAGGAACTTCCATAGGCCATGAAAAGAAAAAAGAAAAGAATCTTAATGGAATTTTCTGATTATAAAAGTGCTTGCTGGAGTTCCCTGATGGCTTAGTGGTTTAAGGATCTGGCATTGTCCTGCTGTGGTGCAGGTTCGATCCCTGGCCTGGGAACTTCTGCATACTGCAGATGCAGCCAAAAAAAAAAAAAAAAAAAGGTGCATGCCTTAAGTACTTATTTGGTGCCTAGCAAAACTCTAACGAATTTTTCTTTCCTTTCTCTTCCCTCCTTCCTTTCCTTTTCTATTTCTTTCAGGAATATCCATACTTTCAATACTACTTAAATATATATGGTCCTAGAGTGGTTTCTATAATGTGAATTTTTGCAGAATTTTATGAATTTTGATCCCCCCAGATTTGGAACATATTCTACCGGGAAGAAATGTTGAGCCCTATATGTAATAAAATTATCCTGTTTTTCAAATCTAAGAATGTTTGATGACAACTTTATACCTTTCTGATTATTATTCATAGTTGAAATGTTAGACAAAAGAACTGTGCTATTGATAACAGTGAAAACATCAAAGCGCTGGGATGTACAGTGACCCCCTCTTGGCAGCGCACACACTGTTGCTTACCATCTCTGAAACAGGTGTTCTCAGGCTTCAGTGCACATAAAAATCCTCCGGGGAACTTGCTGAAAATGCCAGTTCTTTGGCCCACCGCCTAAATTCCTGAATCAGGAGGTCTGGAATGAGACCAGGGAATCTGCATTTTAGCAAACTCCTCAAAAATGATTCTGACATAGGTGACTCAAGATCCACAACCTTACCATCCTTGGCATCTAAATATTTTCCTGAAGGTCAATGCAACCCACTGAGACTCTTGGCCAAGGTTTTCTTATTCACTGAATCATTTTGTCTAAGTTAACTAGGTAAGCTAATGGGGCTGACACCTGCCTATGGCCACCATTGTGAAACTGACTGAATTACCTGAAATAATATTTAATGCATAAAACTTTATATAGAAAAAAATATAAATAGGTCAAATGTTAAAATATAAATAGGTCAAATGTTAAAAAAAAAATCTGCTATCATCCAACTCTTTCCAGCCTGAAATAATCCTTGGTAACATTTTGCTGTATAGACATCCTTACTTTTAAATGCATATGTATCTATGTAAGCAGGTAATAAATTGTATTATAAAACCAAAAGAGAGACTTAGTGTTTATATGCTGCTTTATAAATATATACTGTTTTAAATTTGTCTTTTCTTGGAGTTCCCATTGTGGCACAGCGGAAATGAATTTGGCTAGGAACCATGAGGTTGCGGGTTCGATCCCTGGCCTCACTCAGTGGGTTAAGGGTCTGGCATTGCCATGAGCTGTGGTGTAGGCTGCAGATGTGGCTCGGATCTGGCATTGCTGTGGCTATGGTGTAGGCCGGCAGCTGTACCTTCGATTAGACCCCTAGCCTGGGAACCTCCAAATGCCATGGGTGAGGCCCTAAAAAGGCAAAAAAATAAGAATTAAAAGAATTTGTCTTTTCTCAATAATAAATTATTTTTCTTTTTCTCTCCCTCCCTCTTTCTCTCTCTCTCTCTCTCTCTCTCTTTCTCTCTCTTTCTCTCCTTTCTTTCTGCTTTTTAGGGCCACACCCAAGGCATATGGAGGTTCCCAGGCTAGGGGTCTAATCGCTGCTGGAGCTGCTGGCCTATACCACAGCCACAGTAACACCAGATCTGAGCTGTGTCTGTGACCTACACCACAGCTAACGGCAACACTGGATCCTTAACCCATTGAGTGAGGCCAGGGATCGAACCCTGAACCTCATGGTTCCTAGTGAAATTCGTTTCCACTGTGCCATGATGGGAACTCCTAAATTTCTATATAAATTAATGCAACACCATTTCATAAATAATTTAAGATTTGTTTAACCAAACCTCTATTACATTAAAAAAAATCTTTGGCTCTTATAAAACAGTGTTTTCTTTAAATCTATGACAATAGATTTTTGTTTTTGTCCAATATTTACCTTAAAAAGCTTTTGACACATAGTTATCTATGGTTTGGTCCACTAGAATTATAAAACTGTGCTGTTTCACTAGAATTATATTATAACATCTTGCCTTTACGAGGCATAGCTGGAAGTTGCAGCTAGAGTTTTTATCTGTCTACCACCTTTTCTCTTCTCTCTTTTGGTTCTTTAGGCGAGCTGTACCTCCTAACATCTTACTCTGCCCCCTACTTTGGATCACGATCCTGGGAGGGTTGTTAATTGCCTCGCCTCCCTTCTCGGCTCCCCGGCATGTGCTTGTGATCCAAACTGGACCAGAGTGTGCCCCCAGACACTGCTGATAAAGCAAACTGAGAGACTTATTTTATCTGTTCTTGGCTGTCTTCCCTGGCCTTAAGGAGAAGCCTGTCTGTACAAAGAGCAACTGAAAGAAATATAGAGAGAAGTAGAAAATGACAGATACCGGATGGATGGGCAGATAGGTAGGAGGACGAGTGGATGGCTAGATGGATGGATAGACAACATGTGAACCTACGTATCTAGCCATACCTGAACGTTACAGCCGCCTCTGGACTCCCTAGTTATGTGGGCAATAAATCCCCATTTCTTTTTTGGCTTAAACAAGTTGATTTGGCTCTCTGTCACTTATAACCATAACAGCCATGATAATACATGAAGAAAATTATTTTATTATCTATGTATACATTTATTTCCTATCATATGGTTCATTAATTTAAAACAGAATTTCTGCTCTCAACTTACATGAATTATCACTAGCCTCTACCTATCAAAACTTCCAACTTGGCAGGAATATTGCACTTTAAGGAAAGATGATCATTTTAGAGACTGAAAATTATGACTAAAGAATTAAACAGTTTGTATGTTCTCACATTTCAGAATGTAGTTCTTTAATATGCTTTTAAATGCTTCATGTGCAATGAAAGTAGTTGAAAATAGTTCAACTATAAAAATTTAAATTACTCATAGCTTTTTAAGAACACATATTCTGCAAAAGACTATCACACAACGTTGCTTGGCAGTTGTACCTTTTCCTTTTGTGAGTACTTACCCGGTTGTATTTTCACCATCTTCTCTTAGCGCTTGCATAGATTTTTGACACAGTTGTTCTGCAAGTGCATATATAAAGCCAAGAAAGTATGACTGGTATCACTTTATAACTCAGGATATAAATACTGTTAGATCTCTTATTTTTCACTAAAGTTTGAAAAACTCACGTGCCATCTTTAACAGGAAATATAGTGTCTCCTCTTAACTTCTTTCCTCCCAGATTGCCCAAGAACTCTGAGAGATATCATGTTCAAGGTTAATCCTGGCAAGCAGAGATGGTCCTGAAGTATGCAGTAGCTCTCCCTTGCCACAAGGTGTCACAGAAAGAAGAGTTTGCAGGGACGGAACACTTGCTGGTCCAAGTCCCTCAATGCCATCCCCCTATATTTTATTCTCATTTTCTGATGACCACCCATTCCTTCCCAAAGCACCATCAGCCTATGAGCATTGCTGAATTCAAGAGAATCCAGCTAGTAAGCACTGGAGCTTGTGATCGAACACAGGTAATTGAATTCCTGAATCCTTCCTTTTATCCTCTGGAGGAGAGAGTGGTCTAATCCTGTAGGTATTCAACTTTTGTCAATGACCCACAGTAAAAAATATATGTATTATAACAATGCACACACACTGGAAACAAAAAACTCTTAAATGATTCAGTGAATAAGAAAATTTCAACCAGGGAGTTCCCTTTGTGGCTCAGTGGTTAACGAATAGGACTAAGAACCATGAGGTCGCGGGTTTGATCCCTGGCCTTGCTCAGTGGGTTAAGGATCCAGTGTTGCCGTGAGCTGTGGTGTAGGTTGCAGACGTGGCTCGGATCCCGCGTTGCTGTGGCTGTGGCTGGCGAAGGCTGGCAGCTGCAGCTCCTGTTAGACCCCTAGCCTGGGAACCTCCACATGCTGAGGGTGTGGCTCTACATAAAGGCAAAAAGACAAAAAAAAAAAAACAAAACAACAATTTCAACCAAAAATCTCTGTAGTCTGCATTGACCTATGGAAAAATATTTAGATACCAAGTATTGGTAAGGTTTCCCAATGTGTGGATCTTGGGTCACCTATGTCAGAATCATTTTTGAGAAGTTTGCTAAAATGCAGATTCCCTGGTCTTATTCCAGACCTCCTGATTCAGGAATTTAGGTGGTGGGCCAATAACCTGGCATTTTCAATAAGCAATACTTACTCTTTCTAGGGAAGCAAGCCTTCTGCTCTTTCCTTTCCTTTTCTTTCTTATTTATTTATTTATTTTTGTATTTTAGAGCCACACGTACAGCATATGGAAGTTCCTAGGCTAGTTGAATATGAGCTGCAGCTGCCAGTCTACACCACAGCCACAGCAATGCGAGATCCAAGCCATGTCTGCAAACTACAGCACAACTCACAGCAACACTGGATCCTTAACCCATTGAGCGAGGCCAGGGGTCGAACCTGCATCCTCATGGATACTAGCTGGGTTCATTATCACTGAACCACGATGGGAAATCCCTCTGCTCTTTCTATTCCATTATATTCCATATTCTAGTCTTGAAAAAATTAATTGTAACTCCCCAAATTCTAGTCTCCCAAATGGGTCATGATTCACAGCTTTCAAAACCCTGACGATAAGGCATCTATCTGGAGAAAACCGTAATCTGAAAAGATCCATGCACCCCAGTGTTCACCGCAGCACTGTTTACACTAATCAAGATGAGGAAGCCACCTAAATGTCCATCAGCAGGAATAAATTTAGACGTGGTGCGTACATACAATGGAATATTACTCAGCCATAAAAACAATGAAATAATGCCATTTGCAGCAACATGGATGGACCTAGAGATCATATCAGAGACAAATAGCATATGATATCAATTATATGTAGAATACAGTAAAAATGATACAAAAGAACTTAAAAAACAGAAACAAACTCACAGATTTCAAAACCAATCCTACGGTTACCACAGGTGACACTGCTGAGGGAAGATTTGGGAAGGTGGGAATAACACGTGTACACTGCTCTGTAAAACAGGTGATTCACAAAAACCGACTGTAGGGCACAGGACAAGCTACTCGATGATTTGCAGTAACCCATATGGGATAAAAGAATGGACGTGTTTTTACGTATGTATGGCTGATTGACTTTGCTCTACATCTGAAACTAATACCACATTGCAAGTCGACGATACTCCAGTAAAACTAAATTAAAAGAAAAAACCCTGGTGATATAAAGAGATTGATTGCCGTGATGGATTAGATGCTCATTAATCATTTTTGGGCCAGAGCTCCAGGTCTTCAGAATGATGCAGGTGGAAGGGTAAAGGGATAATGTAGCTCCAATGCAAATTTATCTCAAGGGTAGGAGAGCCTGAAGGGTTTTGAGTGGTGAGTGTGCAGCTAGAGATGAAGATCTGGGAATCAGCAGCCAATAGTTGAAAACCTATCAAAGCCATGAGGATGAGCTCACTGAGGGAGAATGTGCAAAGTGAGAAGCAAAGAGGCCTGGGACCGAACTGTAAGTAGCACCAATATTTGGAAGAGGAGGCGAACAATCTCCTGCAGCAGCTGCAGGAGAAATAAGAGGCCACAGGAGCCCAGGAAGTCCAGAGGTACTGGAGAGGCTGATGTTGTATGCATCAGAGCGACCACATATTGAAAAGCTCTGAAAATTGTCCAGTGGCTCCACACTTACGATTCAGCAGCTGGTGGGATGTAGCAGGTATCTTACCTAGGTTTCCTCTGTGGGTTTCCAACCCCTGCAGTTTTAGACTACATACCTAGCTGTCAGCCTTGATTCTTTTGCTACTCTCTAGTTCATCCTCTAGGCGGATTCTGCCTGGAATCCAGCCTGGACTCAGACACATGCATGACACCAAACTCTAGCCTGTGATGGAAATGAATATACAGTCAGTATCAGCTGTGGTCCAGGTGTGCACTCACCGCTTCAGGGAGCCTTACAACAACCCTGCAAGAAGCAGGCTAGTGGTCAAACTAGAACTGCAGCTGCCGGCCTACACCACAGCCATGACAACGCGGGATCCTAGCTGCATCTGCGACCTACGGCACAGCTCACGCAACACCAGATCCCCGACCCACTGAGCAAGGCCAGGGATCAAATCCGAGTCCTCATGGATACTAGTTGGATTTGTTCCTTATGCACCACAATGGGAACTCCTAGTCAGCGTTCCTTTACTGCAGGTAACGGGAGCTTACAGAAAAAGAGGGATTTATCAAAATAATTTGGTGGTCTGTTACAGAACCGGAGCACCTGCTGCAATCCTGTGTTAGGAAGACGTTGGAATCGGGGGCTGAAACGGGAGTTTTCTCTCTCCCTTCTCTCTGCAGACTCACCGCCTCTGTTGAGTCATGTGCAGAAAACGCCATGTGCAGAAAACGTGACCGTCAACAGCGCCCGAGTCCACCTGCAGGGGGTGATGCTTTGTCATTCTCCCAGCATCTGGGAAGGGCCGCTGACTGGCTAATTTCGGTACGGAGCTCACCCTGCTGTCGATCAATCAGTCATGCTGGGGAGGAGGGAAAATGGTCTGATCTGGGCTCTGCAGGGCCTCATGAGGAAGCTTGTGAAGGGGAAGAAGGACGGCACGAGAGCCACCCGTGACCTCCCCGTAGACCTGAACTGTCCAAAGCAGGGAACACTGGCCTCCTGTAGTTAGGGAACTGTAAAGGCATACTGCTTAGAATGAAATAAAACTAAAAATTCAGGTCTGCATTAGTTTCATTTCAAGGGCTTAAGCGCCACATATGGCTGGTGGCCCTGTATCGGGGTCACAGAGAGAGGCCGTTTCCATCACCGTAGACATTTCTGTTAGCTCTCGTCTAGAGTTTAGACGCGACTGGTTCTACCATCAAAAGTTTCAAGCATTCTGGCTGCTGCAACCAGTAAATTTCTTTGGGACAAGAACAATTCAAAAGCAGTCGATCCATCTGGGGGGTGGGGGGATGCACTGGGGGTTTGGGATACAAAATCTGTAAAATTGACTTGCGATGATTTATGTACACTTATAATTGAAATAAAATCCATTAAAGTTAAAAAAAAAAAGCAGTCGATCCTCTCTGCTGATAACCTGAAAAGACTTTCTTAGGACACCTCAAAGCTAGGTTTTGATTACCTCCCATTTGAACACCCAGCAAAATCTCCTAAACTCATCATGCCTGAATGCCTAATCTGCTTTACCCCAAACCTCAGTGATGACTAATTTAATTGTGCCTCTCATCTTTACTACGCAAGCTACCAGGAAGATTTGATTTCTCTAATTAATTAGTTAATTTTTTAGGGCTGCACCCAAGGCATATGGAAGTTCCCAGGCTAGGGGTCGAATCAGAGCTGCAGCTGCTGGCCTACACCACGGCCACAGCAACGTCAGATCTGGGCCTCATTTGCAACCTACACCACAGCTCATGGCAACAATGGATCCTTAACCCACTGAGCATGGGCCAGGGATTGAACCCGTGTCCTCACGGATACTAGTTGGGTTTGTTATCGCTGAACCACGACAGGAGCCCCTTGATTTCTTCTAGTTAGCTGTCTTACCCAGTTCCCATAATATTCTCTGCTTCTTCCGCTGCTCTTTTCCTCCCCTGTGCAGGGCACTCTAACCTCCGTGTAGCAAAGAGGACCAACTTTTCCCCAACATTCAGCTTCCCTTTCATAGGGCAGAGATGTCACCGGGCTGGGACTGTGTCTTCTAGTCCTTTGATGTGACCACATGATTAGCTCTCACCAATGAAATGAGGAAGGGATTTATATCACCTCTCTGATGGGCTTTCAGAAAGAATCTGTGCCTTCCCTGCTCTCTTACTCCTGTTTGACTAGGAAGGACTGTGCAGCTCTAGGGGCTGGCAGAGCCACGAGATGAAAGAAAGGAGCTTAGATCTCTGAGTGACTCAATAGAGAAAAAGTTGCAGTCAATGCACAATATCTGCTTTGGACTCTTAACCTGGGTATGAGAAAACTGGCCACTGAAAATTGGGGGTTTGTTTAAGCATCTGTCTAGAATTACCATAACTGGCATCTAATTAGCTTTCATACATCCTCAACCTTCTCGCCCCACATTCCATCTCCTGTTATTCCCTCTGGGTTCGGTTCTCCTGTGTTTTCTGAAAGAGGTGGCTCTTTCTCCCAAAGTAGGAGTCACAGAACTGAAACTCCTCATTGCATCTTTCAGATGATTTCACCTTGGAAATTAATGTTGTCCAACTTTTCCTAGCCAGCGCTGTGCACATAGGGTTGGTGTGATCGTTGTTAACATATGCTCAAGGAGAGAATTTCAAGATCAAACACATTATCAGCACTGAGTTTGTGTCTATGGCAACTGTAAGAAATGCATAAAGTCGTGTGTACATCAAATTCTCTGATTACCAAAAGGAAAACACGAATTTCCTCCCAGTCTGATCCCTCTTAGTAGTTTCTCTGCTTCTCTCCCTACCCACCAATTGCCTCAGCTCTCCCATTGCTACGGAGGGTGTGGGCAGCAGAGGGAGATGCAACATAAGACATCAGTGTTAAGAAGTGTTCCTGGAAAGGCTGAAGACCCAAAAAGATCCTGCAGCAGCACTGGACTTTCTATTGCTTGTATAACCAAAGCATAAGGTTCTCGTTTGCTTAAGCTGCTCAATGATGTGATAATTTACTGCTGATTCAGTTTAGAGCTCTGAAGGAAAAAAAAAAAAAAAACCTTTTAATTTGTATTTCTGAAAATAGTCCTAACATTCAATAGTCTCTTGCATATCTTGAATATTACCCTATGATTGGTGATTTAAGGTCAGCACATTTTTGCAGTCTGTCTAAAAGAACTCATAAAACCACCTGTTTCTTTGCCACTTATTAGATTCATAGCAGATTCTTTCAAAGCTGACTATCACCTTGACCGGCAGACAATGGCAGAATATGAATTTGGGGGGAAGATAAATAGCACTGTCTTTCTTCAACAAAGTCTGTGAGTCCTACCAAGAAGAACTTTAAGAAATGATGCCCATCTACTGCGTATGGTGAAAGTTACTCCCTCACAACCTTTTTCTTTTGATTTATTTCTCTAGGTTTACTGCACTTGCGTCTACCAGTTATTGAATCTTATACTACTCAGATCCTCTACCTGATGTCAAAAGTGTGCATCGCAAGAGGGTGTTTTTATGCTATGGTGAACCCCATCTTTACCCAGATGCTCTGGGGCAGATGATGAAGCACCAGATAGAATGGATGGCAATGAAGACCCACGGGGCACAGCATCCCTGCGTGGCAGAACCCATGTGGAAAATGGCAATGGATACAGCTGGCCTTTTGGAGAACAATTATTCCTTTTATTTATTTTTTTGCTTTTTAGGGCCGCATCTGAGACATATGGAGGTTCCCAGGCTAGGGGTCTAATTGGAGCTACAGCTCTCGGCCTGCTCCACAGCCACAGCAATGCAGTATCCAAGCCGTATCTGAAACGTACACCACAGCTCACTGCAGTGCCAGATCCTTAACCCACTGAGAGAGGCCAGGGATCGAACCAGTAACCTCATGGTTACTAGTCGGATTTGTTTCTGCTTTGCCAAAATGGGAAATCTGACAACAATTATTCCTTTAAGACCCAGGCAGGCAATTCAATCAGTGACTACCAGGCAGGCTTAGCATAGTTTAGGCTCAATTGAAGCTAGGATTATTTTATTTCTGAAAAACTGAGAGAAGTAGAAATCGTTCTCTCTCTCTCTCTCTCTCTCTCTCTCTCTCTCTCTCTCTCTCTCTCTCTCTCTGGGTTTGGCTACACCATGTGGGGGCTTGATATGTGAAATCATTTCACAGACCAGGAACTGAACCAGGGCAGCAGCGGTGAAAGCACCGAGTCCTAACCTCTAGACCACCAGGGAACTCCCTGAGTTTTATTTATTTAGGCCACACCTGTAGCCTGCGGAAGTTCCAGGGCCAGGGATTGAATTCCCCCTACAGCTGCCACCCAAAGAGCCACAGTAGTGACAATGCCAGATCCTTAACCCGCTGCACCACCAAAGTTTATTTTTTAAGAAGGAAATAACTACAGACAAAAGTGACTCGTAGCAGCAGAAATCATAGTTCTTTCTAAAAACAAGGATCCTATTAATAGACGCAAACCATTGCATTTGGAATGGATAAGCAATGAGATCCTGCTTATAGCACAGGGAACAATATCTAGTCACTTGTGATGGAGCATGACGGCGGGTAATGTGAGAAAAAGAATGTATATATGTATGTGTGACTGGGTCACCTTGCTGTACAGTAGGAAACTGACAGAACACTGTAAACCAATTATAATGGAAAAAATAAAAATCATTTAAAATAAATAAATAAAATGAGGATCCTAATTTTTAAAACTTCTTGCTTTAGTTTTTTTTATATTGAAGTATAGTTGATGTACAATATTATGTGTTGCAGGTATACAGTATAGTGATTCACAATTTTTAAAGGCTAGCCTTGGAGTTCCCGTCATGGTGCAGTGGTTAACGAATCCGACTAGAAACCATGAGGTTGCCTCTTCGGTACTTGGCCTTGCTCAGTGGGTTAAGGATCCGGTGTTGACATGAGCTGTGGTGTAGGTTGCAGACGCGGCTTGGATCCCAAGTTGCTGTGGCGAAGGCCGGCGGCTACAGCTCCTGTTAGACCGCTAGCCTGGGAACCTCCACATGCGGCCCTAAAAAAATGACAAAAGGCAAAAAAAAATGCTATCCTCTATTTACAGTTATGATAAAATATTGGCTATGTTCTCTGTGTTGTATAATTTGTAAGGATCATATTTAGAATATCCCAAATCAGCATGCACTACTGAGAAGACGTCAGGATACCAGAAGATGGACGTGTCTTAAGCAAACAGTCCCTAAAAAATTTAATGCCAAGAGTAAGATTTTGGAAAAAAAATTTTTTTTAAGATTTTGAAAAGGGTTTGAAAAGAAAGTCAAATCCCTAAAACAAATAGTTCTAACACAGTCATCACAATCTTTGTCAGAAATGCCACACCCCAGCCAGAGATGCTTAAAGTGTGGTTCCTGACACAGATGCTTCAGAATTCCCTGCCCTGAGGACTTAAAATAAAGACTCCCAAGCCCCAGGACTCGGGAGGTGGGACTATCGATTTGAATTTGTAAGCAGTTGACTTGGTTCTTCTGCTGACTAAGGTCTGAGAAACCCTGCCCTCTGCTCTTTAAGGAAAGCCAACAATGGTTTTAAGAGCCCGGCCCCTTAGCTCTTCACTGGCGAGATTCTTCTGCTTCCCCGCTAGGTCGCCCTGAGTCACAATTTATAACCGCTGGCCCACCCCGCTGCTGGCCAGGGTCTGGGTGGACCCAAAGGAGCCCGCGGGCTGCTGTGGGCTCCACTCACCTCCCCGCAAGGCTTTGGTCCTTTACACTTGACCAGCAAAAATTTTTTTTTCCTTAAAGAGGGCAACCATACCAAATCTCACCTTAAAACAAAAAATCATCACTACTAAACTGTACCAAAGCAGGTTTTCAGCAGCTTTTTCAGCCACTGTTTCAGGAAAAAAAAAAAAAAAGAGGTCAAAAGAAGCTGGGTCCTGTGCCAATGGGACTTTCATGCTTAAAGAGAAATACCATTGAGCTAAGACGTTCTTTTTAAAATTAAAATAGTAAGAGCTATGTTTTATTAACTGAAGTACCTTTCCTCTTGGACCTTTATTTTTGTAGCATTTACAGAAATCTATTAAAAAGTCTTACTCGGGAGTAAGGTGTACCAATCGGTTATCATTGTGAATGAAGTAACTTTGTCATAAATGCACAACTCAGAAAGCTGATTTGATTTCGGCTCCAAGAAATAATTAAGGGCACTTGTATTTTGCATCTTTACCCGTTTATCTTATGTGTTTCACTTCAAATAGACCACAACCTAGGAATTTGGATTCCTGGACCCGCTGCCACTTACTACTCACCTCTTGGTATTTATGGAACTAGTAGTCATCTTCCATATATTTCAGCTTCATTCTTTCAGTCTTTAGAAGAAAAGAGGAAATAGCAGCCACAGCGATAAAAATCTCCTCCCCTCCAGAGATTCAGTGAATAAATAAATGAGAGAGGGTCCATGCCCACAGTCAAAAAGCTGGAGTAACACTTTCTCAACACTTCAGCTCTGAGCCAGTTCCAACCAGCCATCTCCAGTTCCTGCATGATTTCTCTACCTTCCAAATCCAGATCTCCTCTGCAGGACCTAATCTTGCAAAATTCCTTCTGGACAGGTGTGTACCCATTTCTCTGATATGTGGGTACCTTCAAGACACCTCTTGATAGTAGTTCCTTCTGTTTCATGGTTTGGAGTATTTTTTTATTCATTCAAAAAAATAATTTTATGCACTTACTATGTGCCAGGCTGTCTTCCAGCCCATGAATAAAAGAGTCAAAGTTCCAACCGTTGAAATAAATAAATACATAAGTACATAAATAAATAAGGGAAGAAAGCAAATGGGAATGTTAGGACCAGGGGATATGTAATGAAAAGGCAACTATGAGATGGGATAGCAGCTGGCAGGAGGTGAAAAGGCGGTGTGGAGAACGAATGTATCGCTAGGGAACCTATAAACTCAATAGCGCGCAACGTGTTAAGAAATAAATGTTTTGGAGTTCCTGTTGTGGCTCATCAGTAACGAACCCGACTACTATCCAAGAGGAAGCAGGTTCAATTCCCTGGCCTGGCTCAGTGGGTTAAGGATCCCACGTTGCCGTGAGCTGTGGTGTAGGTTGCAGACGTGGCTCGGATCTGGTGTTGGTTGCTGTGGCTGTGGCGAAGGCCGGCAGCTACATCCCCTAGCCTGGGAACTTCCATATGCCATGGAGGCAGCCCCAAAATGACAAAATAACGAAGGAAGGAAGGAAGAAAGAAATGTTTTAAGTCCGTGGTTTTAATAGCGGAAAAGACGAATATTAGCAGATTACAAAAAGGGACATGTCAAGACTATGAATAAATTTTAAAGAAAATAGAAATGGATCACCTTTTATTATCATATCAGAGAAAACTAGAGGAAGTAGAGCATCACTAAAGAAATATTCTCTAGGAGTTCCCGTCGTGGCTCAGTGGTTAATGAATCCGACTAGGAACCATGAGGTTGCGGGTTCGACCCCTGGGCTCGCTCAGTGGGTTAAGGATCCAGTGTTGCCGTGAGCTGTGGTGTAGGTCGCAGATGTGGCTTGGATCTGGTGTTGCTGTGGCTGTGGTTTAGGCCAGCGGCTGTAGCACGGATTGGACCCCTAGCCTGGGAACCTCCACATACTGCAGGTTCGGCCCTAAAAAATACAAAAGGACAAAAAAAAAATTCTCTCTCTCTTTTTTTTTTTTTTCCTGGCCATTCCTGTGGCATGTGCAAGTTCCCAGGCCAGGGATCAACCCACGTCACAGCAGTGCCCGAGTCGCTGAAGTGACAATGCTGGATCCTTAACCCACTGAGCTACCAAGGAACTCCCCAGAGAAATATTCTTCACAGCCTCTTGCCAATATGAGATACACTTACTTCATTCTAACATTTTACACACAAAAATAATTTTTTTTTTTTTTTTTTT
>PVHT020000080.1:12623901-12647043 GCA_004024745.2 Catagonus wagneri
TGCTAGCAAAACACATCCATTCCCATAATTCTGACACAGTAGCCTGCATTTCCCTGTTTATATCACCTTCCCTTATGAGAGTTATTTTTCATTGCGTTGGTGATAATCAGTAAAGATCCTAACAGGATAGCAGGCAGCGTTCCAGGAAACTTGCAATTCCATCTCCACCAGCCGCAAGGGAGTTCAAACAAAACACTTGGCCACCATGTGGGAGGGAGCCTGTGGGCAGATCTTTCTCTTTTCCTTTGTGTTTCATTGGCTGTAGTCGCTCCTAGAAGCCGAGCATGGCAGAATCAAGACATCACTGTCTGGAGTTCCTGCCCCTGGGAAAAGTTTGGGTTTTGAGCCTGGATTCCCCCATTTGTGCCATTGTACAGCAGTGCTTGCTAAGAAGGAGGTGGCTGTTGCAACCATGTGACTTTAACCTGGGGGCCATTAGGAATTCATCCAAGAGTCAAGCCTATGGAAGGAAAGACTGGGCGTGCAAGTAACATTAGAAGTGCACCTTAGAACACGTTTAGATTGTCAGGTTTTCAAGGTGGTGAAGCCTGGACCAGGGCAGGGTCAGGACCAAACGAGAGTGGGGCTTTGTCTTTGCAATTCTCATTTGCAGATTTGTTACAGTGGTTTGAACAGCCCGGATTTTATTTTTTATTTATTTATTTTTTTTGTCTTTTTAAGGCCACAGCTGAGGCATATGGAGGTCCCCAGGTTAGAAGCTGAATCTGAGCCATAGCCACCGGTTTACACCACAGCCACAGCAATGTGGGATTTGAGTTGCATCTGTGACCTATGCCACAGCCCGCGGTAATGCCGGATCCTTAACCCACTAAGCGAGGCTAGGGATCAAACCCCCATCCTCATGCATACTAGTCAGGTTCTTAACCCACTGAGCTACATGGTAACATCTCTGAAATTGGGATGTGTTTTAAAATGCCTTGTTAGACTTCGGTTGGCAGCACCGTTTCTGTTTGATTGATTGATTGATTGATTTTTGCTTTTAATTTTTGAAAGGGCATTTAGCAATTGGTGGAATTTCTCCAGAATTGAACCCTTTGATAATAGGTCATCTACAAAAGTTCCACTGTGAGTCTTGTTTTGTAAGAAAGCACAGCAGCCTCCTTTTATTATTTCCCTCTATCGGGTACTCCCTCTGTAGTGATTCATGTTTAGATGTCAAGCATTTCCCCACCACCACCCCCCACCTCGGGTGCGAGGGAAGCTTTGCAATATGCTCCTGCGAGACTTCTCAAACCTGATAAATGAGGTTTTCAATCTCCCCATTCAAGCTGTAACTGCCTGAAAAGCCAAGAAGTGGAGTGAGGGGGTGGAGCGGAAGGCGACAGATTGATGAAGAGAAGAAGAAATGAATTTGGAAAGAGAGGGACAAGCAGACCAATGAAGAGCCGTAAAAACCAGAAAAGCAATTCTAAATTAGATTTAGAAATGGCAGAATGGCAAGGCGAAGTTTTCTATAGGGAGAAAGTTGCTAGGCTGCCACATTTGAGACAGCCTGGAATTTCTGAGAAGGGAGAATTAAAAAAAAAAAAAGGAAAACCTAGAAAAGGGTGATCATATCCTAAGAGGTAGGAATTAATCAGAGTATCTGCAGAGGACAGCTTAGGGTGGCTTCTCTGGAGACATTCTGGGTTGTGATTTGATCAAAATAGCTCGTTTGTTTGTAGACAATTAATGGCACATCAGATAAGTAAGTCAGACTTTAGGTCATAGAGAACTGACCACAGGAGCATTTGCATGAGTCTTGGATTCTGAAAGACTCCCTCACTTGGGCCTTCGTTTTAGCTCTGAGACTTGTGTTACTCTCTTGGCTGGCTCCTGAGAACTGCTTAGAAAGAAACGATCCAGATGACACACCTTCAAATCTCACTGCATGTACTGCTTCCTGCTCCTCACCCTACGCTAGGTGTTAGCAAAGTTAAAGGAAAAGCAAGCGAAATCTCCTTTGGGACCGACGGGGAACACTGCTGCTCAGGTTCAGTGGCTTTCTGGCCTTCCACGGGTCTCTGCCATTGTTTCCAGCAGAAACTCTCTGTGCACCTGCCTCCTCACCCTTGCGCGGGTGTCCTCTTGAAAGTCTGATTGACTTTGAATCTTAGAGTGCCCGGAGCCAGAGGGCTAGACCAGCCTTATCTTCCTACCTGGTTCCAAGGTTTCTAGTGAGAACTAACAGACGTAAGGTATTGAGGGGTGCTCTGCAAAGCTATACAAGCACAATTCATATATAGGTATAATCATAGCATTATTCCCCTCCTCCTTTTTTTTGTTTGCTTTTTAGGGCCACACCCATGGCATATGGAAGTCCCCAGGCTAGGGGTCAAATCAGAGCCTCAGCTGCCAGCCTATGCTGACAGGATCTGAGCCGCCTCTGTGACCTACACCACAGCTCACAGCAAAGCCGGATCCTTAACCCACTGAGCGAGGCCAGGGATTGAACCCTCATCCTCATGGATGCTAGTCGGATTCGTTAACCACTGAGCCATGCTGGGAACTCCCCATAGCATTACTCTTAAAAGTTTCGCTCTGTAGCTCCTGTTCTTGCTTTCTCTCTCTCGTGCGCGTGGATATATAACTGCATGAGCATCTGCGTGCACCCAGGTGAGCACATTTACAAAATTTCTGATGCCTGATTTTATTTTATTTTTGTCTTTTTGCCTTATCTAGGGCCGCACCCGCGGCATAGGGAGGTTCCCAGGCTAGGGGTCTAACAGGAGCTGCAGCTGCCGGCCTATACCACAGCCATAGCAACGCGGGATCCGAGCCGCATCTGCAACCTACACCACAGCTCATGGCAACACCAGATCCTTAACCCACTGAGCAAGGCCAGGGATCGAACCGGCAACCTCATGGTTCCTAGTCGGATTCGTTAACCACTGAGCCACAACAGGAACTCCTGATGCCTGATTTTAAAAAAAGTTTTTCTCAAATGACTGTAAAATGTTTATAAAGCTCAGATTCCAATTAGTACCACTGTATATTTACACATGATAGTCAACTTCAATATAAACACAAGTTAAGAGCAACACACCGTGAACAGAACAGGAACTGGAAGAGGTGTTTTTATAATGAGCATCTTTTTTCATCAGCCTCAGCATTCTCAGAACAAATTGAATTCAGTAATCCCCATAAGGCCTAAAGATGAACTATCTTATTTTTAAGACAAAGATGAACTCAGCATCAGGGTTGTGCAAGAATATAATTGCTCTTTCTTTTATTATCATATATAGTACCTTTCCACTGAAAAGCCAAAGGCACTTTACACAATCTGACAGTGATCCTCAGAGTGTCCCTCTGGGCCCAGTAGGCTTCATTACAAATGATAAATAATAAACTGCCCTTTATTTTGAAATGTCTCCTATAGAATTTATTAACAACGGAGTGAATCATCATGATTCAAAGGGAGTTTATTTCATGGGCATTAGAGAAGGTGGCAGAGTCCCACGGCTCTCCGTTTACTGCAATTGTGTTGTCTCAGGAAACTCACTGCATGGAGAACAACTCCAGTGCCTCTGAAAAGGATCTCTCATAATTGCTAGCATTTAAATGAAAAGAAGTATAGACGATGAAAAAAAGTATAGATGATGAAAAAAAAAACATAGAAACCCGATAAACATTTGTAAAGCTGCTATTATTACCATTGTCCCAGTATTGAAATGTGTTCTATCTTACGTCTTTTGCTAATTTTTATAACAGGCTTTATATTGTACCTGCAACTGCTATGGTTTCATTAAATTGTTGTAACTCCTATGGTTTCATGAAACTGTTGCTGATCATATGCTTCCAGTGTTTATTTTGAGGCTGAATGTCAACCAGAAAATACAAACAACCAGGGTGCATTTGGTTATGTTTTAAATAAAGAACAGTACAAAAAAAAAAAAAGGAAGTATAGATGAAGATTCCATTATGTAAAGTAGATATGGAGTGATTACCCAATTTACTGACTCACTGAAGATCTGTGAACCAGACACTGCGGCTACCTGCAATGTTTTCTGAGTTCTCCCGATATAGTTGCGTGATTAGAGATGCCAGTCAACATAGGAGCTAATTAGTGACCTGGGCATGGACAGGGATACTCTGAGCCAATCAGATGGTCTCTCCTGTGCATTTCAAGCAGGAGGTTCCAAGAGAATAAAGCGTTAACAGTGGGGGGAGAAAGTGAAAGGGAGTGAGATAGAAATAGGTCATGTGTGAGGTAAAACTATACCTGAGCTATGCTTGTGAATGAGCAGACACTTCAAGAAGAGAATTACAGACCAAAGGGTCAAGAGACCAATTCACAGGAAAAGAAAATAGAGATGGCATATGGAGAAGAGTTGGTGCTCTGTAAATCGTGGAGCGCTGCCGCGAGGACAGACCACTGCTGAGGACGCCCGCAAAATCCCGGATGAAGACCTGCCCTTTAGTTGATTCTTCCTGACTCTTGAGCCTTGACCTTCTCTGGCTCCTCTTCGTGTAGCTGGGACATTCCTTTTTTTTTTTTTTTTAATCTAATTTGCATGTTCCTACTACTCTGACTCATTTGACTTAGTTTGAGTCTTTGTTCCTGGAAACCAAACAACTGCACAGGACAGTGGTGCTCCCGTCTGAGGCAGTGTAGCAAATGCACGCGTTGTTCGGTGCCCATTTAACAGGGTGTGAATACAAGCCACAGTCATTCACTTAAAATACATATCTATATAAAAGATTCTTGGAGTTCAAGTCGTGGCTTGGCAGAAACAATCTGACTAGCATCCACGAGGTTCAATCCCTGGCCTTGATCAGTGGGTTAAGGATCCAGCATTGTTGTGAGCTATGGTGTAGGTTGAAGATACGGCTTGGGTCCTGTGTTGCTGTGGCTGTGGCATAAGCCAGTGGCTGTGGCTCTGATTCGACCCCTAACCTGGGAACCTCCATATGCCGTGGGTGCAGGCTTAAAAAAAAAAAAAGAGATTCTTCCTAGGACACCTTCCAATGATCTGAGATCAATGTTTTAATGTTTTCTCTGTAGATAATTCTTAAGGAGGCTGACTGCATCTTTTAGCTGGCAGGCAGGATAAAGTACCAGGCTAATAAAAAGCCACAAGGACCCAGGTGTTGATGCAGTCTCAGTGCATCTTCTTTCTAGCCAATTGTTTCTGTCCTACGCAATCACATTAGCATCAGACCACAGACTCAAAACAACTGACAACTTACCCTCTGCTTTATTCTTCGCCCCCAACACTGCTTCTAGAATTCGCTATTTCCTTGGGCCATCTAATATTTGAGTCATGCAACCATCTTTCATCATCGTTCTCTGACCTTGCTTAACACCCTTTTAAAAAATATTAAGTATAGAGAGTTCCCGTTATGGCTTATCGGTTAAAGAACACAACACAGTGTCCCCAAGGATGGGGGTTCCATCCTTGGCCTCACTAAGTGGGTTAAGAATCTGGTGTTGCTGTGGCTGTGGTGTAGGCCGGCAGCTACAGCCCTGATTCGACCCCTAGCCCAGGAAATTCCAAAAAAAAAAAAGAAAGAAAGAAATGCTTTAAAAATTATTAAGTATAGTTATCATTGAAAGACAAAACTAGAAGGACACATAAAATGTTCACGGTTTTCAGGAGTTCCCGTCGTGGCTCAGCGGAAATGAATCTGACCAGGAACTGTGAGGTTCAGGGTTTGATCCCTGGCCTCGCTCAGTGCGTTAAGGATCCAGTGTTGCCGTGAGCTGTGGTGTAGGTCACAGACGTGGCTCGGATCCCGCGTTGCTGTGGCTGTGGTGTAGGCTGGCTGCTATAGCTCCTATTAGACCCCTAGCCTGGGAACCTCCACATGCCGCTGGTGCGGCCCTAAAATGACAAAAAGACAAAAAAAATGTTCACAGTTTTCATTAATGCTTACTCACCTTGGTATTGTTTATTAAACAATTAAATTACTGTTAGTAGATGGTTATTAAAGGGGAATAGAATGTGAATGTCTTATCACATCAAATAAGTATATTTTGCTAATAGAATTGAATTTAAATACTCCTTGTTGATGAGTTCTTTTTCTACTGGGGGAAAAAAAAGGATAATCGGAATGCCTATTACATCCCACTTAGATTAAGTAATGTATTTATTTTATTTTATTTTATTTTATTTTGCCTTTTTCATTTTATGGCCGCACCGGCGGCATGTGGAGGTTCCCAGGCTAGGGGTCTAATCGGAGCTGTGGCCACTGGCCTGCGCCGCAGCCACAGCAACGCAGGATCCGAGCCGCGTCTGCAACCTACACTACAGCTCACGGCAGCGCCGGATCGTTAACCCACTGAGCAAGGGCAGGGATCGAACCCGCAACCTCATGGTTCCTAGTCGGATTCGTTAACCACTGCGCCACGACGGGAACTCCAAGTAATGTATTTTAGATATTCAGGAAATCCTGGTGGTGTCATGAGTTAACTTTATGGAAAGGTAGTGATTTTCAAGCAGATCGTCAGTGTGAAAGATAACTGCCCAGGCGTAGCACAGACTCAGATCGGATGGTTGAATGTCCATAAACGACTGTTTAGAGGAACGTATCTCTTTAGAGAAAACAGTCCTATTATGAAAATAGAAAATCGCTGACATCCTTCACATTCACCTTGAGGAGGGGGCTGATTTGAGCATCAAGGATTTCTCATGTTTTATTCCACCAAAAATTTAAAATTTTTTTTAAATATTATTTGAAAATATTTAAAATATCTAAAAATTATTTTTCCTCCATGGACTTGTTTTAAGAGTCTTTCAAATATATGTATTATTAATTTACTGAATACTTTTATGAATTCAATCTATATTCAACAGTCAGTATGAGCTCCTGATTTGTATGAGAGAACAATCTTTAATATACTGACCTTATAGAATTTCAGTCACTCTCAAAAAAAATTTAACATTTTAGTATTTTGTGCAAACTTTTCTCCTAGAGTTTTTTCTTTTTAGGGCCTGCACACACGACATATGGAAGTTCCCAGGCTAGGGTTCGAGTTGGAGCTTCAACTGCCACCTACACCACAGCTCACGGCAATGCTGGATCCTTAACCCACTGAGTGAGGCCAGGGATCGAACCTGCATCCTCATGGGTACCAGTCAGGTTCTTAACTCTTTGAGCCATGAGAACTCCTGCTTTCTTCATTCTTAAAAAAAAGAAAAAAGGGAAGCGAAGATATTTTCTTTTCCCTTTGTCCTGCTCGCTGAAGTGCTGTGTACTGTGAAGCCATGTGATACTATTGCTGAAATTTGGCCTCTGTGCACTTACGTAGTAAGTTGAATCTCAGAGTTAGAGTTTGGGGTGAAGGAGAAAAGAATAGCTCTACTGCTTTGCCAGGGAAAGGGGGGCACAGCAGGCTCATGCCTTCAAAAACTGTGTGTGTGCCCCGTGGGAGGATTTGGTGAGTTTTGTAGCAATGGCTTAAGGGCAGGCTGCCGATAAGGATCAGGGTGTGTGCAGGGCATCTGTTCCTCTAATCTGGCCTCAGATGGTCTCCTGATAAGCTTCTGTGGTTCTCCACGTTATCAAACTGGGACCTCTCTGGAATGAAGAATGCTTCATGTAGTTAACATCTTCCATTTTGAGGGGTTTTAGTTCTGCTGAAGAGCTCAAAGATATTGCTATGTGTGCAGAAGAGCTCAAAGATACTGCTATGTGTGTCCCATGAGGCAGAACCAGGACCCTGATCCAAGGCTGCATTATTATTATTATCATTATCATTATCATTATCATTATTATTATTTGTCTTTTTAGGGCCGCAACCTTGGCATATGGAGGTTCCCAGGCTAGAAGTCCAATCGGAGCTACAGCTGCCAGCCTACACCACAGCCACAGCAATGACAGATACTTAACCCACTTACAGGGCCAGCGACAGAACCTGTGTTCTCATGGTTACTAGTCAGGTTCATTGCCACCGAGCCACAACGGGAACTCCCTATTATTTTTTTAAGGCTGCACCTCTGGCATTTCGACATTCCCGGGGTCAGGGACTGGACCAGAACCACAGCTACAACCTACACTGTAGCTGTGGCAACACCAGATCCTTTAACCCACTGAGCCCAGCCGGGGATCCAACCTGCACCTCTGTGGTTGACCCGAGCCACTGCAGTCATATTCTTTTTTTTATTTTATTTTATTTTTTTAAACTTTTTTTGTTAATTACCTAACGGATTTTATTACATTTACAGGTGTACAACAATCATCACATGCAGTTGTATTCTTAACCACTGCACTATGGTGCGAACTCCTAGAACTATTATTTCTTGACTGCCCCTCAGTTGTCTCCACACCCCCTCCCTTCCCTGATTAGCAACTGCTTGAACTTGCCCTCAGGGAAAGTCTTGGAGGCTGAAGCCTATTCCCTACAAACAGTAAGTAGGGGGAAACAGAAAGGCTTCTGTGTCCAGGAGCCCCACAGGGTCCTGCTTGATTTCAGTACCTGGGGCTGCTGCAGTCATTTTGTGACTATGGGGGAAGTGCTGAAAGCTGACAACTGGCAGGTTGGAAAGATGAAAAAAATCACGGCCCTGACGACTGATCAATCAACTTGCTTTTTTTTTTTTTTTTGCCTTTTGTCATTTTAGGGCCGCACCTGCGGCATGTGGAGGTTCCCAGGCTAGGGGTCTAATCGGAGCTGCAGCCGCCGGCCTTCGCCACAGCCACAGCAACGCGGGATCCGAGCCGCGTCTGCGACCTACACCACAGCTCACGGCAATGCCGGATTGTTAACCCACTGAGCAAGGCCAGGGATCGAACCCGCAACCTCAGGGTTTCTAGTCGGATTCGTAAACCGCTGCGCCACGACGGGAACTCCTTTTTTTTTTTTTTTGCCTTTTGTCATTTTAGGGCCGCACCTGCGGCATGAATCAACTTGTTAAACTAACTCTGGAATTTCTCTACCTCTGGACTTCTCTTTATGTGATGTGGTTTAAATCACTTCTAGCTGCATTTTTAAAAGGTATTTGTGTTCCTTGAGGCTGAAAGTCATTCAATTTGTATACCATATAAATAATTATAATTTTTAAAATATTAACAATAAGGAAATGCAATCATAGAATTTCAGAGTTGGGAGGGACTTTAAATTCCATTTAGTCTAGCCATCTGATTATATTATGAAAATTGAAAATATATTTTTTTATTTTTTAATTTTTTTTGTCCTTTGTCATTTTTAGGGCCGCACCCGCAGCATGTGGAGGTTCCCAGGCTAGGGGTCTAATTGGGGCTACAGCTGCCAGCCTACGCCACAGCCATAGCAACGCCAGATCCTAGCTGCTTCTGCAACCTACACCACAGCTCATGGCAGCGCCAGATCCTTAACCCACTGAGCGAGTCCAGGGATCGAACCCTCAAACTCATGGTTCCTAGTCGGATTCGTTTCCGCTGAGTCACAACGGGAACTCCAAAAATTGAAAATTTGATGGGTAACCTATAATCACTATTAGAAGATGTTGTGAAAGTTGTTTGGCACAGACACTCTGAAATGTTCACAATCACCTAAGAGACAGCATATTATCTATGAGAGGAGACCTGTTATGATCTGACTAGCGTCCTGCTCAAATTCATCTGTTGAAGCCCTAATAATAAATATGACAATATTTGGAGATAGGGCCTTTAAAGAGGTAATGAAGGGTTAAATAAAGTCATAATGATGAAGCCTGAACCCAATATGGCTGATGTTTTTATAAAGAAGAGTGTTGTGGTCTATGCGGGTTAAAAGAAGAATTTCTGGACTCGTATGAGGTGAAAAGAAAGAAGAGTTTATTGAGCATGGCAAGGTGGAGTGAAAGTAGAGTTTATTAAGATAAGAGATGCAAGGGCAACATCTTCCTGATGATCTGGGAGAGCTCACCCTGACAGCTAGAGAGCGTGTGGTCATGTCTGTTTTCAGAGCCCAGGGAGAGGAGAGGTCTTACAACATACCTGCTGATTGGTTTCGGAAAGAAGGGCCTTCTGATACACTTGCTGGTTGGTTGGGGGTATATAAGGGCCATGTAAGGGTGGGGTGAGAAGTGGGCCACATACCTTTCCTAGTAGGGGTAGGGAGGAGTGGGACAGGTTGCTCGAGGTGGGGGAAGGGGCATTACAAGGACACAGGTAGGGTGATGATAAGTGTCTAATAATTCTTGCCTTGGCCAGAGACTTTGAGTTCAGTCTCCTTGATGAGGCCTTGAAGGCCAACAAAGAGGAAGAAATGCCAGAGATGCACTGGCAGAGGAAGGACCACATAAGGACACAGCAGGAAGGTGACCATCTATAAGGTGAGGAGAGAGGACTCAGGAGACGAACCTGCCAAAATCTTGATCTTGGCCTTTGAGCTTCCAGAACAGCGAGAAAATAAATTTCAGTTGTTTGAACCACCTAGTCTGTGATATAGTGTTATGGCAGCCCTAACAAACTGATACAAGATGCGAACAAAATTGCCTTAAATATAAGAAAAATTGTCACTTCACATAATATTGAGTGTTCCAGAGTCAGGACATTTCCAGGGTTGATTAATTAGCAGCTCAATAATGTGAACAAGGACCCAGGATCTTTTTTTGTTTTCCTGTTCTGCCAGCCTCAGCATATTGACTTATTTATTTATTTTTTTTTGGTCTTTTTGCCTTATCTAGGGCCTCACCCGCGGCATATGGAGGTTCCCAGGCTAGGGGTCTAACAGGAGCTGTAGCCGCCGGCCTTCACCACAGCCACAGCTACGCCGGATCCGAGCCGCGTCTGCAACCTACACCACAGCTCACGGCAACGCCGGATCCTCAACCCACTGAGCAAGGCCAGGGATCGAACCGCAACTTCATGGTTCCTGGTCGGATCCGTTAACCACTGAGCCATGATGGGAACTCCCATATTGGCTTTTAATCTCTAGGCTTTTCATCTGTGAGCACAGATGCGAGATGCTAACAGCTCTAGCACACAGCTGAGTAAGAAGCAGAAAAGCAGGCTGCTTCTTGTCATGCAAATCTGTTTGAGAGTGAAAAAGGCTGCTCCAGAACCACCTCCCCCCAGCAGTCCTCTCTTCATGTCTTAGTCAAAATGGTATCATATGATTTTGCCTTAGTAATCCCTTGGAGGAGAATGGGATTCCTGTGATCGGTTTAGATCAGTTATGAGGTCACATGGCAGGACTAGGATGGGGCACAGCCCCCTTTGAAACAGGTAGCCCTTGGGTATCTGTTAGCCAGGAACTATGGGACAGGGAAAAGGGTTGAGCCTTGGATGGCCAACAAAGTCTCTCCTGTGTGCTTATTCCATTTTCTCTTTGATGCAGTTAACTAGCCTAGCTGGTCTTCTGATCCATAAAATTGCCTGGGCAGGGAAGACAGGATGGCAAGTAACATCTTTGAAGACCCTCCAGCTTTCTTTGACCTTATCCCATGCTTTTTAAGCAGTATTGTCTTGATGAATTAGGCTACCTAACTACCTTGATATCCGCTAGGAAGTGCTCTAGATAGCCGACTGACACAATTAGTATATTAGAGAGGTGTATCACATGTTATAAATTAATAACATCATGTTATGACCTCACGTAGCAGTCCCATGTTTGTCATGAGAGTAAATAATTTGTTCATCATCCATTCAGTGCTTTCTTGGTGCTGGGCACCAAATTCAAGATTGAATAGGATAGAAATTCAAGAGTGAATAGGACGTGGTGGTCCTGGCTCTGACAGCCTCTCTCATTTTTAGAAGCTCAGTCCAAATGGTAATATCATAATTATTCCTGGGGAGTGTGCGGTGTGTCAGGCGCCACGTAAAGTGCTCTCCATATCTCACAATCTTCCTTCCTGTTGCCTTTCTGATCTCATTTGCTTGAGTTCTTCCCCTCACTTCCTCTGCTCCAGCCAGTCTGGTCTGTGAAGTCTTGAAGTAACACTTTTGGGAACAATCCTTAATCTGGAATACCTTTCCCCCAGGTGTATTATCTCATCTCCTTCAGATATTGATTCAAAGGTTGTATTCACAGAGAAGCTTTCCCCAACCATTCTGTTTAAACTTGTAACGCTCCTTTCCTGCCTAACTTTTTTGCTTTTCTTTTTTGCGCCCTGTGGCATATGGAGTTCCTGGACTGGTGATCAGATCCAAACCACAGTTGCAACCTATGCTGCAGTTGCAGCAACAGCAGATCCTTAACCCACTGTGCCAGGCTGGGGATCGAACATGTAACCCAATGCTCCAGAGATGCCACTGATCCCATCTGTGCCACAGCAGGACCTCCTCTGCCTAGGCTTTTTTCCCTTAGCATACTATTATTTCATATGTTGCTTTTATTTATTACCAGCCTTCCCCTTCTAAATATAAGCTCCTTGAGGACAAGGGTTAAGGAATATCCTTAATGTCTATAACAGTACCTGACACAGGGTAGGATTCTCAGCAAATGTATTTATTGAATAAATGAATCACTGCCTAGAAGTAGAATTGTTATTATATAATTTGCCCTGGATTACAGAGTTAGGAAGCAGTGGAACCAGGATTTAAATCCAAGTCGTTCCAGTGATAAAGTACACTTTTAAACTCTCCATATTCTTTGAGTTTCCCGATCTGCAAAACCAGGTATCAAACATTGGACCACAGAAACCCCTGGGGACTTTATCTCCATAGAGACCCCATGGATATAGAAATCACATCAATAATTGGAAAAGGGAATATTGAACATGATCTGTTAGTCTGCAACAGGTAGGTCACTAAAAGGAGTGAAAAAGGACTCCAGGAGGTAAAGCAGCACCAATCTTTAGGCAGAAAAAGAGCGAACAGGAAGGAACTTAGAAACTTAGGGAAAGCTCCTCCTTCCACCCTAGGCTGAGCTTCAGATCCTCGGAGGAGAGGGTGCCTGAGGACCTTTCCGGTGGGTGCAGGTTGAGGCTGACCGCTACTGACCATGCACGTCAAATCCAGCTACTGCTGAGTGGAAACTTCCCCCGGGGGAAGAAAGAAGAAAAACCCCTTGCCTTCTGTTCTGACCTTAAAGAGTCTCTCTAGTGCCCTCTATTGGCAAAGCCTTGTATGATCCTGTCCGCAAAGGAAATGTTTACAGGGCGCCACTCTGTGCCCCAAAGCCTGGCAGAGAAGAGTGGACTGGAGCTGAGGCAACCGGTCAATAACTGGCCCACAAGTTTAGCACCCGTCCCGTGAGCCCTTACCGACGCAGGTAACGGTGTTCGAGGCGTATCTGCCCCTCCTGTTTGTCATCTCTACCGCACAAACCCTGCACTGGCTTGGAGCCTACCTTGGATATTCTTGTATGTTTCCTTCTCACAGAGGATTGGAGAAGTTCCTCTAGCTTTCCGTGTCAGTCTGCTCAAGACTTTCATGTAACCAGATGGAATGGCAGATGATTCAGCTGAAGAAAGCAATATTTTGATTAATTTGGTCTACCTCTATTTTTTTGTCAAAACTAATTCCTTCCTAGTCTTATCATGTACAGACAGTCCTTGACTTAACGATGGTTTGACATAGAATTTTTTCGACTCTAATGGTTTGACAGAGATACGCATTCAGTAGAAACCATACTTGGAATTGTGAATTTTGATCCCTTCCTGGGCTAGTGACAGGCAGTAGGTAAGCTCTCGTGATGCTGGGTCGCGGCCGCGAGCCGTGCCTCCTGTCAGCCACGAGATCATGAGGGTACAGAACTCACACACTTACACCCGCTTTGTGCCCCTATAGCCGTTCTGTCTTTCACTTTCTGCACAGTATTCAATTCATTACATGAATTACTCAACCCCTAATTATAAAATAGGTTTTGTATTAGGTGATTTAGCCCAACTGTAGGCTTATGGAAGTGGTCTGAGCACGTTTAAGGTGCTACGACTTTTGGTAAGTTAGGTATATTAAGTGAATTTTTGACTTACAATATTTCTTTTCTTTTCTTTTTTGTCTTTTTAGGGCCACACCCGTGGCATGTGGAGGTTCCCAGGCTAGGGGTCTAATAGGAGCTAGAGCTGCCGGCCTGTGCCACAGCCACAGCAACGCAGGATCCGAGCCGTGTCTGCAACCTACACCACAGCTCACGGCAACGCCGGATCCTTAACCCACTGAGCAAGGCCAGGGATCGAACCCTCAACCTCATGGTTCCTAGTCGGATTTGTTTCCTCTGAGCCACGACAGGAACTCCAATATTTTCAGCTTACTATGGGTTTAGTGGAACTTAGCCCCACTGTAAGTTGAGAAAGGTCTGGAAGATCATAGAGCTACTCTCCCTGCTGTTCACACACTGTATCTTCAGCTTGATTTTCTAGGCTCTGGAATTGATGGGCAGTCTCCTTATATCCATGCATCTCCCGCTGGGAAATAGCGCCGCCTACCTTCTGTGCTGGACATTTAGGCATTTGTGTTGTCCTCTTGAACAAGCCTAAGAGAAGCACCTGAAACTCCTGTCATTATTCTTTTTTCTTTTCTTTCTTTTTTTTTTAATTTCTTTTTAGCACCATATCCACAGCACATGGAAGTTCCCCGTTAGGGGTCAAATTGGAGCTGCAGCTGCCGGCCTAGCCACAGCCCCAGCAACACCAGACCCAAGCTGTGTCTGTGACCTACGCTGCAGCTTTCGGCAACGTCAGATCCTTGACCCACTGAGCGAAGCGAGGCCAGGGATCGAACCTGCATCCTCAAGGATATTAGTCAGGTTCTTAACCCGCTGAGCCACAATAGGAACTCCCTCATTACTATTTTAACAAGTATCAATTCATTAGTTTCTCTTCCCATGCTTCTCCAGATCTTTTGCCTGGAAATCAGCAGCCAGGCTTCTTGGGTAACTGGTTTCATCTTGCGAAGGGTAAGGATTCAGGATATCATTTTGAAGTCTGCCCCTTTCAAGGCAGACCATTTATAGTTTTGCTGCCTGGGCAAAATTTTAACCTTTTCGAAAGCAAGGGGGCTTGTTTCAGGGGAGAGGTGAAGCACATTAAAGACAATAGCCTCGCTGGTAGTCCTGAACTGCACTATGGTTTGGGTCAGCCAGTTTTCTAATTGGTTTGGGTTTTCAGTCCATTAAAGGAAAGCTCTGATTACATTTTCCAGCAGGTCACTAGGCAAAAAAATCTGCTTCATCGGCACGACTGCGGTTCCCTTTCATTTGACAACGTTGTTGGAAGCCACTTCCTCGGTGTGGGCCTTGTTCTCCCCCCGCATCAGAGCCCTTTATGCACCGCGCGGCCCCGACTGGACGCTCAGGCGCACTGGCTGAAGTCCACTCAGCCACTGCAGCACATCCAGCATGAGCCTTGGATCTTGCAAACAACGCGGCGGTTTCTGCATTAAGAAATCAGCAGCTACAGACCCCAGACCCCAGTGTGATGTGAATCTTCCAGAAATCTCCGGCCCACGCAGGGAAAGTTCAGATCTTTCAACTCAGAGCCAGCTGAGGAATAGAGGGAAACGACAGGAACATTGCAGTGCCCGCTAGAAGGAAAGCATGCTTGCTCGTGATTTGTTATCCAAAACGGTCTTAGAATGAACAAAAAAGGTGCTGGAGGGGAGAAAAACAACTGGGATTATTAAAGCTGTATACCTCCTGGTCATGACACTTCCTCTCCCCACTGCCAAGGTTAACTACCAGCCTGACCTTTGACACCACAGATACGTTTTACTTTTCTTTTTTTTGTCTTTTTGCCTTATCTAGGGTCGCACCCGTGGCATGTGGAGGTTCCCAGGCTAGGGGTCTAACAGGAGCTGTAGCTGCCGGCCTTCACCACAGCCACAGCAACGCGGGATCCAAGCCATGTCTGCAACCTACACCACAGCTCACGGCAACACCGGATCCTTAACCCACTGAGCAAGGTCAGGGATCGAACCTGCAACCTCATGGTTCCTAGTCGGATTCGTTAACCACTGAGCCACGATGGGAACTCCACATTTTACTTGTTTTAAACGTCATATAACTCCAGTCAAGTAGCTTATCCTCCTTGTGCCTGGACTCTTCTGCTCAATGTGAAGTTTCTGAGATCCACTCCTATTATCTATTACTAAAAAAAGTAGTAACAATACATTTTTTCTTTCTCGTTGCTTAAACATCCTCCTGCTTTTGATGACTTCATGCAACCAACAGCTACCATTTCAATGCCTACAGAAACTCTTCCCTGAAACCCATCGGGGAGATCATGTTTTTACAGTACAACCCACCCATTCTCCTTGCATGGCCTTTGCAATCAACCTCTTTTGACTCCAGACTCTGATGTTTCAGTTTGTTTGGCCCCACTCTGCACTGGGCACCTGATCTTGTGTTCAGCATTACTATCCTGGTGTAGGAAACCATCGTCTAAACCCGTGGCCACTAGTGCATGGATCTGGTTTGGTTGGCTTGAATTACTGATTTCTCCATCTTCAGTCTTTGATCCATTTTGTTCCCAGATACCCCTCCAAACTTTCTAACTCATCAATCCATTTATCTGCAGATTGAGTACAAATTGCTTTAAGAAACTACAATCATTTTGCTCTTAATTACCTTTCCAACTTTATTTTTCATTATATCTAGTACAGGAATCCTGCACTGTACTCAAATAAGACAAGCCAGATGAATTCTTCTTTTTTTTTTTTTTTTGACCACACCCACGGCATATAGAAGTTCCTGGGCCAGGGGTGGAATCTGAGCCCCACCTGCAACCTGAGCCGGTGCAGAGACAACTTCGGATCCTTAACCCACTGTGCCACAGTGGGAACTCTGAGTTTTTGCTGACATACTTTCCTTATCCTGGATGTCAGTATGTCTCTTCTTTGCTTATCCAACTTTTCTGGCATTTTCAAATTCACTTCATGTCTGCATTCTTTATGACTGTTTTCTTGAGCTTTCCAGACCACTTACTACTTCTTTCTGTGGCATTTATTGTCCTGAGCGTTCATTTGGTATATAGTTTATGCCCCTTTGTTATATCAGTCCATGTTCTTATGCATTTGGATTTTGGCTCCTCAATAAATATTTGGTGATGGAGGCAAATCGAGAGTAGTGTATGCTGCTTCAAAGTCTAGGAAATAAGAGTTAACGCGCCCATCAAACAACCTGCTTTCTTAAGAAGTCACTTATGCCCGTGAATAAAATCCTAACATCGAAATGGAGGGTCAATACATTAAAAAGATTACTAATTCAGGAGTTCCTGTCATGGCTCAGTGCAAACGAATCTGGCCAGCGGCTACATCTCCAATTCGACTCCTAGCCTGGGAAACTCCATATGTCACAGGTGCAGCCCTAAAAAAGACTGAAAAAAAAATCTCTAATCCAGCTGCCTGGGGAATATACCTGACCGATGGAACTTGGGACCAAATCAGCCAGATGTTCTGTTCAAAGCCAAAGGTATTTTTTTTTAGAGTGAAAGACTGTGACAAGAAATACAGGACATTCCCTTTTATTCAGAAACTTCTAGATATATACTTTTATCTGCTCATACCTTCTCCGGGGGGCAGCATGGATGAGCTAGAGCCCTGACTTACAGCTTTGTATCAGATTGAATTTTCATTTCTCAGTCATGGTTCTTAATATCCTATTGGAACATGTTTTAAGGCAAGTTATAATCTATTCTTTATATTTCATAAAGAACTACTCCTCAGTACATGGCAGTTTCACAGGTACAGTACTGCTCTCCAAATCTTCGAAGAATCTGAGGTTACAGCATCTTTCTGTTTTGCATCTGAGCTTTAACACTGAGCGCTGAAGGGCCATAATTAGTGTTTCTCTGACTTTGCCCTTTCCAGCTTTTACTCTGAGCATGGAATGCTCTCAGACCCTTCGAGGCAATCTAATCACGAGGCTGGCTTTTCCTTTTTCATCCTCCTCAGCTCTAGTATCTTCAGATGACATCTCTTATAACTTCTGTGAATGACAGTGGCCATATTTCCCTGCAACCAGGTTCATTCCCCTTAATGAAGAGAAGCTTTGTTCCTCAGTATTCCCAATGAGTTTCTAAAAATAAAGCCTGATACTTTCTTTAGGACCCAAGTTACACCAGCCAGTCTACTGTTGTTGAAATCTAGAGCATCTCTGGGTCTTTGTTATTGTTACTTAATTTCAGTCCTCAAGAATTTCTCCCAAATTCTTGACTAATGTCACCACAGTAAAATCACCTTGGCGTTTAAAGGCTGTGCTAAGAATCTGGCCCATCAGAGCTTTTAATTATTTATTTATTTATCTTTTAGGGCCACACTCATGACATATGGAAGTTCCCAGCCTAGGGGTTGAATCGGAGCTGTAGCCACTGGCCTACGCCACAGCCACAGCAACGTGGGATCCAAGCTGTGTCTGCGACCTACACCACAACTCACGGCAACGCCGGATCCTTAACCCACTGAGAGAGGCCAGGGATCGAACCTATGTCCTCATAGACACTAGTCAGATTTGTTTCCACTGAGCCACGATAGGAACTTCAGGGCTTTTAAAAATGAGTTAACACTGATTCTGATGATGTACCCAGTAAAGGTTGATGCTGCAATCTTGTTCATTCTTTTGCTGTGTGAGCAAATGAGCCTCGTGAGGGACACAGGGTGCTTCCCACTGCCTGCCTGCAGGAGTGGATGTACTTCTGATCCCCTAAAGAGCGTTAGAAATAAAATCAGGCAGGGTACATTAACAGCAGCTAGCCTGTTTACTTCTTTCATTTTGAGTTAAACTTTGTTTTCCTTTCTCTTTCTCATCTTTGGTCTAATGGTCCATCGCAAGACTGGCATTCAGTAGCATGTAGTGTGTTCAGCATCGTCATCCTTCCATCTGCTCTTTGTCTGCTTTGGGCAAGTTTTCCAAAACAATTCAATTTTGTCCGTTTCCACCTCATTTAAATACATTTACAAAGCTCTGATTTACTGTCCTGAAGAGTCTTCCCAACTTCCAAATTCACCTGCCATTTGAAAATTCTGTTTTCCTCATTTTAATTTTTGTAACTTTTCCTTCTATAAGGATCTCTGAAGTTATGAGAAATAACTCTAGTAACATGTGGCTCTCTCCTTCATTTATACCTGCCTCACCTTTGGTATCGCACATGATTAAGAAACCAAAATCATTTACTTTCAAACATCTGTTTCTTGCCTAAGCTGTTATTTTCAATGTTATTTTAACCACTTTGCTTACAGAAGGATTTTTTTTTTTTTTTTTTTTTTGCTTTTTAGGGTGGCACCCATGGCATATGGAGGTTTGGTTTCCAGGTGAGGGGTCAAATCAGAGCTATGGCTGTCAGCCTACACCACAGCCACAGCAATGTGGGATCCGAGCCGCATCTTGAACCTACATCACAGTTTACTTCAACATCGGATCCCTGACCCACTGAGCAAGGCCAGGGATTGAACCTGCATCCTCATGGATCCTAGTCGGATTCATTTCCTCTGCACCACAACAGGAACTCCAAGCATTCTATTTTTTTTTTAAAGTATATGAAAATAGAGTTAACAAACATGAGTTTGGGGTAGCACATATCCTGAACATAAATAAATCTCCTCAGTTCTTTTTCCAGAATGAATGTGATCTTCAGGCACGTAAATATATTTCATGCTGAAAATGTGTGCGGTGTGAGTCCAAGAACAGAGTGCGTTTCTGATGAAAGGAATAGCCTCTGCACAAGCTACAGAATACAATGGTGGAGCAAAACAAGGCACGGGGGATACCTCTGTACTCATCACGGTGCTGGGCATTGTGGAACCGTGCTTTACGCCAAGGTAGGGTTTCAGTTGGAGGAACGAGGCTTTGATGTGGACATTTAAAGCAGGATATAAGACAATAAGTCAAGAGGTGATTTCAGGTAGGATTGGCAAGAGTATATTGCGAGAGTCACGAGGGGGGATGGCCAGAGGCATCTCCACGGAAGAGCTAAGTTTTGTGTGATGGGAGGATCCAGGTAGGCAAGGAAGGGGGGGTTCTTTTGAGTGGGAACAGTGGTGGGAGTGAGGTTCGTCGTCAAGAAGCAGAAGACACGGCAGGTCCTAATAAGTGCCATTGCTGTCAGCCAGGAGTGGGACCTCATTTTGAAAAAAACATTTGGGGCCACATCATGGAGGGTCCTGAAGGGAAACCAAAGGAATCTTGAGTTTATCTTTACAACAGTAAGAAGCTGGAGTTCCCATTGTGGCTCAGCAGAAACGAATCTGACTAGTATCCATTTTTCATAGGAGTGCCAGTATTTTAAATAGAATATATTGTTGTTCAGTGGGGTCAATTCTGGTGTCTTTTTCCTGGTAATGCTGGTTACTCATGATGGTAAACAATTGTCTTTGATCCTTTCAGGAGATTGTTTGAGGTTTAACTACTCCCTAGCGGTATTCACTAACTTTTTTGAATTATAAAGTATATATATGTGTGTATATATATATATATATATAGATATATATATATATACACACACACACACATATACATTTTTTTCTATGTTTTGAAAAGCTTATTTTATTTTATTTTTAGATTTTTAAATTTTTTTTCCATTATAGTTGATTTACAGTGTTCTGTTAATTTCTACTGTAGAGAAAAGTGACCCAGTTATTTATTTATTTATATATATATATATATATATATATATATATATATATATATTCTTTTTCTTGCATTATCCTCCATCACGTTCAATTACAAGTGACTGGATATAGTTCCCTGTGCTATACAGCAGGATCTCACTGCTTATCCATTCCAAAGGCAATAGTTTGCATCTATTAACCCCAGACTCCCAGTCCATCCCCTCTCCCCCTTCCAACTTAAAGTATGTTTTTTCTGTAAGCTCTTTCTATTCTAGGGAAAATATGTTATTACTTTTAAAGTTATTTTGTTCCTAGAGGCTTCCATTGTAATTCACAGTGATGCTGCTTACTAGAAAGAAAACATCATGTTACTTTGTATAAAGAAACAACTCTGAATCACAAAAGTTACAACTATAGCAAGTACTGTGAATTCGTTGAAAACGGTAGTTGAAATGTTATTGGATCGTCACCTTGGTTCGTGGTACAAAATAGTGATAAGAAAGGAATTAGCTTTGTGGAGTTGGAGTTAATTTTGGGGAAAGAAGGGAAGACGAAAGGAGAACTTGAGGTGACTCTCCTTGCTTTTGGGTGGAAGACCTTGTATCAGGCAATGGGTGCTCTATTGGGTTTTTCTGCATTATCAGGTCAAGTTCTGCCTCACAATGACACCTTATTTAGCTTAACAGCACTTTCTGTCACCAAAAGGACCCAGCGGCAATGACCTCAAACAAACATTAGTGTTCATAAACTCACTGAATTCAGAGGACCTTAGCTTGAATGGTACATAATCTGCTCTCTTAAAGAATAAAACTGTTTAATTGTTTGCTGCACCCGTGGCAATTCCCAGGCCAGAGGTCAAACCCACACCACAGCAGCGACTCGAGCCTCTACAGAGACAATGCCGGATCCTTAACCCACTGTCACAGGGGAACTCCCAGGATAAAACCGTTTAAAATCCAATTTTTGCTGTATGAGAGACAGTGTGGGATAATAGGATTTGGGGATTTGAGGGTGGAGGTCACATAACCACAGCAGCTGGGCAGTTCCAGGTAAGTTATTTACTCTTTCTGAGATCCTTTTATTCATCGGGGACTTTATTTCAAAAAGTCACGGGGAGGATTCATGAAACAATAGAGCTAAAATGACAGTCCTGGCCTCTGGTAGACAACAGGTAATAATGAGTAGTGTGTTGAAGCTGGCCTTCAGCAGCTCTCAAGGACTGATCGATAAATTCTCAGAAATTCTAAGAGCCAGTTAAACATAATGATCAAATGAAAATTACATATACTTACTATTAGAAAAAAATTACACTAAAAATGAAATCTATACTCACAACATCCCTTTCTAATCTCTGTGGGGATCCTGGAACCAACCCCTGTGAATGCCGAAGGATGACTGGAGTTGCAACACAGAAACCAGCGGGACTGCATTGCCTGAAATATTTAGTATCATTTACTGTCAACCCATTACAGAAAAAAAAAAAATGTGCTTATAGCTGTTCTAGAACATGTGTCACTCACTCTTCCCTCCTTCCTCACTCCTTTTATGAAATAAGTTTGACACCGATCCGTAAGCCAGGTAAAGACGGTACAAAGAAACAGAATGAAGAGCTATGAAGGACCTCTGAAGACTCATGAATACCCATGCGAACTAGAATCCAGCAAACAAAATGTTTCCCTGTAGTTTCACTGACATCGTTTTGAGCCGAACTTGAGCAGTCCAGCTCAGTGGTATGTACCTCTGTGCTGTCACTGGCGGTGGTAGTTTGGGTTTTTCGAGGTCACTGTGCTTAGTGTAGGGAATATGAACACAAAGTCTAATTGATGTCCTCAGTATTCTTATTGTCTATGGGGAAATAGATACTGTAACCATTGCCTTCAAAAGTGATGTTTTTTATCAGGGTGTAAATGGGGGGTATAGAAGCAGTTACCAGACCGTGGGGTTCCAGGAAGGCAGGTGCATTGCTGCACGCTGCCCGGTGGACCGTGGTGTTCACGTTCCCCATGTGCAGCCTGGTGCACCTCTACAGTGTGTAGGAAACTTGGACTGTGCCTGCTACATTCCTTGAGTCCCTGAGCCTGGACTCTCGTTCCCTCTAGGTAAGCACATTTCATTCCTCACTCTGTGCCTCTCGGGTCCAGCATGAAGTCTGGCACTCCACCTCTTGTGGGCAGGCATTTTGCATCATGCACGGTCAAGTTTCCTGTGCACAGCCCTCAGCTCCTTGGCGGTAGGCGTCTTGTGCACTGCTGTTTTCCCTGTGCGCGGCACTGATCTAAGTGCTCCTTGGTGGGGCGGGGGGTAGGCATCTTGCACTGTGCCGTGGTTCATCCTTTGTGCCAAGCCATGAGCTTAGGGTAATTGCTTTGCTTGTACTTTGTTCGTCACGCCCGCTTGTAAGCCTGGTGCGCAGCCCCGTAAGAGTAGGCATCTCGCACTGTGCACTGTCCAGCTCTTTGTATCTATAGCACTGGTGCATAATAGTACTCGGAATGATTCTCCATCAAGTCACGAAGGGTCAGCAGAGTTTTTGCATATAAACACAGAACGACAGGGAATTCTGAGTAAAGCAAGGAATATATTCCCGAAAAAGGCAGGAGTACAAGTGTTGAGATGTGTATTTACACCTTTCGTTTTTTTTTTCCCTTGAAGCCTATGGAGGTTCCCAGGCTAGGGGTTGATTTCAAGCTGCAGCTGCCAGCCTGCACCACAGCCACAGCAATGCCAGATCCCAGCCACATCTGTGACCTA
>PVHT020000080.1:12648043-12694918 GCA_004024745.2 Catagonus wagneri
CGCTGTGGTTTCTCAGCCAAATTGACAAGGACAAGCAAAGCGCACAGGCTAAAGGGACACCTCTCCATCCTGCCCATCCTACTGTGCATGAGTTTAGGTCCAGATGTACGAGATTACTGCCTCTCCTAGGTCGAGGGGCCAATCACCATTTTCAGAGGTTTGGCAGGGGGTAGGTGTATGAACAAAAGCAAATCAAAAAATAAGATAGGTCAGTTTTTCAGGGACGGCAGTCTAGTCTCATCGGGGGGTAATGTCACCAGTCTAACTATGACCTCTTCGCCAGCGTGAGGCTTGGAGCCAGCTGTCCTCCTTGTACCCCCTATTCTCCTTGCCCTCCACTAAATGCATGGCTCTACGATCGTCCGTGTTTGGTGGGCTCTATGTGGTGTGGTGCACCAGAAGCTATTTTTCAGCAAATAATGAACTTCCAAGATTCTTGATAATATTTAAATAAATAAATAAAGGCATTGTTTCTTTTTTTCTTTTTAGGGCTGCACCTGTCGCCTATGGAAGTTCCCCGGGGGCTAGGTGTTGAATCAGAGCTACAGAGGAGGCCCACACCACAGCCACATCAATGCCAGATCCAAGCCTCATCTGCGACCTACAATGCAGCTTGCAACAGTGCCAGATCCTTAACCCACTGAGACTTTTTTTTTTTATTCAAAAAACTCAAAAGAAAATCATTTACTATGGTGTAAAGTGAGTCTGGGGACTTCATAAGATCAGGAGGTACTGATGACAATACTTGTCCTAAAGTGCTTACAACGAGAAGAAATGTCTCTTAATGATGCTGCATTTACTAAGACAATAAAGTCAACACCTACGTTTTAGAATAGAGAGTGACGGCTCTCAACCCGGGCTGCTTATCTGCAGTATGAGGGGTAGGAACTGACACAAACATTTGAGTCTCTGCCAGAATCACCTGGGAGATACTGGACTAAGCAGCCCGGTGGATAGGCATTAACTATGTCACCTATCAGGCCCTGACAGGTATAACCCTACCGACAGGTGGATATTCGGGTCAAGGTTTTTCATGTACTCACAGCTGCTGCCTCTTTGTTTACTGAATTTTCCAAACCATTCATGCATCAAAGTATGTTCCTAAAAGATTTGCCTGTGTCTATATGATGTAACCAATCAGCTGAGACACAATAACCAACTAGACTCAGTGAATGACAATTTCCATTTGCAGGCACTTCCACTATTAGAAAATAGAAATAAGTGGATTGATTGTTCACGGTCTGGTTATTTCATTCGGACATAAGAGCCTTCATCAAATAGTTAGCTTTAGTAATTCTTTAATTAATGTCTGATAATGACTTCTAAATGTGTTAAACAAATAAAAGTAGGTGTTTCTCCTACTCTATGACAGGGGAGTTGTTCTGTATATATAGAGAGAGTCTTATTCTTCTCCAGTGTCCTTGTGGCCTACTCCCCTTTGAATCTACCATATTGTAACCGCACATTCTCAGGCTAAGACGCACTAACATGCGAAAGAGGCAGAAGTCAACTAAAATTAAAAACAACAACAATAAGCCCTACCTCTATACCATTACTGAGCTAAGCTGTTCACTTTGAACATCATAAAACCCTAAACGATGATATTCAGAGCATGGCTTACGGGGATGAAAGCAGTAAACAGTTTATTGTTTTGGTCAGCGTTTTTGATCTTCACAATTTTACATCATTAATTAAGCGTAAAAGTTAACGGTTTAATAGAGAAAATATTGGGATCCATGTGACTGAGGGGCCAGGACTCACATACATCGAAGCTGACATCGGCTGCCTCACTGTGGTTTATTATGAGGCATAAGGCCGAGAAGTGATTCAAATTGTCATAAGGGTTCCCAGCATGAGGAGATCTTTGTTGTGCAGAATCTGATGCCATAGCCCTTGGTTCTTAGCATTTCTATCCTGCAATGCATTAAAGTCTAATGGTTGTTTGGAAGCCCAGCAAAGCCTGAACTGTGTCCACTGCAGGGGAACATGTAAGGTGGCCTGACCACCAGAGATCTTTTGCATAAAAGACCTTAGAATCTCCTGGCAGAGAACTCATTCTAAGGGAAGAAAGAGACTGGCAGAGAGGCTTAATCCAGTCATTAAAATCTCCATCATTATAACAAAAGAGTAATTCATTCATTCAACCCACACAAGTGTACTGAACGCCTATTACAAGATTCTGAGTGTAACGTGGTGCCTGTTATCCAGATTTATCTTTCACTCTGGCCTGGCTTTATGGAGAGGATGAATTCTGAACAGAGTGGGAAGAGCTGCTTCTTTGGTATTTTCATAGGATGGCTTTGGTACTTTTTAAAAGGAAGAATAACATAAGGATTCCCCCTCCCCAACACACAGACGCTCCACACACACCCACAAATACACCGTCATAGATCTTTGGGGATGTAGAGGCTGTGGCAACTGCGGCCAGGAAGCCACAGTGTCCAGCAGGGTTGGCTGTGGTACCAACTGACAGTCACACCTGATGGGTGCCTTGTGGGGCTGGCTGGCTGTGTGTCAGCAGAGCTATGGGGCTCTTGAGCCTCCTGGGAATGCTTTGAGAGCACGTTGCAAGGGCTGGGGCCCACATGGGGCATGAGCCAGCTGAAGAGGTGGAAAAGGAGCTCCTGCCATGGCTCAGTGGAAATGAATGTATCCACGAGGATGCGGGTTCAATCCCGGGCCTCACTCATTGGGTTAAGGATATAGTGTTGCCGTGAACTATGGTATAAGCTGCAGACGCAGCTTGGATTCTGTATTGCTGTGGATATGGCATAGCCAGCAGCTGCACCTCCAATTTGACCCCTAGCCTAGGAACTTCCATATGCTGAATCTGTGGCCCTAAAAGAACAAACAAACAAACAAACAAACAAACAAAAAAAAGAAAGAAAGAAAGAAAGAAAAATAACTCAGAATCCCATGATAGGTGTTCCATAAATCTTTGTGGATTGAATGAATGGATCACTCTTTTGTTATTAATTATAGTGTTGTTATATAATTATTTTCGTTTTACTATTATTTAATTAGTATTGTGCTTTTAGAGAAATCCGATCCAATTCCAAGGTGGAAGACTTGTGATGATTAAGCTGGAAAGGCACGAGATAATCCCAAGGGGATGAGATGCTGCTGCAGAATTGCCACGAGCCATGCACAGGCACCCGAACAGGTGCGCGCGCACACACACCTGTCCACGTGCACAGGCACCCAGTGGTGGCAGGTTTAATACTTTCCACGTGGGCACCTTCATATCTTTGAATTAGCAAGACATATGTCTCTTGACCATTGAAACTTGTACTATAGGCAGTGATTTTTTTTTTTTTTTTGGTCACTTTAGGGCCGCACCTGTGGCATATGGAGGTTCCCAGGCTAGGGGTCGAATCAGAGCTGTAGCCGCCGGCCTACACCACAGCCACAGCAACGCGGGATCTGAGCTGCGTCTGCGACCTACACCACAGCTCACTGCAATGCCGGATCCTTAGCAGTGCCAGGGATCGAACCTGCAACCTCATGGTTCCTAGTCGGATTCGTTAGCCACTGTGCCACGAACTCCAGGCAGTGATATTTTAATCAGGCAAATTGTGCTCTTTTATCAAAATATCTGTTTCCAGATTGGTTGATGTCCCTTTGAGATATTAATTGATTGAATCTTTTTTTCCTTTTTGTGTACTCTGGCTGGACTGTGACACCTTTGGAATGTAATTTTTAAAAGGCATCCATGCCGATTTGACAGGTAATCACTAAGAAAAGGATGGTTTTCATTAGTCCCATAATGAACCATTATCATTAGCTTCTTTCAACAGGCTTACGGATACAAATATGTCCATATATATTACATGTGTATGGAATGTGTGTACCTTTTAATTTTAATACTGATTCATATTTTATCTAGACTCAATCTGCATTACTATTCAAGGTTGATTAAGTATAAGAGGCTATAAATTCAGCCAATAAGACAAGATTAGAATGAGATTAGAAACAAATTTTAATTAGAAATTTGCCACCTCGAATCCTTTTAGGAAGTAGGCAGACATAAATAATAAATAGAATCATTTAGAGACTTTTCTTAATAAGTGGCCCTGGGCTAGAATTCTAGAAGGCGGTATTCTGGTCACACCTCTAAGACTGGCTTTCCTAGTGACCTTTAGTAACAGATGGATAGATCTCTCAGGAACTAGGAACATATTAGGTGATCAATAAATGCCTCTGAATTTCATTAAGGTCAGAAAAAAGAATCTCAGGTCTTTCCTTTCCCCACAGGGCAGTTTTTGAGGCCACTCGGAGGAGATCTGGGGACGAATATAAAATCAGGCTCCTGGCTCTGATCTTTGGAGACTTCAGATAGTCTGGATTGAGGCTAGATTTTTACGGACTTGTGAGAAGACTGAAAATGCTTTCTTTTCAGTGGGAAAACCTTAATGGTCAAGATACTTTTAAATGTCACTCGTCTCTACCTTGTCGTAAACTTACCTGCACTTTACCACTAAACTGTTTTTCACCCACTGGGCTTCGGTGGAGGGTCCCAGAAGAAATGAGACTTGATCTGTGTTTTTCTGACCAGGAAGTTTTCCCTGAGGGTGGTTCTACCTGAATTCTCCTTTGAGAACTTGCAGGGGCGCTGCCGCTCAGGCCCCAGGCTTTAGGGGTTTGGAAATGCCCCTTGTGTCTGAGGGTGGTTGCACCCACCCCTGGGACTCTAAAGGAGCACATGCTGACTAAATACACCTGTATTTGGTGAGCACCCCACTTCCTCTTATTTCTTGCTTTTATGTCCCGGGGCTACTGTGAGAACCTACTGCAAACTTAGTGGCTTACAACAAAAGCTTATTCTCTCACATTTCTGTAGGTTTAAAAGTCCAACACGAGTTGCCCTGGGCTAACATTAAGGTGTGGGCCAGGCCATGTTTTCTTCTGAAGGATCTAGGAGAAACTTTCCTTACCTTATCCAGCTTCTAAAAGCTGCCTGGGGAGCTCCTGTTGTGGCTCAGAGGGATAAGGATCTGATGTTGTCTCCCTGAGGATGCGGGTTCGATCCCTGGCCTTGCTCAGTGGGATGAGGATCTGGAGTTGCAGTGTAGGTTGCAGATGCAGCTCTGAATCAACCCCTGTTCTAGGAACTTCCAAACGCTGCAGGCGCGGCCTTAAAAAAAAAAAGGTTGCCTGTATTCCTTGGCTTGTGGTTGCCTCTTTCTACCTTCAAAGCCAGCAATGCAGCATTTCTCTGAGGGTCCTCAAGGTCTCAACCCATTCTTCCATTATCAGTATCTCTCTGTCCTCTTCTCTCTCCTTCCTTTAAGGATCCTTGGTCACACTGGGCCCACCCAGATAATCCAGGAAACTCTGCCCATCTCGAAGTCTTCACTTTGTCACATCTGCAAAGTCCCCTTTGCCATGTAAGCTTAACATATTCATAGGTTCCTGAGATCAGGATTATATATGTTTGGAAGAGGGGCAGTTTTCTGTCTATAATCCTTCTCATTATCATCCTGTTTCTTTAGAAATAGAAGAAGATAAAGTTGTTTAGTGAATGATTACTATAATGATTATAATTTTCATCAGGATAGAGTCAAGGTTGAGAGGTGTGACAGATATTTGCAGAAATGTCCACAATACTTTCCTTTCTTCTAGCCGCACGTTTGTGTTGTCCCCTCCCACACTGACTCCAGGCTTGGCCACGTGACATACTTTGGCCAATGAGAGGTAACAAACAGGATGCAAACAGGTGCTGGAAAAGTGTCCATGCATTTGAAGCTGCCCTCTCTTGCTATTCTTTACACCCGCTCTGACTCTCATTAAGACGTCCAAGTGTATTTACCGAGTGATGAGACACGTGTGGCCCAGGCACCTTTGTCATGGAGCCACTAGCTAGCACTGGCAAATGGCACCAGTCAATCAGCAGCGCAAGCCACTGACATTTAAGGGAGGTTACCCCAGATCATCCAGCCCCCAGCTGACCTGCCAGAAACCACAGGTGCATGAGGAAGGCCAGCATTGTGGAGCCAAGCTGGACCAGACCAAAAGGACTGTCTAGGTAAGTAACATAATCATGAGCTAATCAGAATGTTTTGGGGGTGGGTGGTCACGCAACAAAAGTTAATTAATGCAGGACGTGACAGGTAAAGTGAAAGCCAAAGCCAAGAATAAGGTTGAATGGAAAGAAAATTCAGTTGCAAGGGAATAGCGACAAAGAATATCCCCTAATGGCAAACTATAGATGTGAAACTTTGGAGAGAGATCCTACGCATAGGAAGAGCTAAGCACATCAAAACCTAACCCCTCCCGGAATTCTCTGGTGGAGCAGCACATTAAGGATCCCGTGCTGTCACTGCTGTGGCTCAGGTTGTGGGTTCAATCCCTGGCCCAGGAAATTCCACATGCTAAGGGGGCACCCGAACAAAATAAAAATAATAAGTAAATAAATCTGGAGACTCATTTGTTCCCCGAGAGCCAATTAGCTATAGGAATTGGCACAGGAAAAATAACAAACCATGGGGTAGCAAAAATATGTGAGTGTGTGTGTGTGTGTGTGTGTGTGTATGAACCCCCTCCTTCCTCCCTCCCTCTCCACCTTCATGCCCTCAGCTCTGTGACATTCACTATCACAAATCATGCTCCAATAATCACTGAAAGAACTTAAATATCTTTTTTTTTTTTTGGCTTTTTAGGGTTGCATCTGCGACATAGGCAAGTTCCCAGGCTAGGTGTCAAATCAGAGCTGTATCTGAACTATAGCCACAGCAACGCAGGATCCAAGCCGAGTCTGCGACCTGCACCACAGCTCACGGCAACGCTGGTCCTTAACCCACTGAGTGAGGCCAGGGATCGAACCTGCGTCCTCATGAATACTAGTCAGATTCCTTTCCGCTGCGCCACGTAGGAACTCCAGATTCTCCCATTTTATTTAATAGAAAGCTCAAGCTTAAAGAGATGAATTGACTTGCCCATTTCACTTAGGTTCAGCTGTTATTTGCTTTGTTTTCAATGAAACAAACATATTTCGAAACCCTTCTGAAACGCTATGGTACCTTACTTGCAGAATGTTGTGTTCAGCTTTCTTCTTTTTCCCATATCTCCTGGTATAAGTCTCAGGATGGATGGACCTGTGGGCTTAAACTCAGTAGCAGGGAAAGAATCTTTTTTTTCCATGGTCAGCAATCCCAGAGAACTGCCTTTGGAAAGACCTTTGCCTCAGTCCTGGGGGGAAAATGAGCCAGAGATGGCGAAGGCGTCAGTGTGGCCTTAACCAAGGAAACAGGCAGTGTCGCAGCTGGTCTCAAAGATTGTCCTCTGGTGCCTTTAACGAAAAGGAAATGCAAAGCAAGGCTGTGTGCATTTGGAAATGCTGAAGGGGGAGTTCCCGCTGTGACACACTGGGTTAGTGATCTGGCTGGTCCCTGTGACTTGGCTGCGTTCGCTCCTAATCCTGGTAGTTGCCGTTGAAGCTCCAACACAAACAGAAATGCTGAAGGGGAGCCAGCTCTTTGAAATGATGTCACCAATCTGCCAGGAGCAACTTACCTTCTTCGTAGACTGTTTTTAAGGGAGGATGACAGGTCTGTTTGGAAACAATAAACCCTTCCAAGAACAACTCCCCAAGACCCTGCAGCCTGACGTGGTTCACAAATTCAGAAGTGATGGAACTAGCCCAGTGAGGTATCAAGCTTGCGGCTGCCTCCTTGATATGATTGAAAGGCTGCTGCTTTTCAACTGAGCTGCCTTTAAATAACAGACCTGTTGTTGGAATACCAATCAGGTGCTTTCTATGGGAGAGGCACACTGCTGTCAGGTCAGTTTTGTGTTTTTAATGCTCCAGTCCACTTCTAATCATTATGGAAGAGCACTCTTAGTCCTTAAAGCTATGATTAAATGAAATTGGACAGAAATCTTTAAAAGAGCAAACCATAAAGAAATTGTTTTTGTAAGATGTGTTGTAAAGCATCATTTATTAGGACCTTGTCAAGTGATTATATTTTGGCCTAAGTTTCATCCTTGCATTAGCCGTAAAAGAAATGTTTGCTATAAAAAAAAATGATAAACAGATGCTAGGGGGCCTGAATAACCTACTTAAAAGGACAAATGGCTTTAAAATACTTGAAGTCACACCAATTTAGAAAAAAAATGCCAATTAAGGGACTTTTGTAAAGCAGGTGCAATTAGATATTTATTTATCAACACATTGGTAGTCTAGTTTGGCGCTTTGCCTACTTGGGGATAATTGCAATGAATTTGCTATAAAATATTCTGTATTTTCCATCTATTAGCCCGGACTGCTAAGATTTTGCTGTATGTAGTCATTTTTAAGGAATGTTTTCAGCAAAGTTTTCTTTTTTGCTTAGACTGTAGACTATCCTTCTAAGTGGAAAATGGCTGCTGAGTGTGCAAAAAGAGTACAAAAGACTGCAGTGGGAAGGCACTCTTTATGATCATGTGAGATTCTCCATTCCTGGAATTCTTTTTTTCCTTTTCTTTTTGTCTTTTTGTCTTCTTAGGGCCACATCCGCAGCATATGTAGGTTCCAGGCTAGGGGTCTAATCGGAGCTGTAGCTGCCGGCCTATACCATAGCCCCAGCAACGTGGGATCCGAGCCGCACCTGCAACCTACACCACAGCTCACGGCAACGCCGGATCCTTAACTCACTGAGCGAGGCCAGGGATCGAACCCGCAACTTCATGCTTCCTAGTCCGATTCGTTTGCCCTGCACCATGATGGGAACTCTGGAAAATTCTTAAATTAGGCTTCCGAAGGCAATCCAACTTAGCTGACTGCTAAGTGGACAAAGCACACGCTTATTGGCCAGGCTAGAACTGGACGGCACTAGTCCTTGGTTCTTACCTTCCCTTGGCAGCATCCCAGGAGCCCTTCACGAGTTCTGGAGCTTGTCCTCCAGCAGGGCCCCTGTACTTGGGCAGCGCCCCAGTCACTTTTCTCAAGAGGCTCCATCAGCTTTAGTGGAAACTGTCTGGCAGGTGCTGGTCCATCAACATTAAAAAGTACCAAATTTAAGATCAGAGCTGATTACGAGGGGTTTACATTACCTTTGTTTTATCAAATATTAGTTAAGGGCTCTGAGGTCTTAGATTTTCCCTCCACTACAGGGCAGTAAGTAGGAAAAGTTAGCACTTCATCCACTAAGGGTTTTTAAGGTGATTTCAGGTGGGGTGTGTGATGGCCTTGGCATTTGATGTCTGTCTATGGCTTTGTATGTCTCCCTTCTCTCTGTCTCTTTCACTCCCTGGGGACCCTTGATCCTGCTTGCACAATTATAATTGGCATTCTTTGGCTTCCTAAATGGTGTAGTTTCCGCTTTATGATCCAGCAGAAATGTCACCATTGCTTAGTTTTTTTCTCTTTGCAGCTTCAACTGTTTTATAAAGCCGTATGGTGCCGCCAAGCCTCCAGAAGAAATGCAGTTTTCATGATGTAAAAGGAGCAACTTATTAAAGAGGACCCTGGTAGATGTATTGGCGTGAGCTGTAGATTTCCCTAGAGGTCGGCTGCCTGTTTGATGACAACAGGAAACATCTTCTAAACAAGGAGGCTTGAAACCTCCGGTGGAAGGGTGCCATTGTCACAGGACTTTTATTTCTACCTAGCTCATTCGGCAGTGGCTGTGGCTGTTCTTTTTTTTTTTTTTCACTGAAATGAAGCCTACCTCTAAAAACATCCCCCTAGGCCAGGCCTTCTGTTTTAGGACTCTGTGAGGAGGCTCCAAGTTTTAAAACAATTCTCTAACTTATTTAACATACATTTTTTTTCCGAATGTGATGAAGAAATATTTGCTTATTGAGCTTAAAATAACAAATGGTAAACGTTAGCACAAGTCAATTAGAATCTTAGAATTAAACTCTGATCTATACGCTGTCAGTAGCAACAGCAAAGCTGAAGAAAAATTTGGAATATAAACGGTGATCACTGAAAAAATATCTTTATCACTTTTTAAAATTTCTCTGTGAGTCGAGGAAAAGATTGTCATTTTTTTCAGCTTTACTATTCCTCGTGGAATACCTAGGCTGGGTTTTTGAAACATTAGTGTTCCAACGGGGTATTATTTGCTAGTTTCTGGTATAAGACTGTATTAGCTCTACAGCACTCTAGGAATAGTTATAATAAAATTAATGATAATGGGATTATGTCCTTGAACGTAGCAGTCCAACAGTTTACTCTGGTGATTAACTGAGAGTTGAGGCACAGGGACATCTAAGGCTGGGTTCCTTTGATTTGATTTTATTCGTGGCTTAAAGGAGAGTGATTGACGTTTAGCCCTGAGACTCTCCCTCACGAATCACTGCGCAGTGAGTGAGAAGCTGGCCTGTCAGTGTGTGCTGGTGTCACGCCTGTTCCATGCCGAGAAAACAGCATCACTGCTCATTGAAACAGCAGAGTTGATTACCCAGGCTGTATGTAGCTTGAGAAGCAATATATACCGACACTGAGGGGGGAAAGGGCTATTTATTTATAGAAGTTCACCATCAAATCACTGGACAGGATGAACAACTCATGGAGGAAAATCAACACTTAGTACAATCAAAAGAGAATCCATCGTAATTTGCTAGGCACTCTCTATATGGACAACACTAACATCCCCCAAGGGATAAGTAACCATGATTCTGAAAGATTCACTTTTTTTTTTTTCTGTTGATAATTCTTTCCCAGGTTTTCCGAATTATATTTAAGCATAATACAGGGTATCTGATGTTAGCAAGCACCCAATTTAGTGTTAATTTCTCTGGATGGAAATCTGAGCCATATGTTTACGATAGTAAGAGCAACACTATGCAATTTGATCATTTCTGAGCAGGCTGATGTATTTTCATCTCAAAGAAGGAGTTAGAGAGTTTGCATTCATTTTTGAAGCATCAGCAGCTTTCAGCACAGAGGCAACAAAAGTTTTCTAATGTTATTTAATATCTCCATGGGTCTGGCTCTGATTAGAGGTTCAAATAAAATTGGGAAGCCCCTATGCCTTGATTATGTTAAGGTATTGCTTGTCTCTCTCTCCTGGCATCAGGAGCAACTGCAAGTGAAGTCAATGGTTACAAAGTTGCAGCAGAGAAGGACCAGTCCTCCTTGACGTGGCTGTTAGACTAGATTTCCAGATGGCTGAGATATTTTTAAAAATACACTCAACCTCACTTCATAACTGTGTTTTCACAAGGGTACAGACATCCAAGGGAGAAGGGCCTCTTTCCAAGTGCTCTCAGGTGCACATAAACAGCGTCGACTTTGGGAGCCAAGCAGGGGGCACGTAAAACAAAGAGTTAAAAAAAAATTTGCACGTAGAGTAATTTTAATCCATTCCATTTTTAAATATGACAATAACTTTAATTTTCACAATAAATTAAATAGCCATATTCAGTTTACAAAATAGAATTACTTAGTGTGAAACCAGTATGTACAACAGTATACATTATGTACATGACATCTCTCTTTGTTGACATATAACGTGGAAGTAAAAGGACTTGATTCTCTGATGTGTGACTGACATGCTACAAGTGACACCATGGACCACACGAGAAAACGATTGTGCAAAATCACCACGGGAACTCTGAAACCATGTCAATTTCATGTGATAAGACATTCTTTGAAATAATAAGAAAATAGTATTTTCTGTTTGCATGGCACCAATTCAGCTTCTGAATTAAAGAGCCAGGTTTCCCTTAGAAAAGAATGCATAACTGAATCCTCCACTTCCTGAAGCATCACAGCCATGGGTGCATTTTCACACGCTAATCTTTTGGCTTCATCTATGAGAATGGCGGGTGACAAATTCTGACTCAAAGGAAGACTAACACTTTGAGAACAGCGGAAGTCACTCCCCCCCCATACCACCACCTCTTCTTTTTGAAAATAGCATAAAAGATGCAACTATGCAGACAGCAAACTGGTTTTCTGTAAATGTTCAGTAGAAAAAGAACTGCTCTGATATTTGGTCACACACTGCGTATGTACAAGTATGCATGGAAACAAAGGACTTGGACAGTTGCGTCTAGGAAAAAGTGCATATTTTAATCTAGAGGAGACATTGGGCGTCTCCAGGCACAACACACAGTGTTGCCCGACTTACTGTTTTAGGGCCAGTTCAATGTCCTCCCGGTGATCTGGTAAAATTTCTGATTGAAAGGGTGAAAGAATTTGCGCAATTTGGTAACGACAGAGGGGTCCACCTCCGGATGAGTGCGCCCCTTGCTGCCCGCCAGGCACTTATTAAAGATAATGTTAAATCGCAAGCAGTAGAACCCTCTGGTAGCATTGAAATATAAATTGTATTGACTTATCCTTGGGGGAAGGTTCAGGAACTTCTCCACGAGCTGAAGTTCCGGCAGGGGTTCTGCGATGAGGCGATCTCCGTCCACAATGTGGAACTGCTCAATCGGAAAGTATTTCAACCACCTCTCCAGATGTTTGGTGTAAATGCTGGTTCTCACCGCCTTGTATTTTGTGTTCACCTCGCAGGTATTGGGGTCGATGGCCAGCTTTTCAAACTTGTAATACGTTTTATTCTTCCTCTCCTTCCCCTCTAGCACCTGAGTATAATCAGAGATGGCTCTCGTGGTTGGCTCCCTGACAATGATCAGCAACTTGATGGATGAGTTCATTTTGTAAATCCTCTCTGGAACCTCTTCCGTGATAAAATATGCTGGGCTCTTCTCAATGGTGATTTGCTGAGGGTAGGAAAAAGGCATCTTTTTCCTGTACCACTCCATGCCCTTGGCATAATTCTCATCATTGTCAAAAAAGTGGATTTCTTGAGAGGCCTTGACCACTGCCGGGTGGAGGTTCAGCATCTCGAGCAGGGCCCTGGTGCCTCCTTTCCTCACCCCGATGATAATGGCCTTGGGGAGCTGCTGGACCAGGTCATGAAGGCGCACGTGCTCCTTGGAAGCATTGCCCTTCCGGAACTCGTGCAGCAGGCCGCGCTTAAACTGTAGGGCGCGCAGGGGGAATTCAGCCTGACCACGGGCTCCGAACCGGCCTTCGATGGGACAGAGGGGTTGGAGCCTGTGAGCAACAGAGAGAGGCTTGAAGGAGGTCATCGCAAGCAACTTCTCATTGCTCTGGCTCCCCAGTCAGAGTAAGGCTTTCAACGCATAAATATACCGACTGTGCCCTGCCTGCTGCAATCCCCGGTGAACACATGTTTGGAAAATTTTATTTTAAGCCACCCCGTAGCAATGGAGGACATAAACTGATAAGATATTTTTATTAGGGCCCCTTAAAAATTTTATTTACCAAGCACTTAATTGACTCCAGCGTGTACTTACGTTCACAGTACAGGACAGACAAGTGACACCAACCATACTGAGAGCCTTTTAACAGTTCACTCGTTAACGTCATTTAGAAAACATGAAAGACGAAGATTAAAATCTTCAGCTGAGAGGCTAAAGGGCGGCTAAAAGGGACATCTTTGGGGTTTCGTGGGGTATTATTTCCTTGCAGCTCAGCTGTGTTCTTATGACTCTGAAAAATCTTTACGCTATAATCCAAAGCGAGTTCCCGGTCTCCGCCCTTGGCTATTGGCAGCATCAACCTGCAAAATTCCAGTCTTGGCACTTGCTGAGCCTTTCATTCGATGAGAATTTCTGCTTTTGGCCTTGAGGACAGCTAGAGGAGTGCATATTTCTTCTGCCTCTCTCTCTCTTCCTGTCTAAAGAGGTCAGGATTATGTTTTTCCTTTGCTGAGTATAGGAGCAAACCCAATGCCATCAGCAAGTGCTGTATATCACCTAGCACACCTGGGGCCAGAAAGCAACAGGACCTTGGCAGTGCCAGAAACCTCAGGTCCTCATTGCCAATGTCACATGAATCAGGGACTCAAGCTGGTGAAGGGAGAAAGGCAATGGGTGGAGCCCAAAAGGAGGATTTCCTCTTCCACATTGTCCTCAGGCATGAACAAAAAAAAACCCTGCTTTTTTTTTTTTTTCCAGAGAGAAAGGCGTGGCAACAGTCACAAGGATATTAGACAGGAGCGACTGTTTATTTATTTTTACATTTTTTTGCTTTTTGCTTTTTAGGCCCGCACTGGTGGCATATGGAAGTTCCCAGGCTAGGGGTTGAATTGGAGGTACAGCTGCTGGCCTACACCACAGCCACAGCAATGTAGGATCCCCAACCCACTGAGCGAGGCCAGGGATCAAACCCGAATCCTAATGGATAATGGTTGGATTCATTGCCACTGAGTCACAACGGGAACTCTTGGAGTGACTATTTAATTTGGTGTGTCCAACTTATTTGTCCTTTTTTTTTTGTCTTTTGTCATTTTAGGGCTGCATCCGTGGCATGTGGAGGTTCCATTTCCACTGAGCCACGACGGGAACTCCTATTTATTTGTCTTTTTAGGGCTGCACCCATGGCCTATGAAAGGTCCCAGGCTAGGGGTCAAATGGAAGCTCTAGCTGCTAACCTACACCACAGCCACAGCGATTTGGGATGTGAGCCAAACCTGCCACCTACACCACAGCTCACAGCAATGCTGGATCCTTAACCCACTGATCCAGGCCAAGGACTGAACCAGCGTCCTCCCAGATCCTAGACGGGTTCATTACTGCTGAGCCACAACGGCAACTCCTCCATTTTGGTGGTTTTTAAATGATTTTTAAAAAACTTATGCTCACTGTGGAAAACATGAAAATATGGCATACTATCAAAATATGACAGGGTTTACCACAGTTAATATTTTAGAGAATTTTGTTTTTATAAATTTATTAATATGGATTAGGATTAATATGGAGAGGATTAATATGCTAGTGCTCTAAATGGAAGATATAAAAGTAGCAACACAAACACAGTGAAAGATGTTTTTAATTGTGGCTTTGACTGGGGTGTCACCAATTCATTGTCTAGCTCTTGCTGGACTCCCGTGCAAAATGAGGCCCTAATTCCTTAAGGCATCCTCTGGATGTAATGGACGGAAGTCTCTCCTAGGTATCTGGAATGATGTGGTCCTTGGGAGAACTGAGGAAATAGATACTTTCCTGCAGGGCTTGATTCTCTCCGGGAACCCAGGCCGAGAGAGGCCAAAAACAGTGTCTTTCCTGTCTGAGCTAGAAAGCAACTTCCCTACTTCAAGAAAGGACCATTTTCCTTCTTTCCCTCTTTCCAGTATCCGCCTTCTACCCTGGGAGTTCTTCCCTACAGAACAATTGCTTTTTGGACTCTGTAATTCACGCTAGGAGAAATTGTCCTGAAGAGTAGGTATGGACCGCAGACTAAACAAACAAACAACATGAGGTTTTAGGACTGGAAGGGACAGGAGAAGTAACTGAGCTCAACCTCCCACCCAGAGAGCCGGGTCTTCAGTTTCTAAAGGACAGCCCTACGAAATCAGGTGTCAACTTCAACCTGCTCAAACTCTCTCTCAAATGAGAGGTTTTGAGAAAGCCCATCAAGCAATCCAATTCCTTTTTTTGTTTGTTTTTTGGTTTTTTTAGGGATGCACCCACAGCATATGGAGGTTCCCAGGCTAGCGCTTGAATCGGAGCTGCAGCTGCTGGTCTACGCCACAGCCACAGCAACACCAGATCCGAGCCTCATCTGTGACCTACACCACAGCTCATGGCAACGCCAGATCCTTAACCCACTGAGCAAGGCCAGGAATGGAACATGCATCCTCATGGATACTAGTCAGGTTCGTTACCGCTGTGCCATGACGGCAACTCCCCAATTCCTTATAAAAGCTATCCCATGAGAGACTAGAGACCAGGTTCAAAGTGAGAAGAGCTATCAATGAAATAACTAGTGTGTTAGTGGTCATTAGATTGCTTACTGAATAAAGCAAATGATTAGAAGAAATCTAAAGATATTGGGAAGAAGTTGCTATAAAAGCTCTGTTACGGACATAGGACAAGGGCACCACCTCAAGTTTTTCACTAATAATAAGCACTACGTTAGGGAACTACCTAAAGTCAGTGATAAGTTCTGGGTTATAGCATTTCCCAGTTAGCCACTAGTGACTGGGAATTTGACACAGGAAGTTTGAACTGAAAAGCGTCAGAGGGGTTCATTTTACCAGTTACAATTAATAGTGGCTGAAGAAAAATAAAGACCAGGGTTGTACGATTTGTTAGTTATCTGTGTGATAAGATCTATAGGTCAGGAAAAAAAAAAAAAACAAACTGTCAGGAAGATAATTTCATTTTACTGTGTGGATACACCGCACAGAAAATGAGAAGTGAATTCATGGGGAGCGCACTTCTGTCTTTCTAGCGTGGGAATTAATTTTCAAGGGCAAAGAAGGAAGCTTTGCATTTCACAAATGAACTTCTCTGTCCTTTCCAATCAAACTGGATTTGGGACAGACCAGAGGCATTCAATGTGAAGCCCGCTAACACTGCTGGAATGTCTGCAGCTCTAGTACCTCTCGACTGTTGGCTTATTTAGAGCCAAACCCCAGCTCTGTAAATTTCCCCTCTGTGGATTTTCCATCACTTTCTGGGCAATTGCTCTGAGCGACAGCCTCCTCATCGGGTGTGTTGAGCTCCTGGAAACCAGGGCTAATTAACATAGTCAAAACTCCTGGAGCCTGAAGCCATCTTTCCAGGGCAAAGGATTCCAAATTTGATGAGCTCTTTTAGAGGCTCATACATAACTTTAACTCTCTTGGTAGCACATTAATTGCCTACTCATAAATTTCAAAATGTAGATACATAAATGCATGATCACTATTTTGCTACAGCTAGAGGTCAACAATCAGATGCACAAGAGACCACCCTGAGCTCTAGCAAATGACATTTTTACTGTACGTGGCTTTATCTCTTCTCTGAAAACAAACGTCAACACACACAGAATACAGATGGATCTTGATGAACATCTTGGTTTGAGTAACTTGGATCGCTTTCTTTTAAAGGCTCGATACATCGAAATCAATACTGCAGAAAAGCAAGTTTCTTGCGAAATTTGAGGGAGGAAAACGAATGGATAGATTTCAAGTTATGCCCTAAGGAAGTTTCAAGCAAGAGACATTTAAAGTCCCGTGAGCATTAATTACGTTTGTAGTCACCTACCTATCCAAGCTCCCAACTCTGGCGACTAGATACAGGAGACTCCCAACGGCAAGGCTTCCCAGCACCAGCAGCTTCTGTCTCAGCCACGCCTGCTGTTTGAATAGCATGGCCCTCCATCAACCTTCAGGACTTCCGCAGCCTGAGAGACCGGGACAGAAGGGGACTCATCAGCAGCCCTCTCTTGTTGGCTCTCTTGATGGTGGCAAAGCCAAGCAGGGCGATTATGAACAGATGTCACAGCAACCTTGACAATATTCATGGTTTAACAGGTATTTAGCAAAACTTACCTTATTCTTTTTTTTTTGTTTTGTTTTTTTGCCGGTGTGATAAGGTCAAATACTAGAGGGAAGATACTAACTAGACAGAACTTACTTGCTGGGCAATTGTCAAAGTACATTAAAATGCATATATAATTTTAAATGCATCTACGAAGGCACATACATGTTTGTGTTGTTGTGAATCATTCAGAGAATACTGAGGAAAAGAGCATCTGAGCAACCTGAGGTTTACCAGCAGGGCCACTGGTAAAACTGAAGAGTTTACTTCCAAGTAACAGGATGAATGCAGAAATGGAAATCTCAGTTCAGTAAGTCATCATTTGGGGCAGAACAATTTTACCGGCATGTTTTTTTTTTTTTTTTTTTTTTTGTTCTGGTTGTGAATGGAGGAAGGGGGCAAGATCAAGAGATATTTCTTTACTTACTGAGGTTTTCAGTGGTAACTCTCAGGACCTCAAAGGTTTGGGGACAATGACTCTGAGTAACCTGATACTGTCCTTTATCTCCTCTGCCCAGTCCTGGATTGGACTGGGCAGACTTGGAAATCATGCTCAGACTAGATGTCCCGGCCATGTGACCCCTCCTGGCTCTCCATGAATTTAAATAGGGTTGGTGTGATGTGTCTCGTTCTAACATCAAGACAGAAGCTTACCTGGAGGCTTTGTCCTCTTTTACCTGATATAAGGCCATCTGGGGAATGTAAGCCTTTACTAGTGCTGTTATTAAATTTTTGGGGAAAACTCAAGCTTCCAATTCAGCCTTTCTTATTAAAAATAAATCCAATCCCCCTTTCCAAGCTAAGGTTGTTTGCTTCTCCTTGAAACTCAAAATAGTAACCCAGGAAGAGGGACTACAGCAATGGGTCATGGATAGAAATTGTTTTGCTGCAATTGTAGCTCTGTGTTTGCTAAATGAAGATTTTCTCTGTGCAAAAGGATTATACCAGGATTGACTGATTCATTCATCCATCGAGAAATACTGAGCGTTGACAGCATATTCTACCAGGTTTACGGGGTATTCCAAAAAAGATCCCGAAAGTTTTTTAGACCTTGAGAAATTAACAGTGTGATTAGGGAATTGCGAAGCAACCAGAGAACGCTACCTAATTCACGATCATGTGTGAATAAATGCTGGGGAAAGACCGTGAAGGAAATGCGAAGGTATGGCCCCGTGGGAACGGTTTTTCGTGGTATGTAGTGTGTGATTCGGTGAGGAGGTGAAGGAGGGTATCCCAAAGGGGAGAGAGAAGAGCAGCATTCATCCAACACACAGTCCGCAGATACTTCTGGGCTATAACTTGGGTGCTAGATTCTGTACTGGACGTAGTGGCCAGCGGGGGGTGGGGCTACGGTCTGGGGAGAAGACAGAAAGGAACCCAGGCAGCAGCGAGGACAGAAAGGAAAGGTGGGAGTCACGCCTACCTACAAATTGTAACAACAAAGAAAAAGCACCAGAGGCGGCGAGAAAGACTAACAGGCAGGACTTGTACCTACATCGGTCCTTCCTGAAGAAGCGACACTTGCGTTTACTCCGGGAGCATAAGGACCAGGGTGGGTTTCAGGCAGAGGAACCAGCGTGCACAAGAGTACTGTGGAGGGAAAATGCTTGCCAAGTACGGGAAGTGAAGGAAGGCTGGTGCTGCTGGGCAGAGGGATTGAGGGGAAAAGAGAAGGGGCTACCAGCAGAAGTGAAGAGAAGGCAATGAGAAGGGCCTTTGCAGGCAGATGGCCAAAAGGCACGTGAAAAGATGCTCAGCTTCACTAATTATTAGAGAAATGCAAATCAAAACTACCGTGAGGTCCAGGTCAGAATGGTCATCAGCAAAAAGTCTACCAACAATACATGCTGGAAAGGGTGTGGAGAAGAGGGAGCCCTCCCACACCGTTGGTGGGAATGTAAGCTGATGCAACCATTACGGAAAACAGGTCGAAAGTTCCTTAAAAAGACTAAAAATAGAATTACCAGGGAGTTCTCTGATGGCCCAGTGGGTTAAGGCTCCTGCGCTCTCACTGAGAACGCTGACCGGAACGCTGCGGCTCTGGCTGCTGCTGTGTGGCACGGGTTTGATCCCTGGCCTGGGAACTCCCGCATGCTGCCTGTGTGGCAAAAAAGAAAAAAAAAATACAAAAACAGAAAACAAGAGAAAACCTGAAATAAACATTATGAGCCAGTAATCTCACTCCTGGGCCTATATCCAGAGAAAACCACAATTTGAAAAGATGCACGTGCACTCACGTGCAAGGGTGTGAGAGAAGGAAAGCTACCATGCGATAGAAGAGAGCCAGCCACAAACGGACAAGATGGGAAAAGCCAAGGTAAAACGTGTCTGTCCGTGGCCTCAAAGAGGGTCACCAGCGTCCTACAGAAGAGCGACCCGGAGGGAGGCTGGGGCTCACCCGGCCGCCTCTGCTGCCCAAACAGCACCCACACTCCCTGTTCAAAGCTATTCTGCACGACACAGTCCGCTCTCCCCAGCTCATTGATCCACTGTCTGTCCGCAGCGACAGCACAGTCATTCTCAAGGCCACGTCCCAGCTCCCTCTCCGGCCTCTCCAGCCGACACCCTGGTCCACAGCCCTTCCCCTCTTCCCCTGAATTCGTGTTCCTGCAGCCAGGACATGATTAGGATTCTGGTGGCGAGGGGCCCTGGGTTAGCGTTAGCTGCTGCCTTTAGTGTGTACCACTACCGCTCCCAGCAATGGGCTAAGCCCGCTGACCGAGAAGCACCAGAAAGCTCGCTGAAAGCAGTCAGCCCGGAGTCCACCTGCCTGGCTCCACAGGCAGGTGGGTCTCCACCATGAACTTGCAGAGCCTTGAGAGAACGCACACCTGCCCCACCCACAGAGATGGGCTAGGTCTGCATTAATTGTGTGCCTGGGAGTTCCCCTTGTGGCTCAGTGGTAACGAACCCGACCAGCATCCATGAAGATGCAGGTTTGATTGCTGACCTTGCTCAGTGGGTTAAGGATCCAGCATTGCTGTGAGCTGTGGTGTCGGTCACAGATGCAGCTCTGATTCCGAGTTGCTGTGGCCGTGGCGTAGGCTGGCAGCTACAGCTTTGATTTGACCCCTAGCCGGGGAACTTCCATATGCCACAGGTGCAGCCCTAAAAAAGACAAAATAAATAAATAAATGAATAAATAAATAAAATGAAATAAAATTGTGTGCCTGTATTTTCACAGTGGAGGGAACGATGCACAAAACTCAAAATCGTTGTCTACCGTCTTTTTTTCTCTTTGGTCACCAGGTCAGTAGACTCTCCTTAATTTCTTCTTGCCGTGTCCCATCCAGGCGCTTAGTGCCTCCCTTATTTCTTAATGTTTGGGTGTGTCTCCGTGCTCATGACCTCTGGTTCCCACAGTCTGATTAATCTTCCTCACACAAGGCATCTTGGCCCTCATCTGTTTTTGGTTATTTACCAGGTCAAGTCCCATCTCTCCCCTTTGATGGCCCAGGCCCTTCCTTCTGAGGTCCCAGATTGGGCAGCCGGCTTCCTTCCCAGACCAGCCCCCATGCCTGCCAGGTGGGCTCTTCCCTGGTCCCCTAACCCCTGTGCTCTCGGCGCCACACTTTTGTCAGTTTCCCTTTTGGCATGGAATGTCTTTCCTACGTCTCCTCCTTCAAGACACCCAGATCCCCCTGGTATCTTCCTGGGGAAGGTGGGTCCTGGTAGATGTGGAATTTGGAGGAAAAATCCCAACACATTTCCCATTGGTGGGTAGTAATGGTTCAGATCTGTTGTATAGATAATTATGGGACCAAAGGGTCATAGCTGGGTTTAGGGATAAAACTTGGGAGACCTTTGCATGCACTGGGGGTGGGGTGGGGAGTGAGGCTACCTCCCAGCTGAACTCTGCTCGAGGTTAGCAGGCAGGAAGAAGACAAAAAAATGCTTGAGGATGTGCAGGTAGCTGGAGAAAAAGCCCAGGGTTTAGGAGGACATCACGGCAAAGCCATCAAGCTCTCTATTGCAATGCACACGTCGTCTGGTAAATGAGATTAAGTCTGACTGAATCCGAGATCATTTATTTTTCTCCTGCCACTGAGAAAGGCTCCATGCTCCACCTATAGACTCTCCCTTTACAATAAGCCTGGTTATCACCACAAAGATTTTCCTCTGTGGGATGAGCTGCTGCTGTCAATTCAGCTTTTTTGTGTCTGAGATGCCTGCTGGGGTCTCCTCTCTTTGAGAACCCTCATTTCTCCAGCCTTTCATTGGCAGGGCTGGCCTTGCTTTTGCGTTGCCTCCCCATTTACACCATCACACCCTCCTAAGCATCTTTATGACACTGAGGACAAATAATCCCTTTTTTTTTCCTTTTTAGGCATGCACCCAAGGCATATGGAGGTTCCCAGGCTAGGGGTCCAATCAGAGCTGCAGCTGCAGGCTTACACCACAGCCACAGCAACACAGGAGCCGAGCTAAATCTGTGACTTACACTGCAGCTTACGGACAGATCCTTAACCCACTGAGGGAGGCCAGGGTTCAAACCCGAATCCTCACAGACACTATATCAAGTTCTTAACCCGCCAAGCCACAATGGGAACTCCCTAAAATTTTTATATTTATTTGTGATCTCAACTAATATGAACGAGTAGGACAGGGTGACGTGCAAAGACCACAGGATGAGGAGCCAAAGACCTTGAGTCACATTTTTATCTAGTTTTGTAACTGAAAGTTTCTGAAATTTGGTCTCCTCACCTGTAAAATGAAGATAATAAGTCTGTCTCAGAGGGGTGTTAGGACAGGAGCCCTGAGTAAGCCTTGAGTAAGATAGAACTTTCTGTCCTTTTGGGTACTTCGCAAAAATAAAGACAAATTAGTATCTTTGGGAGGGTAATAGTTTTGTTCTTGCAATGCATTCTAAAAAGAAAAGAATAAATGCAGTTCTCAATAATAGTGTAATTGGGCTGTGAAAAATCTAAGCCTACCTTTTTTTTTTGAGGGTGGAGCGCTCATGGCATATGGAAGTTTCCAGGCCAAGAATCGAATCTGAGCTGCAGCTGCCACCTACACCACAGCTGCAGCAATGTGGGATCCTTAAACTGCTGAGCCACAGCAAGAACTCCTAAGTCCATTTTTAAAACAAGTAATTTCTAATGGAAATTCCTGTTAAACATTAAAATGTTAACTAACGCTACACTTGCTGTTCAAAGCAAGATGGCACAGTTAGAAACAAACAGTTAAAGCTTAAGTTGAAATCTTGGGATTTTTGAGAAGTGAGGGGCCATGGCAGCAGTTTCTAACGAGGGTCTCTTGAACATGGGAAGTGAAATCTCATTCCGTTTTTTTCCTTTTTTTTTTTTTTTTTTTTTTTTTTTGCTTTTTAGGGCCACAATCTAGGCATATGGAAGTTCCCAGGCTAGGGGTTCAATCAGAGCTACAGCTGCTGGCCTACTCCACAGCCACAGCAACAAGGGATTCTAGCCGTATCCGCGAACAATACCACAGTTCGTTGCAACACCAGATCTTTAACCCACTGAACGAGGCCAGGGATCGAACCCGCAACCTTAATGGATCCTAGTCGGGTTCACTAACCGCTGAGCTATGGAGAGAACTCCTCATTAGGTTTTGTAATCAGACTATGTGCTAAGAGACAATATCAGAGAAGCCTCAAAATAAACCTTGTTCACGGAGAACCAAAGATCCTTGATGAACTTAGCATTCAGGATGCCTCTTTGATTTTCTATGACATCCTAAAGGGCTCAAGCATCTGCCATGATGGAGTCTTAAAAGCTGGGAGTTGCAGGTCTGGCCTAGGAGTATGAGCCCAAGACAAGCCACACCATCCAATCCTTACAGAGAATGCTGTTAAATTGGGGAGAAGGGGAGTTCCCGTCATGGCTCAGTGGTTAATGAATCCAACTAGGAACCATGAGGCTGTGGGTCTGATCCCTGGCCTTGCTCAGTGGGTTAAGGATCTGACGTTGCCGTGAGCTGTGGGTCTCATACGTGGCTCGGATCCCGCGTTGCTGTGGCTGTGGCGAAGGTCGGCAGCTACAGCTCCGATTAGACCCCTAGCCTGGGAACCTCCATATGCCACGACTGCGGCCCTAGAAAAGGCAAAAAGACCAAAAAAAAAAAAAAGGCGGGGGAGAAGGTTAACTGCTCCTGCAGCCCCAAAGTCCCTTTCTTTTAGCTACACCAGCTTTAATGGATAGTTTAACAATCTTTCATCAAGAACAATCATACCCATAATGGGCAATTTATATAAAATTACATTTAAAAAAATTTATTGCTTCTTTCTATTAATAAAAGTTAAAGACCTACAGTGACATTTAAGCCCTCTTTTATCTCTAGTTTTTAATCTCCCAGTGCCTTTTATTTTTTGTGCCAAGAACAGCCCAATTATTTCTCCAGACTACGAAAGCTTTAATAGACACGGTGTCTTAGCTGAACGAAGCAGAGTATCTAAATAACACAGTACGTGGCCAGAAACGACAAATTATAGACATCTGGCTGTTTCTCCAAAGCAGTATTAAGCAAGGAAAGAAACGATTCCCAAGCTGAAACAAATAAGGGGATTCAAAAAAAGATAATAAAAAAGATATGTTCAAGTGCTGTTCAAAGGCTTTTAGACATGGTTACTCCAGCCCCTAGTACCAGTAAAAACAATAACAGAAACAACAGCAGCAAAGTTCATTAAAAACGACTGAACTTAAATACCAGGAAAATTCCAAGGAAATCATAACCATCTTTCAAGTATTAGCTCATTTATCCTGGGCTGCAGTCTCGTGGGATGGACAGGAACCACGACCACTGAGCCCTAGGCTCTCTGTTACTTTCTTTCACATTTATTACCTCATGTAATACAACAGACCCGGGAACTATTATCCGCTTTGCTTTCTCCTTTGGTAACTGAAAAGCAGAGAGCTGAACAAATCATTTACCCAATGGCGTGTGGCTGGTAAATGCAGGAGGATTTACATTCAGAATTATCTGACCTCAAAGAGTGTGGCCCCTTGATTGCAATGTCACCTCTAAAGCTTTGGATGCTCATCTGAGAGGCTTTTTTTCCTTTTCTTTTTAGGGTTGCACCTGCAGCATACAGAAGTTCCCACACTAGGGGTCGAATCAGAGCTACAGCTTCTGGCGTTGCCGTGAGCTACACCACAGCTCACGGCAACGCCAGATCCTTAACCCACTGAGCAAGGCCAGGGATCAAACCCTCATCCTCATGGATACTAGTGAGGTTCTTAACCTTCTGAGCCACCATGGAATCTCCTTTTCTGGTTAAATTTTTCTCCCAGTTTTATTGAGATATAGCTGATAGAAAGCACTGCATAAGTTTAAGGTGGGAGTTCCCATCGTGGCGCAGCATAAATGAATCCGATTAGTATCCATGAGGACACAGGTTTGATCCCTGGTCTCGTTCAGTGGGTTAAGGATCCGGCATTGCCATGAGCTATGGTGTAGGTCACAGATGAGGCTCGGATTGTGCACTGCTGTGGCTGTGGCATGGACCAGCAGCTGCAGCTCCAATTCAAACCCTAGCCAGGGAACTTCCATATGCTGAGGGTGCGGCCCTAAAAAGAAAAAAAAAAGGAAAAAGTTTAAGGTGTATAGCATAAATATTTGACTTACATACATCATGAAGTGATTATGACAATAAGTTTAGTGAACAGTTATCATCTCATATAGATACAAAATAAACTTTTTTTCTTATAATAGACAACCTTCATATACAATGTACAACCATGTAAATTGTACTTATCCTGCTGTACATCACACCATTAAAACTTATTTATGTTATACCTGGAAGTCTGTACTTTTTAACTCCTTTCATCCAGTTCCTGCCCCCTGCACACAACCCCTGCCTCCAGTAACTACAGATCTAATCTCTTTTTCTGTGAGTTCGTTTGGTTTTGAAATATAATTGACCTACAACACTGTGCTGATCCTGAAGCGCAGCAGTGTGATTAGATATTTCCACACATTTCAAAATGATCACCACTGGGAGACTCTTAATACACAGTTGTTTATTGACTGATGAGAGCAGGCAAAACCACTTTTAGCTCCACCCAAATTTCCTTCCACTGAACCTTGACGTAGAAGATGAGGAGGCAAAAAAAAAAAAAAAGAGGAAAATGTTTTCATGGAGGGGTAGATAATAGGGGCCATTTGGGTGGTTTGACCCTATTAAAAGAAAGGTGAAATATTAATAAGTAATGATAATATGATAGTAATAATGAAAGGTAATGTTTTAATAGTTTACAAAATATTTTTCATATTCACCACACTGTTTATGATGAAAACCAACCAGAATCATGGGAACTACAATTGTTTTCTACGTAATGCAAGAACTGACTCCCCTTTTGAAAGGTTTTATAGTGAATGATAAAAATAGCATTGGTCTGATGTGCGCAGGCTGTGGGGACCTCCCCGGCTGCCGTTCCCAGCCCCTCACGGAACAAAGCCCCCCGCCCTCGACTTCTCCACTTCAGAGGAGGCCAAGGACTACGGGCTGTAGGGTGGGGAGTTTAGTGAAGATGATGTAAATATGTAAATGATATATGTATATATGTAAATGATATATGTATACATGCAAATGATATATGTATACATGTAAATGATGTATATATGTAAATGATGTATATTGAAGATGATGTAAATCAGTGAAGGAAGATGAAGTGGATGGTGAAGAGCAGGAAACCAAGGGTAGAAAAAGAAAGGCTTGGAGCATTCCGTCCAGAAAGAGAAAACAAGGTGGCCTCTCCTTAGAAGAAGAGGAAGATGCCGTGGAGGAATCTGGAGGAAGCAGCAGTGAGGAGAAAGAAGCAGCTGCAGAGCAGGAGAAAGGCAGTGGGTCAAAGGATGCATGAAAAAAGGAGGATGAGCCATGGGCTGGTCTCCTTAATGATGTAGGACCAAAATCAAAAGTGCCTCCGAGTACCAGGTTAAAAGAGAAGAGGAGACTGAAGAGACAAGGTTGAATAAATTGTTGGTCAAAGCAGAAGAGGTGGAGCAATCTAAAGAAACAGAAAAAGCGAAAATCACCACGGTGTTTGATTCTGCTGGTGAAGAAGTCAGGGTGACTGAAGAAGTGCATGTTACCTCTAAAGAAGCCAAATCCTTCTTCAAGCAAAATAAGAAAGAAAAACCACAGGCTAATGTCCCTTCAGCTCTGTGGTCACCTGCTGCCGGGTCACGGTTAAGAAGACCAGGTGGCATGAGCAGCCTCTGGGGGAAAATCGGAGCCAAGAAGCAAAAGATGAACACCAAGTGGACTGGGAGCGCTTCAGGGAGGAAGAGGGCATTGGCGAAGAACCAGCCATCCAACGTCGGGGGACGGGGGTGCCCTGAACAGAAAGTTTTTCTGGACTGAAAGGATCACAGGTAGTTTGAAATCAAGGCTGAGCAAAATGAAACCCTGATGTGATGGGGAACCTACAGCAGCTTAGTCCTGTTTAAACCACGAGCCTGTGTCTGTGAAATGTTTCCTCTGCTTCTCATTGACTGTTTCCCCAGCCAGGTCTTTTTTTCTATATGAATTTCTGTCTTTGTGTCTTGATCTCACATGGTTTGATGCAATCCACTTTTAACAGTCTGTCCTTGAAAAATAAATACGAGTTGAAAAAAAATTACATTGGTTTTGACTGCCACTTGATTCAGATTCTTATGTAATGATCTCCCTAAGGTTTGGTGAAATGTGTTTCTTGCCTTCTCATTATCACCCTATTCGTCTTACCTCCCGGATCTTCCCCTCAGTATCTCAGTGACTGACTCCCAATCCGCTGACTGGGTTGCTCAACCCAGAAACCTTGGAATCCATCATCCTTGGCGCCACACTGCAGTAAAATCCTATCTCCAGAGCACTCTTAGACTCTGCTTACTTCTCTGTGCTGTCAGTTGTGACTGCCTTGGTTCAGGCCGCGGTCTCTTGCTCTCAGATTTTATGGGTTCCTCACTAATTTGCCCATATTCCTTTTGCTTTTGCCTCAGTTTTTTCTTCGTATTGATGACAGAGCATTCTTTCCAAACAGAAATTCAATTACGTTGCCTTCAGGCGTAATTCTCTTTAAAGGGTCCCTATGACTCCCAGGGATTTAAAGACCTTTTACTTCTTCTCACGGCAATTCCTCCCCACTACCACCCCTCTCCAAATACCTACAAATAAAATCTTCAGCACACAGAACAACTTGCAGTTCCTTTGCATAAGTCATGGTCCTTTTTCCATCAGGGCTTTTCTGCATAGGGTTTCCACAGCCTGAAAACAATGACTCTGTTCGACTATCAGGTTTGGGGCACCAGTAGATGGTGTCCCAATGGGATACTAGTAGCCAGTCCCAAAGAATTTCTGTGAGGAGTAACTGTGCCTGTAAAACACTTAGAATGCTCTTTGGCACATAACTATGTTCCATCAACGGTAACCACCTCTACTCTGCTAACATCTCTCTAGGCGTTGGGTTAACTCCTATGTTTCATCTATTTTTTATTTTTTATTACTTAATGAATTTTATTACATTTATAGGTGTACAAATGTAATAAAATCATCACAACCAAATTTTATAGAATTTCCATCCCAAACCCTCAGTGCATCCCCCCCGCCGCCACAACTTGTCTCATTTGGAAACCATAAGTTTTCCAAAGTCTGTGAGTCAGTATCTATCTGTTCTGCAAAGAAGTTCACTGTGTCCTTTTTTTGGATTCCACATGTAACTGGTAGCATTTGATGTTGGTGTCTCATTGACTGACTTCATTTAGCATGATAATTTCTAGGTCCATCCATGTTGCTATAAATGCTGTTATTTTGTTTCTTTTAATGGCTGAGTAATAGTCCATTGTGTATATGTATCACATCTTCTTTATCCACTCCTCTGTCGATAGACATTTAGGTTGTTTCCATGACTTGGCTATTGTATAGAGTGTTGCAACGAACACTGGAGTACAGGTGTCTTTTTGAGTCATGGTTTTCTCTGGATAGATGCCCAGGAGTGGGGTTATTGCATCAAATGATAATCCTATTTTTAGTTTTCTAAGGAATTCCTATCTCTTAGATCTTAGGCTCCTTGTGAAAGTCCTTCTTCATCACCAGGGCTGGCTTACACGTGCCTTCTATGTGTCACCACAGCACCCTTTATTGAATTCCTTCGAAACCAAATCATCATGGCTTGTGCACTGTGTGTCCCGCTAATTGGAATGTAACTTCTGTGAGATTAAGGACTGGGTCTTGTTCATTACGGTACCACCAGCGCTCGGGGCCACAGATGTTCAGTAAATACTTGCAGAATAATTGAATCAGCTAGCTGGAGTGAACTTTGACTATCCTTGCAGCTACAGCATCCGGATAGATCTCACTTGCTCTCTTCTTTCTAATGGCCGCACCCATGGCAGTTGGAAGTTCCCAGGCCAGAACTGAATCTGAGCCACAGCTGTGACCTACGCCACAGCTCAGCAACACTGGATCTTTTAACCCACTGCACTGGGCCGAGGAGCGAACCTGCACCTCCACAGTGAGCCCAGTCGGATTCCTAACCCACTGCACCATAGCAGCAACTCCCACATCTCTCTAAGCGGGTAAGAATACTTTATCTTTGTAGAGTGCTTTGCAGGTTTACAGAGCGCTATAGATGTATAACAACCTCATTAATGTACAACCGCATTTCCCCCACCTTTTTATTTTGAAAAATTTGTTTTTTTAAAATTGAATTTTCTTACATTTATAGTTGTACAATGATCATCACATCCCAATTTTACAGCATCGCCAGCCCATCTCCCCCACCCCCTGCCAACCTGTCTCCTTTGGAAACCATAAATTTTTCGAAGTCTGTGAATCAGTATCTGTATTTTGAAAAATTTGAATACTTACATATTCTTCTCCTAGCTTTACCAACTGATGAATTTTGACACATTTGCTTTATGTGTCTCTCTATAAGCACAAACATATTTTTTCCAAACCATTTGAGAGTAACCGGCAGATTATCAACATTTCAGCGTGTTAGAAGACCCCCCCACACCGGCACCCCCAAGGGGTCCTGTGATATAAGTGGGGCAGTGGGCTTTCTTGAGACCTAGGGTAGGGAAATAACCTGCTCAAAGCCTCAAACCATTCAGTCTGGAGTTATTAACCACTGGCTTGGGGCTTTTTACATTGTACAACTCTGCCTCCATGCTAAGTTCATTTAATGCTGAATATGTGACAGAATTTATTGGTAGAAATAGATCACTCATCTTTTCTCACACATTCAACTTGTAAATTCTGATGAGTTGGGTATCAAAAAACAAAATGTTTGGAAAAGTGGTAAAGGAGAGAATATTCTTGGGAGATTACGTGTTCTGTTTCCTATTTTACCTTTCTTTTCTCAATTTCTTTTTTTTTTTAGGACTGCCCCTGCAGCATACGGAAGTTTCCAGGCTAGGGGTTGAGTTGGAACTGAGCACCCAGCACTTTCCCAGACTGTCAGGGAAAACGAGAGTGTCCCTACCTGTCACCTCCCCTTCGCTTTTTAGCCTCCTCCCCTTTCCCTAAATTTTAAAAATTTTTTTGCCTTGTTAGGGCTGCACTCCTGGCATATGGAGGTTCCCAGGCTAGGTCGAATCGGAACTGTAGCTGCTAGCCTACACCACAGCCACTGCAACATGGGATCTGAGCCTCATCTGTGACCTACACCACAGCTCACGACAATGCCGGATCCTTAACCCACTGAGCGAGGCCAGGGATCAAATCTGCATCATCATAGATGCTAGTCAGATTCGTTTCTGTTGAGCCACGACTGGAAATCCTAGCCTCCTCCCTTTTTAAAGAGGTCTACATTCATTTCTGAGGCCCCTGTAATCTCTTTCTATTTTCACTTTTCTAGGTCTTTCTCCTCAGCTTTCTGTGCCTCCTTCTGGTTTCTCCCTGTATCCTGCTACTGACTATGTTATTTAAACAACAGAACTTAGGAGTTCCCATTGTGGCTCAGCAGGTTAAGAACATGACATAGTCACCGTGAGGATATGGATTCAATCCCTGGCTTTGATCACTGGGTTAAGCATCTGGTGTTGCTGCAAGCTGCCGTGTGAGTTGCAGATGTGGCTCTGATCCAGCGTAGGTCACAGCTGCAGCTCTGATTTGACCCGCTAGCCAGGGAACTTCCATATGCTGCAAGTGCAACTCTACAAAGAAAAAAAAATAACAAAACTTAAAGAATGCCAGGCTGTTATTCTTGGCAGACAGCACAATACAACTACGGGTCTTAGAAAAAAATCTTATAAGTAAGTAATAATTCCGTTTGATTAGTTTATGTGCAAAATGATTCTAAAAGCCTCCCTTCTTAGGCAGGCTAACGTTTTCTTCAATTAGAGTATCATCAACATGTTTACAAGCCTGCCTCTTTCCATCACCAGAGACATTGCTTTCTTCGGAATCTCAGATCTTCCTTTCATAGTGCAATAATTTCACCAAATTCTGACCCCGAGGTAACTGCTTACGCAACCATCCATTAATAAATAGGTACTGAGTGCCTGCCACGTGCCAGGAAATGGTGTGAGGGGTCGAGAGCCTGCTTCATTACCCTTGTCGTTTTCCAGCATTCAAGGTCAACTCTTGATCAAAGCACAAGGAAATGGCCTTGTCCCTTAAACACAGAGCCCACATCGTCTCAGACTGGCGGTGAAGGAAGGCTCTTCACAAGGGCAAGGTCTGCTGGACCTCAGAGTCCCGGCTCCTGGCCCTAAGCGCCACCTCCGCTGCAGAGGGTCCGTGCCCCCTCCCCAAGTGGCCGCGGTCAGACCTCTCTGCAAGAGGCGCTCGTCTTCCTTTAACAAGATTTATTTCTTCAAACTATCCTGCAAGTGAAGACACGGTTGGGGGTGGTTGGACCACAGTTTGCCAAAGGAGCCGCCTGCAGCCAGGCAGAGCTTGCCCTCAGGTGTGCGAGGATCTGTGCTCAGAAGAGCCCAGTGCTCGATGTAAGGCTCTGCTGTTACCGTCTTGAAATTCTTAATACTTTCGAACAAGAGCCCCGTTTTCATTTGCAGCGGGGCCCACAAATCATACGAACGGTCCTGCCACCCTCCAGTCCGCAGAAAAAGGGTGATTTGTGCTTAGGCTGTGGCTCCTCACAGGGGCGCCTCCTCCTTCCAGAGGCTTGGCTTTAAGAGAGACGCTGTCTCGCTCTTTTAACCCGGAACCCAATCCTTCGCATCTTCTTACAGCGTTGGGATTCCACTCCCCTTTAGGTCTCCCTCTCAGTTCTGGGGTCTTCTCTGAGGCCCATCTCTTCCTTGAGTCCCAACCCTGGGAACGGTGTCTGTCTTCAGAAACATGGCAGCTACCTGTCAAGTCCTAAGTACAATATCCAGAGTAGAGCGTGCGCCACACCAGGATCATGCGGTCACACACACACACACACACACAGACACACACACACCAGCAGAGGGGTTCACACTATGATAGATTAATGGGGGGGAGTCATGTGCGGTGAAGTATCAGGCAGATGAGAAAACGCAGAGATCCCGGCACTGCAGAATCTGCTCCTACTCTATGGCAGGAAACTCCCTCCCTCCTCATCTTTCCCTTCAAAGTAAAACAAAACAGTAGCTCAAACTACGATACTCATCCGCTTTGTGATTTTGGGTAAGACACTTACCCTTCTGTCTCTTGTCTTTCCCTTAGGGATGAGCTTAACGATCTCTTCTGGATCTAAACTTCTCTTACTAAGGGATTCCATCAGCTTAGCACTAAAAGTGTATTCTCTCTCTCTTTTTTTTTTTCCCTTTTTAGGGCCACACCAGTGGCACACAGAAATTCTCAGGCTAGGGGTTGAGTTGGAGCTGCAGCCGCCAGCCTACACCACAGCCACAACCACAGCCACGCCAGATCAGAGCCACATCTGTGACCTAAGCCGAGCTCATGGCAACGCTGGACACCGAACCCACTAAGCAGGGCTAGGGTTTGAACCCGCATCCTCACAGACACCATGTTGGGTTTTTAACCCTGCTGAGCCACAATGGGAACTCCCGAAAAGTGTGTTCTTATAACGAGAGCTTACTGGGTAAGGATGTAAAGACAGTTGCAGTGAGGGGCTGGGAAATTAGCGCCTGAGGTAAATCCCACATTTTTTTTTTTTTTTTGGTCTTTTTGCCTTATCTAGGGCCGCACCCACAGCATGTGGAGGTTCCCAGGCTAGGGGTCTAACAGGCGCTATAGCTGCCGGCCTTCGCCACAGCCACAGCAACGCGGGATCCGAGCTGCGTCTGCGACCTACACCACAGCTCACGGCAACGCCGGATCCTTAACCCACTGAGCAAGGCCACAGCCACAGCAACGCGGGATTCGAGCTGTGTTTGCAACTTACACCACAGCTCACGGCAACGCCGGATCCTTAACCCACTGAGCAAGGCCAGGGATCGAACCCACAACCTCAAGGCTCCTAGTCGGATTCGTTAACCACTGAGCCACGACGGGAACTCCAAATCCCACAGTTTAAGTTCTTCCTACCACCCCAGTTTGAAACCACCGTGAACTCTTCTTTCAAGAGGGCTGCATCACACCCTACGGCCAATTACTGTGAGAAACGGTTCTCTCATTCAAAGGCATGACATTTCTTTGAAAAGACAGGACACTTAAGAAAGAGTCTCCTGATTAGCCTTCAATGTGCCCGGGTCAGGCAGCACGTAGGAATCACATTCTGAAAAAATTAACCAAGGGCGGCTGAGGAGAATTGTCGTAAAGAACTCGCTTTTCTTCTATTACGATGATCACGTAAGAGAGCTGTAACGAGAAGGAAACGAATGAAGAGAGAAGCGAGAACAAGGGCAGGGCAGTGGCGCACTGCGTGCGTCGAGCCGAATACGGGGTTGGGGCGTAGATTAAGAGGAAAACAGATACTATTTGTTAGCAGATTAAGCAGAAAATCAATCAGCCAGGATGCTCATAACTGCTTTATCAAATGGCTGAGGAAGCTGTTTAGTCCTCTGTTTCTTCAGTTAACCATGAAGGGTTAACGTTAGACATGAAAAGGAAAAAAGTGGATCAATTATACAGAACTGTGGGATTTATTACTGCTCCAGGCTGAGGGTTTATCCTCCTGGGAGTTACAGCGGGAGCAGCTTTGAGCAAATTCCAAATTTTCAGATGGGTTCTCCATGTCTTCCCTCCATTCAGCTCCCGATGTCGTGCATACATAATTTATCGCGGCTGCCATTACTGCGGCGGCCTGAGCGATCCTCTGGCTCTCTGTCTGCAGAAGGAGACTCAGTCTGCATTTGCAACCGCTAAACTTAAAAGGAGCTGGTTAATTCTGTGTCTGTTTCAGGGGTCTCATTTCCTAGAAGGACGTCTAAGGAAAGAGACGGCGGGAACTGAGTTTGATTTTGGCTCGGAAGCCCAGTTACCTCTAATCTCCGCATCTCGTTGGTGTAGGCAACTGATGCTTATAGAAGAAGTGTGTGTGTGTGTTTTCCCCTCCTGGGGTTTCTTTTCACTTCACTAAATAGTTGCTGGAGTTTAATAAACTTGTCCTGCTGGTAAACTCCGAAGCAGAACCTCTCTCTAATCTTGTAGTTTATAGAGGAAAGGGTAAGTTGGAGAGGTAACGATTACACAGGTAATTAAGTAGATGCATGTGGTCCAAACAGATGATCATTCCAGTAATTTAGATTCATCCAGTTATAGAGGGCAAGTTAACCGGATAAGCTCTTCCTTCTGCCCTGTGTAGCTAGTCAATTTTATAGTAACATCAGTTCCTCCTATTTCATTTGGGGCCCCCCTGATCCTTCCTTTCAAGCAGCATCATAGATACAGTTACATACCTACAGACATGGAGTTTAGCTACTTCACCACACATTATAGGTATTTCAATACAGTGTGATAGAGGGTAGCTATTTGACCCTAATGCCAGAAATGAAAGCCTCTTTTATTTTCTTCCTTTTCCCTTAAACGCATATAAATTTCTTAACCACCTATTTAATCAGTCACTCAGACAGGACACAATTTGTCCTTTGTAAACATTCAGAGAAATTTTGTTTCATCTTGTAAAGCGACAATAGCTTCTTTCGATTGATAAGGAAAAATGAAATGGTCCCATGTGAAATGTACTCTGATGGGACAGGAAGGGCCTGGTAGGCAGGGAAGGATTCTTCATCACCCCATGACCTTTGCCCCCCGTGATCATGTTCTATTACAGAGTAAGACTATTTTCCGGATGGTAAATAAGGCTGCTAATAGGTTGACCTTAAGATAAGAAGACCGGGAGTTCCATTCATGGCTCGGTGGCCAACGAACCCAACTAGGAACCATGAGGATGCAGGTTCAAACCACGGCCTTGCTCAGTGGGTTGAGGATCTGGTGTTGCCATGAGCTGTGGTGTAGGTCAGACGTGGCTCGGATCCTGCATTGCCGCAACTGTGGCGTAGGCAGGAAGCCGTAGCTCCAATTCGACCCCTAGCCTGGGAAACTCCTTATGCCTTAGGTGTGGCCCTAAAAAAATCAAAGCAATTTGCTGGTCTAATCTAATCAGAGGAGCTCTGTAAAAGGAGGATGTTTTCTCCAGTTGGTAGCGGAAGGGGTGATTACAGAGATTCCAAACCAGAGAAGGATCTGAGGTGATGCTAAGAGCTTAAGGTGCAAGGGCTTGGAGAGCACCTGTTGGGAATTGAGAGTAACCTCTGGCCAGCAGCCAGAAAGAACACAGGAACCTCATTCTTACAACCACAGGGACCTAGATTCTGTCAACCCCCAAAATGACTTTGAAGCAGATTCTTCCCCAAAGCCTCCAGGAAAGAGCCCAGTCCAGCTAACAGCCTGATTTCAGTCTTGTGAGACTCTCCGGAGAGAATGCCCTTGAGCCCTCCTTGGACCCCTGACCTACCAAACTGTGAGCTAGTAAATGGGTGTTAAATTGCAGTGTTGGCTGTCATTTGTTATGCAGAGTTAGAAAATCAATGCGGGAGTTCCTGTGGTGACTCAGCAGGTTAAGAACCTGACTAGTACTGCAACAGAGCAGGGCCTGTGGGGCTCCGTGGCACAAAAGCTTATGTCCCCCATTGCTTTTTAGGAAATAGGTCTCTTTCAGCCTCCTTGACCTTCCTTGAGTTCTAACAGTTGCTAATCAGGGAAGGGAGGGGATGCAGAGACCCTGAAGGAGCAGTTAAGAGACAATAGTGCGGCCTTGGGCTGGCGTCCTGGTTTCTCCTCAAGGAATACACGGACAGTATCTTTGAGTTCTTCCACAAAACTGAAACCCCCAACAAATGGAAGATGTTAATGAAGCATTCTTCATTCCAAAAGAAGGATCATCAGAAAAAATCCTGCGAGCACCTAAACGCCAGCTTTGGAAAACAATGCAAGCTAGCACCTACTCCATCCTCATCAGTGACCCCATTTTCTACTCCCGAACTATAAAACCACCTCCTATTTGCTCCCAAAGGAGGACACAGTCTTTAGGGCATTAGCTTCCTTTGCCTGGCAGAGCAATAAAGCTGCTTCTTTTCTCCTTCTCCCAAAACTCTGTCTCCACGTTTGTATTCAGCACCAGAGGACAGAGGCTGAGTTTTGGCAACAGTATGCAAGAGGATGCGGGTTCGATCCCTGTCCTCATTCAGTGGGTTAAGTACCCGGGGTGCCATGAGCTGTGGTGTAGGTCGCAGACGCAGCTCAGATCTGTCATTGCTGCGGCTGTGGCGTAGGCCAGTAGCTGCAGCTCTGATTCGACCCCTAGCCTGGGAACCTCCATATGCCACAGGTATGGCCCTAAAAGGAAAAAGAAAAAAGAGAAAACCAGTGCAGGCATATTTCTCCATCATCTGTCAACTTAAGAAAAAACAAAAAAGCAGTAGTGATTTTTCTCTGACACCTTCTTCTCATGGAAGAGCAATGCTGTTACCTTCAGGAGACACCCTGTACCCTTGACAATACCAGCTCCTATGCTCGAACTGTGAGCAGAGAGGATAACGCAATAGAGTTTGCTATTGGCAAGAAAAGGTCAGTTTAGAGAAATTCTGAATACTTTTCCGTGAAAAGGCAGGTCATTGCATCTGACGCGAAAGCAGTACTCTGAGTTATAATGTCAAGCTACCGTCAGCACATTACTCTCTCAGAAGCCAACCCCTCTGCTTCCATTTTTTCAAGCTGAAGCCATGTCCCCGATATTCACCTCTGGTCGTGGGCTCCCCTCCCTCGAGAGGCCCCAGGTCTCTGCAGCAAAGTGGAACGCTGCTCATTCAACTAGGTGCTGACCTTCCATCACCTTTCTCTGTAACTACCTTTCCAGCTTCCTTCCTTACGTCCATAGAGACCTAAACTTGGCAAACATTTAGTTTTCAAAACATGCCAGAGACTTTGCTAACTTCCCTCACGCTCTTTCTTCCACTGATGATGTCCTGTCCTTATTTCTTGTTGTAGAAATTGTACCTGTCCTTCAGTATTCAGCTCAGAAAGCGCTTTCCCCAAGTACCTTTTTGTAGATGTTTCCAGGCAGAAGTCTATGTTCCTTCTTTTGTGTTTCCAAAGTATTCAAAAACAGCTTTTTCTCTTTGTTATATAAATGCCTGTAACTTAACAATGCTAAGTTACATTAAGAATAACAGTTCAGGAGCTCCTCCTGTGGCAAAACAGGATCAGTGGCATCTCTGCAGTGCCAGGATGCAGGTTTGATCCCTGGCCCCACACAGTGGGTTAAAGGATCTAGCATTGCCACAGCTGTGGTGTAGGTTGCAACTGTGGCTCAGATCGGATCCCTGGCGTGGAACCTCCACATGCCACAGGGTGGCCAAAGAAATAAAAGAAAAAAGAGAAAAACAAAAAAGAACAACTTCTTGTATATACATACAACTGCTAAAGCCTGGCACAGTTCATTAGCAGGTGTCTATGGAACTGAGGTTCTAATCCAGTGAGGTAAGCAAGATAATCAGGTGATACAAAAATAGCTGTCCTTTTCCTTTAACTATGCAAATTGGCATATTGCTTGTTACTTTCTCTTTCAGTTTCCAGACTTGGCGCTTCCCCCAACATCTATAAGACATGACTCAACCACCACAGTCCATCCTTAGTTATTTCAGACTTGGATTATTTTAACAGCATCATCTCCCTGCCTTGGGTCCATAATATCCTCACAATCTGATACATGCCTCCAAAGCAAAACCTCGGTGGCCGTCGAAAAACTGCTTTTTATCAAGACACAATCTACCTCAAAACCCGACAGTATCTCTCCATCACCTACAGCTGTTCTGTCCAGTAGGGCAGTCACTCGTCACGAGCCATTAGCACAGCACTACTGCAGGTGTTAAGTACCCAGAGATTTTAAAGGCATAGAATGAAGGCAAGAATGTAAAATATCTCATTAATAATGTTCATATTGATTATATTGATTATATGTTATAGTATACGAAATGCCATAGTGCCCATAGTAGGTAAAAGCATATATATCACACAAATTGATTCACCTGTTTCTTTTTACCTTTTTTAATGAGGCCACTTAAGTCTTAAAATTAATGTATATGGCCTGCGTTATATGCTGTAGACAGTGCTACCCCAGGGCATAAAGTCCCAGCATCGTATATAATTCACATTTGACCTCATTCTCCTTTAAATTTTTTTTTTTCTTTTTATGGCTGTACCCGCAGCATATGGAAGTTCCTGGGCTAGGGGTCAAACTGGAGCTGCAGCTGAGGCTTACGCCACAGCCATAGCAACACCAGATCTGAGCCACATCTGTGACCTACACTGCAGCTTGAGACAACGCCAGATCCTTAACCCACTGAGTAGGGCCAGGGATGGGACCCGCATCCTCACGGAGAAAACATTGGGTCCTTAACACCCTGAGCCACCATGGGAACTCCTCATTCTCCCTTGACAGCCTCATCTCTCACGTCTCACACATTAAATGCTCCTCATGGGTGGTATTTTTCCCAGAGACTCTGTTCTTACTGCTTTCCTCTGGCCACATTATTTCTTATATGACTTTCTCTCCTACCACTTTGCTTATCAACATCTTATCCCTTCTTCCAGGCTCATTTTAGTGCCACTGCCTACAAGAAACCTTCTCTGATCTCATCAACTGAATGGATTTTTTTTCCCTAAAGAAAAGATTCCCTAAAGAAAAGATTTGAGAATATATTTTTTTGTCTTCTATTACATTGTAAGTACTTAGAGGATAAGGACTGTTTAATATATCTGCATGTGTCTCCACAAATAGCATAGTGACTTCCCTCAGTGACGATCAAAGTGTGATGCATGAGTGAATGGAGGGATGCTATTTAGGAGAGAAGTGATGGGTTATACACATGATGTGTATATATGTATAGACATCATTATGTATATATATATATATATATATATATATATATATACACACACTCAAGTATCATTTTATAATTTAATGACTAGGTAAAGATCAACATGATTCTCTGAGTCTTTGGAAGAGAATCAAGAATGAAAATCTACACAGAGAAAGAGACATAGAACTGGAGAGTATCATGTCCATTTCCTCCTTCTTATAGATACAGGAACTCTGGATGGAGAAGATGGGTGATCCTTGCTTGGTGTAAGCCATGGGCAAAGTATTATTCCTGTATCTCTGTGCTCAGTGCAGGACCAGATGCTTAAAGAGTCAATATACACTGTCCGATCCTTAACGCACTATGCTGGGCTGGGGATTGAACCTGTGCCTCCACAGAGACCAGGTGGATCATTAACCCACTGCGCCACAGTGGGAACTCTGCTAATTTCTTATTCTTCAGAATATTCTCTTCAAAACACAATTTTTTGGGTTCAGTATGGGTGGAAAGAAAGCAGCCTTGCTTGTTTTCAAGAGTTTTATCCAATATAACAAGAATTAGAACAGTTGCTAAGTAGCTCCCCCCCCAAACTTCATACTGGGGATATTCTTGCTCCATTTCTGAAACTCCAGTGATGAGATAGTAAACAATAACTTTTGGGGGACTGTACAGGTGGAATCCTCTCCTCTGCTTAAAATTAGGAGACTTGTAAATTCCCTTTGTGGCTCAGTGGTTAACGAACCCGACTAGGATCTATGAGGCTGTGGGTTCAATCCCTGACCTCGCTCAGCGGGTTAAGAATCAGGTATTGCTGTGAGCTGTGGTGTAAGTCACAGACATGGCTTGGATCCAGCGTTGCTCTGGCTGTGGCATAGGCCAGTGGCAACAACTCCGACTCTACCCCTAGCCTGGGAACCTCCACATGTCATGGGTGCGGCCCTAAAATAGCAAAAAAAAAAAAAAAAAGGAAAAAAAGTAGGAAACTTGAGAAAGCTTGAAGATTTTGAAATGTGAGGTTTAGGCTTTAATGACTTTTTTAAAGGAGTTGAAAAGAATGCAGGCTATGATTTTAAACCGAATAGATAAGTAGAAGAAAATTAATAAATCTTATTTGAGATAGTTTATGCTTAAGCTCTATGCATCTCACATATTTTCCATCTGCATAAGACAGTCTCCTTGTTATTTAGATGTGAAGGACAGAATCTGACAATCTGGGTTGTTAGTACACTTTGTAACTAACTGTATGGAAAATGCCAACGATATTTTTCCCACCTCTATTTTAACAAGGGAACTTATTCTGAAGTGGTAAACAAGTGTCCACAAAGTTCTCTCCCTTTTTTCTTCCTTTCTGCGTTTATCTTGAACCTAATCATGAAAACAAAATTAGAACATCAAATGTACTGGAAAAGCTTGCTGGTCATGTACATTATCGTGGGTATGCAGTATTCTACTCTCTCAGATTTAGGAAACTTGAATAAATTTCTACCATCCCTTTATTTTGCTGACCTTCTCCTCCCATCTCACCCCCACTGCCATTTCCCTTTCGGGTTTGACGGGCAGACTGAAAAACATGTCAGTGAAATAAAATGAAGCAGTTCCAAAATCTGTGAGCTTGCATTATGAAATCCCTGGGTTAAAAATTAGTGTTTCTTAACAGAAAAAAAAAAAAAACAACCTGTTACATGAACAAGAAGTAAATCATGATGAAGTCATCTTGCAAAATTAACCTGGATGGGACTAACACTGCTGCTGATAAAACTCACAACAAAAGTGCCTGCTTAGTGGAATTATGTTGAATCATAATCTATTTCCCAAGTGTCCACATGTCTAGCTATTCCAAGAATGTTTAGATCAAACTTTCATTGCAAATGCTAATACTGAGTTATTTAGAAGAAATAAGTGACAAATATTTTGTGCGCATGTGTGTGTGTTTGTGTGTGTAAGTATTACTTTCATTTTAGGGGGTCTAATTATAATACGACTTTCTATTTTAGTCTTTATTTATTCTTCAGTTCTTTGGGGATTGGGTAGTGTTTAACAATGAAACAGGCAGTGCTCCAGTGTCTAATTAAGATTTTCTTGTAGGATTAATAGATCATGTCTCATTAGCGCCCCCTGAACTAAAGATGGTAATCTTCATCTTGGCCTTCTAGTTTAGAGACAAGTTTGTGGATCAAGTATTGATGGGTGTTGAACAAACAATTAGATTAAAGCCCATTGAGTCTTCAATGTCAGTCCCATAGTATTGATTCAAATGCATTTCTCTACATCAGATGTGTCTTTTCAAATGTACAAAGCAATGGTCTGGAATGACTATCAGAGGAAACTGCCATCTCAGCCTTCCCTGATGAAAAAAGTAGAAAACATCTTTGCATTTTGCCTGAATTACTTGTTTCTATGACAGATTTGGTTTTTTATGCTGGTGAAGATGAGATGAAACCAGAGCCCAGCCACTACAGAGAACCCTTTGTTAGTGTTCTGGTAAGGATCTGTAGAGGTTAGGCCATGTACATTTTCTGGGAGGGTTGTCTGAAAGGGGTGTACTCATTTCACAATGACAGGACAGATGGTAAAACCGATCAGGTGCAAACTCTTGTTCAGCAAAACACAGTCAAGACTTTTGTTTTTAAAATGATATGATTTGATAGGCCAAAAAAAAAAAATCAGTGATGAAGAAATTAAAAGCCAAACTCATCTCTTAGGTCATCATTCACACCTTGTAAAACTAAAGAGCTGAGCAGATGATCTTTTAGGTCCTTCCATTTTTAAAGACTCACATGCTCTCACTTGAGTGGTACCATCCATGCTTCACTCCAGGAAGCCAAGCTATTTATTCTTTGTTGCTACATTCCCATGCATTGCACCTAGTGAGTGCTCAAGAAATACTCGTTTGAGGAATGCATGAAGTGGAACCTTGAAATGCATTGTGATACAAGTGCAGCTGAGTTTATAATGAGCTTAGCAGTGGGAAGACTTTCCCCAAGGAGTTCATGATATCATTGGAGATATTAGCTTACATAACCTGCAACTTTGCAAACCCACAGAATATTTTGTGATAAGCAGCACAACAAAGGATGAGACAGCCTCTACAAATCACAAGAGCTTAGAGAAGGACACGCAGGACTTGGGGATGATTTGGAGCCATTTCGGCTTTGGCAAATGGAAAAATAAAAATAATGATAAAAATCAATAAATACGTGTGTACTTGCTAGATAGATATGTAATTGTATTTAATCCTTATAACACCATGAGATTGATAATGTTTATCCATATTTTACAGGTAAGTGACTGGAGACTTGAGGAAGTTCAATAACTGGTCCAAAGTCACACAGCTAACAAACAGTGGAAGAGGAATTTGAAGCCAAGACTGACTGACTTTTAAGACCATGACCCTCCACATGTACCTAGCTGCCTGGCTAGAAGTACTCTGTGTCATGGAGAACTGGGGTCTCAGGCAGAATGCTGTCTCTCTTCAAGCTGTTCTCACACTAAGCAGTTGAATATGCACCTGCCTGCCCTCTTGCTTGCCCATCCCTACAACGCCTGAGAAGAGCCTCACACCTCTCTTGCCCTCTGGGATTCTGTTTTCTTGGATACTTCTGGTCTGCCCTTCTCTGCTTGTCTCAACACTTTATATTTACATTTATCCAGGCCAACGGACCTAACTTGGTTTGAGACATTGGCTTTGACTTCTAAGATGTGATGACATCAGTGCTTATTACGTCCACCTCTTCCAACCTTCTGGCTTTTCCTTCTCCACTACTTTCTGAGTTTTGACCTGTGTGAGGTGGTAACTTATTGCAGTTTTGATTTGCCTTTCCCTAATAATTAATAACTCTGAGCATCCTTTCATGTGTCTACGATTTATCCGTACGTCTTCTTTGGCAAAATGTCAATAAGTTTGATTAGGTCTCACTTGTTCAGTTTTGTTTTTATTTCTATTGCCTTGGGATACTGACCTGAGAAAACATTTCTATGATTTATGTAAAAGAATGTTTTGCCTATGTTCTCTTCTAGGAGTTTTATGATGTCATGTCTTATGTTTAAGTCTTTAAGCCATTTTGAGTTTATTTTTGTGCATGATGTGAGGGTGTGTTCTAATTTCATTGATTTACATGCAGCTGTCCAGTTTTCCCAGGAGCACTTGCTGAACAGACTGTCATTTTCCCATTTTATATTCTTACCTTTTTTGTCAAAGATTAATTGAGTGTGGATATTTGGGTTTATTTTTGGGATCTCTATTCTGTTCCATTGATCTGTACTAATGCCACACTGCTTTGATTACTGTAGCTTTGTAATATTGTCTGAAGTCTGGAAGACATGCCTCCTGCTTTGTCTGTACCCCTCGCCCCAGGATTGATTTGGAAATTATGGGTCTTTTACAGTTCCATAAACCATAAAAGGTTATTCTATTTCTGTGAAAAATGCCATGGGTAATCTGATAGGGATTGCATTAAATGTGTAGATTGCTTTGGGTAGTATGTCCATTTTAATAATATTATTTCTTCCAATCCAGGAGCACAGGATATCTTTCCATTTCTTTCCATCCTCTTTAATTTCCTTTATTAATGTTTTCCAGTTCTCAGTGTATAAGACTTTCACCTCACTTTCCCTTCATTTTTTACCTGGGATCTCCATCCTCCAATGTCTATTCACTGTGACTTAGGGCAGGCATGGTGATGACAGGGGCATGGATAATTCAAGTAAAATATGGTCAGGGTAAGGAAACAGAAATAAGCTGGCCTTGTGTAGGGACCAAGAGGGGATTACTGGAGAGGGAAAGTACTAAAGAATGGAAGCAAGATTGAAGGGCTAGATCTTCTAAAAGGCCAGACATGGGTGTGTAAAGATGGTAGCATAGGCAACGGAGTAGCAGCACAAATGACTGAAAAAATAAACTGCATGTTAAAAGCTGTTTACATAGAAGAATTCAGTCTTGACTAGGACTGACAGAATGAGGAGCAAATATTGGAGTGAGGACACCCGGCAGGAGGCTGATGCTGATTTATTCAGACTTGAGGCACTGACAGCTTGCCCTTGAGTACAGGTTGTGTGAATGGAGAAAAAAGGGAGAGTGGATCAGAATTTTGAAGAGGTCATTAGGACTTGAAGGAAGACTGGGTAAAATATATGACATTTTAGGATTGTCTCATTTTCAAAAATTCTTGTTTTTTTTTGGGGGGGGTGGTGTTCAAGAAGAGGTGCCCCAGGGAAGGATTTAAAGTCAATTCCAATATTTCACTAAATATTCATGTCAAATCAAGTCTCCCAGTGGCCAGGAGAGCAACCAGCAACAATCCAATGTTTTTTTATAGTATCACTTGGTATGAAGTATTCTTAGATTTTGCTCTTGTATAATTTTGAAACAGTGAACCGAGATTTCTCAGAGGCACATGAGACTCTGAAGAACAAGTTTTTAATAAAAATGTATAATATAACCCTGCTGAATAGGTATTGAAGATCAGAAAGAAGGGAGCTATTTCTGCCCCCTCCCCCGATGGTAGATATTTTCAGGATAAATAGTCTAATAATCCTAAATTAGTGTAATAATGGCCCAGATTACAATAAAATGGAATTTCCTTGAATAACCAGAAATTTCACATTTTTAAACCTTACAAAAAGGTTCATGTGATGGACAGCTAGGTGGCTCCCACGTCACTGGCCCTTGTATAATCCCCTCCCCTTGAGCATGAGTGGGACCTATGAATTACTTCTAACCCCTGGATTATGGCAGAGGTGATGGGATAGCCCCCCCTATAACTTTATTATTATATATGACTCTGTTAGATCTCTGTTGCTGGCTTTGAAGAAGAAGCTGCCATGGACTCTCTACTGCAAGAAACTGAATGCAGTCAACAGATGCACAAGCATGGTAACACATCCTTCCCCAGTTGAGCCTCCAGATGAGAACCAAGCTCTGGCTGACAACTTAGTTGCAACCTTATGGGACCCAGCATGGAAGAAACCAGCTAAGCTGTGCCCAGTCTCCTGTCCCAAAGGAATGATGGGATAGTACACATGTATTGTTTTAGGTGCAAAATTGTTTTAAGCCCGTGGGAGTTTGTCACATAGCCTAGAAAACTAGCTCCTTCTCTCTTACTGGTTCCGTTAACCGGTAATTAGTGGTCCCATCTCCCCAGTCACCATGCCAGAGGAGTCATCCTGGGCTTCTCCCCAACCTGTATGCCCAACATCAAATCATTCTGCATGTTCCGTGATCTCACTCTCTACCCAGTTCTTCTCTTCCGGGCTTTACACCCTCCAAAGTAGTGAATTTAGATGGCATGACCCATGTCTTTCTTTAGGGCTGAAGGGAATGAGATGCTCCCATAAGCTCACTCTCAGAGAGACGAAGGAAGGCAGTAGTATGGCCAAGGACATGGGATAAATAGTCAAACAAGACAAAATTATGGGGGGCTGATTTGAGGCAGGGTGGTGCCAGCGCCTTTTTTCAGACCCCAGTTAATGACACTGTTGCCCAGGGCATCCATGGCCCAGAAATGACCTAACTTTCCTGCAGAGGCATTTTTGTAGCTTGCTCCACCATCTCTCAGTCTTTCTTGCCTGGACCACATGGTCACTCTGAATTAGATCTTAGTGCCCCTTAAATTTATCCTCTACTCTGTTTCCAGATTCATTCCCTAAAACATAAATCTAACTCACAGTATTTTCCACTGGTGTTCCGAATAAATTTAAACCCCTTAGGAAAGCACCCAGAGCCTTCCCTGGCTTGGCTGGTCCTGTTACATCTCCTATGCCCCTTCTTCTCACTCAGGCAAAGTCATGCTATTGTCATCTTTATATTCCTGTTGAAGTTGTTCTCGCTATGAGGAATGCTCCCCTCCATCATTTCTTAGACTGACTTCACTGCATCCTTTAAGATTCCGTAGAAGTGTTGTAACGTCCAGGAATCCTTCATTCACCTTAAGGTGGATAATTTAAGGAGGATAATTCCAGGCCAGGAAAGAGGCATTGTGTGGATCTGGTTGGAAAAGCATCAGAACACTGCAAGTTACTCTTCTGATCCAAGAGGACATCATTCTTCAGCCCACCATCAAATCTTCACTGTAGTTAGAAGCGATGTCAGGAAGTTCTAAACATGTTATATGCGTGTCCCAATGATAAGGCAGTCAGGGTATCATTGTGTGTATCTTGCTTTGGCAAAAGGAAAGTATAATAAAGATATGCTTCTGTACTGCAATCATATTAAAGCCAACATCTACTGGGGTAGATGAATGTTTTTACAATTTAATATAGAAATTCTATTTCCCATGAAAATCTCCAAGTGTTTCTGAGATGACTGGAAAGGTCACAAGCTAAGAAAGAATGAAAGGAAATTTCAGGAGCTGGGCTTCTGAATAACTGGAGATGGGAATTATTACTATGTTTTTGATGCCAGACACATATTCCACATGAAAGGAAGTGGGACATGATAGGAAGTCTATTTATATTTAAAAACTGAGAAGAAGTCAGAAAAATATGTTTTGGTACCAAAACTGGTCCAAGGAATTAATAAAGAAAAGGAAGAACTAACTTTGTTCTTTTGAAAATTAAAAAAAAACTTTCCTTTTTTTTTATAGTTGACTTAACAACCTTGTGCCAATTTATGCTGTACAAAGTGACTCAGTCATAAATATGTATACATTTTAAAAATACTATATCCCATCATGGTATATCTCAGGAGATTCGGATACAGTTCCCTGTGCTGTACAGTAGGACTAATTTTATTCTTTATTTTGGAAATTTACTAAGTGCCACTAGGGGGCTCCCTAACATTCCAAAATTGTTCGGAGACCTGACTATCACCGCAGGGGTAATGGAATAAGGAATAAAAATGCGTTGTAATTTAAAGTATATTCCTTAGTAACATTCACATCTGCATGTTTGTATAAAGCCTGAAAATGGAACTTTATTATTTTAAGGTTTTCCAGAGTTAAAAATGTATTTTTTGGTAAATAACTTAGAAATGCAAATGTAAATATGCACCTGATAGGGAAAGGCATAATGTGCTTCAATGAACTCAATTTCTTTGGTGTAACAAAAGAAGAAAAATGAACTTCATCTAGTTTCTTGATTACTTTTCTTCCTGAGTAATGCAAAGTGAAAGGATTAAAATTTTTATCACCTGAATTATTCTATCATATCAATAGATCATTATTTATTCAAAGTAAATAAATAGGAATTCCTATTGTGGCTCAGCAGAAGTGAATCTGACTAGCATCCATGAGGACACAAGTTCGATCCCTGGCCTCTCTCAGTGGGTTAAGGATCTGATGTTCCTGTGAGCTATGGTGCAGGTCTCAGACGTGGCTTGGATCCCTCACTGCTGTGGTGTAGGCCGGCAGGTGCAGCTCCAATTTGACCTCTAACCTGAGAACCTCCATATGCTGTGGGTGCAGC
>PVHT020000080.1:12695918-12725519 GCA_004024745.2 Catagonus wagneri
TTTCTTGATTACTTTTCTTCCTGAGTAATGCAAAGTGAAAGGATTAAAATTTTTATCACCTGAATTATTCTATCATATCAATAGATCATTATTTATTCAAAGTAAATAAATAGGAATTCCTATTGTGGCTCAGCAGAAGTGAATCTGACTAGCATCCATGAGGACACAAGTTTGATCCCTGGCCTCTCTCAGTGGGTTAAGGATCTGATGTTCCTGTGAGCTATGGTGCAGGTCTCAGACGTGGCTTGGATCCCTCACTGCTGTGGTGTAGGCCGGCAGGTGCAGCTCCAATTTGACCTCTAACCTGAGAACCTCCATATGCTGTGGGTGCAGCCCTAAAAACCAAAAAAAAAAAAAAAAAAAAAAGGGAAAGGAAATAAATATCCCTCCATAGATTAACTTTATGCAACAGAATATGTGCAATAGATATTTTAAGTTACGTACTAGTATATTAACAGCTAAAGGAATTTATGAAAGGCTTGCTCCAGTATAGAGATATTTAAAAGTTATCTATTGTTATTAGGATACATTTAATTTATTGTTCTACAGCATATAAAATGCCAAACTCACTTAAAATTTTTTCTCCAGTAATATTAAATCATATTTATGATGCAAAGCATTATTACTAGGAAAGGAAATATTGGATATTTAACATCCTTTACACAGTATACTGTGATTCATGTTTGTTTCTAAAGACTTTCAGATATGCTCAAATTATGAGGACTGCACTACATAATTCCATGTTTCTTTCTAATTTGTTAAATGTGGCATGAATATCTGAAAATTCTACACAGAACTATATTTGGAGTGTACTTTGTGCTCTGAAAAATATGTATCTTTTGAAGTAATCATAAGTGTTTTGAGGAGTGGTAGGTATGAAGGATGAGAAGGGGGAGATAATGTTCTCTAGTTTTCCTCTTTCTTTTTGGCCATGCCTGAGGCATGTGGAAGTTCCCAGGCCAGGGATCGAACCGACGCCACAGCAACCCAAGCCGATGCAGTGATAACTCCAGATCCTCAATCCACTGCGCTACAGTACAAGTCCTCCTTTTTCTTTTTATCAGAGTATAGTATATATTCTCATTCTTTTTTGTTTCCCATTTCAGACTTTTAATTTCCCACTACATTTTAAAATATAGATTTTTAACCAATTCTACCCCTAATGAACAAAAGAAAGCAGTGACAAAATTTTGTGGACTGGCAGATAATTCATTCTTATTCTTAGGTTTACGTATGTGAACTTTATCTGTTTTTTTTCCCCCCTGCAAACCAAAGACAAATGCGTACTTGGGTACACCATTTGTTTGCCCCTTTCACTAGTCTTGCAAGAGCAAGACAGGCTGTGAAATGAAAGGATGGGAATTAAATACTAACACATACTTTCTAACTCATGCTTTCACTAAGCAAGAAAAGAACTAAAACATTTAAGGTAGTAGAAAAACGTTATTATGACCTTTTGCTTAACTTGGAAGTTTTGGGCTGGGATGATTCCTGGGCTACAATGTTTTCCTTGAAACTTCAAAACAACCACACAAAAACCTACCACTTGGTAACTGAAGTCAACATCAGAAGATCAATTAATGTCTTAAATGCATAGCTCTGGACAACATATTTGAAAATTCTGGCGACAGATAATCTGGAAACCCAGGCAAACCTATACTGCTATTATAGTAACACAGATGGTAAATAATATTATCCATGTTGCCAGACTCTGTGCCCACTCTCAGATCATTTTATTTCATTGCCTTAAGTTTAAATATTTGGAAATTATATTTACATGCCTGAGCATGAGAGAAAGTTTTCTAGGAATTACTTAACGAATATATATATTAACAGCTGAATAAACCATGAGAAGAAAAGCATTTTTCATTCTGAATAATATTTTCTAAGTTGATTTGCGCTTATTCTAGAATGAATAACTGTGTAAGTCCATTGGTATTTTTTGTTTTGTTTTGTTTTGTTTTTGTTTTTGCTTTTTAGGGCTGCATCTGCAGCATATGGAAGTTCCCAGGCTAGGGGTCAAATTGGAGCTATAGCTGGTGGCCTACGCCACAGCCACAGCAACCCAGGATCTGAGCCACATCTGTGACCTACACCACAGCTCGTGACAAAACATCGGATCCTTAGCCCACTGAGCAAGGCCAGGGATCGAACCTGCATCCTCATGGATCCTAGTTGGGTTCATTAACCCCTGAGCCACGAAGGGAACTCCTGCTTTTTTGACTTCAGTGTGAGAAGTGGCTAAGCAATTTAAAGTCATAGGGATGGCTAGCTCATCTTGTATTTAAACAAATATATGTATAAAGTTATATATATATGTGTCTCTGTATACACACACACACACACACACACACACACACACACATATGTATATATTTGTAGATTTTTTTTCCCTTAAGCAGGTATGGAGTTATGTGTTGCTGATAACACAGTGAACCATAAGGTATGGTCTATCCTTACTGAGCTTATTATCCTGTGGGAGATACATAATCAACATAAACCTAAAGCTGGAGTTCCTGTCGTGGCGCAGTGGAAACAAATCTGACTGGGAACCATGAGGTTGTGGGTTTGATCCCTGGCCTCGCTCAGGGGGTTGAGGATTCGGTGTTGCCATGAGCTGTGGTGTAGGTTGCAGATGCGGCTTGGATCTGGAGTGGCTGTGGCTGTGGTGTAGGCTGGCGGCTACAGCTCCTGTTAGACCCCTAGCCTGGGAACCTCCACATGCTGCGGATGTGGCCCTAAAATGAAAAAAAAAAATGTATATATATAAAAAAAACTGTATATTATATATATATACTTAAAGCTAAATAACAATACGAAACAATGATACAAGAAATGTCAGGAGGAGGCCAAGTCGAGAGCTGGCCTAGAACCATCACAGGCAGCGATCTCTGGGTTTGCACTGGTTTTCCAGGCTGCAGAAGAGCTGCTTCTGAGCCTCCTCAGCAGGATCAGCCATAAGCCTATTCTGTTAGTCAAACTACAGCTCCAGCAGGCTTAACCTGTTTTAAGAGCCACAGATTAATTGTAACTGTTTTAAGACAGTCGCCCTAAATTGCAAAATCCCATCTACTCAGATCATTGGTTACCTCGTTTGTTAGGAGCAAAGTAATTAACTGTCTTCTGAAAGCTTTTGCTACACATTCCTAAATTTTAAAGCAGGACACTCAGTACAGACTTATCTCATCATAATAATTCCCAAACCCTTAAGGTCTATCTCAGATCACTCTGTTTTTTATTTAAACTCGAGGGCAGAGTATATAGGTCATAAAATCTAGAATATCTCAAAGGTCACTGAGTAATCAACAAAAAGCTAATCAATTTGCAATGGGGAGTCTTTATCATGTGTCTTTGCCTAAGGCCAACGACTCCAGCTAAGTGGATTTAGCTTTCTATAACTACCATAGAGGGAATGACCTTTTCCCTTATCACTTTATTAGGGATTTCTCTAATCCCAATAGCTGATTCCAAATAATCCACATATATTGGCAGGTGATGACCTCTGTCCTCTTTCACACTAATTTTCCATTCTAATTGTCCAATATCAAAGTCCATGCCTTACCCCAGTTGTATCATGAAGAGCAGCCTCACCTAGATAGCCGAAACCCCCACAGATTTGACCCAAAGCTGCATGATTATTACGACTCCTGGCCTTTTCTTAAAATTTTCATCAATATTTACAAGCATGGCAGCCTATGAATAAAGCATAGCACAGGAAATGACTTCTAAGCGGGAAAATGTGACTAGTTTTCCTACGGGCTGAAGGAGAAGAAAGGCCCCAACTGTGTGCTTTATATCCCAATATATTTCTGCTTCCATCCTATACTATGGTTATTTTTGAACAAGATTTTCTAAAAACACACATCACCTCTGAAATGATTTATTTTGGAACACTTGGGCTGAAAATTTCTTGCTTAGGTGGATGTGTGTGTTACGCCTCATGTACACTGGGCCCACAGGTAGGCAGGTGTGCCTGGGTCCACACCCCTTTCCATATATACATCGTCTTAGACAGAATATTCTCTTCTTCATTTTATTCTTGGATCCAGGGACTCTGGGCCGTTTTCCGCAAGCAGAGACTGCAGATGATGGACTAGCAGCCTACCAGGCCTCAGTGAAAGAGGAAAATTTGATGTCTGGGCATGTGTAGTCTTGTGGAAAGGAACCTTATTTCGCTCATAGACAAGAGCGGTAATATGGCGAGCAGAATTTCCCCAGAGATGGTCTGATTTAAAAAAAAAAAATCGATATCAACTCTTGACACATTTTCATTTACATCAACGCATGGCTTTCAGTTGGGGCACAAATCAATAGGCAGCTTTTAACACTGCCCAACTATTTCTTCCTATCAGGCCTCGGGCAGGCCATTTGCTGCTAACACGCCATGGTTCTTGGGGAGGAAGTTTAACTCTTTTTCCTGTGACTAATCACTACAGCCTAAACTGGAGCATTAATCACATGACATTTCTTCATCACCGCTTACAGCCAATTGACTTTTTACTTAGTGAAAGCGTTTGAAGGAGCCCGCAGTTGTTCCAAGGGGGTCAAGAGTCAATGGGAAGAAGAAATATTTAGTTCCAAAACATAGATAGTAGATGCTTCTAAAGTTGGCATCATGCCAGACAGTCATTCCTTGCCATTTTGTAGGTAAGGTCTAAAAGACAAGACGGAGAGTAAGATTTGTTTAAAATTGAAGTGCCAGCCAAGAGTCATAGCATTTGGATGGCAAACGATTCATCTGTGCCCTTCTATAAACTAAATCACGTCCAGGGTCACTAGCAATGGGCCGTCTCTAACTTTTGAAAGTGAATTCTTTGTCTTTCTTGGTTTAAGCCAGCATGATCATTCAGTAAAGTCGGATGCCATGCGAGACTGGCAACCTCTGCAGTATTGGTAGTCTCAGTTAAATGCAGTATCTACTTCATTACTGCAGCCACTCAGATTTCTAAATGATGAATCAAATTCTTACATTATTCAGAAGCCTTCCCAAGCTGAACAAGCAGAGACTTACAGACGTTTACAACGTATTTGTCTAGGGTAATTCCAAAGCATGAAAGTTAACATGTTTTTTAAAATACATGAAAAGGTAACCTCCTATGTTACACTGCATTAGATTTATATTATCCACAAACAGCAATGTTATTTTTTTAGAGCAGTACTCCCCTAGGACACCAGGCTCCCCAGACACTCCCTAAAAAAAAAGATAATGTGCTGAAATCAATTTGAGGAATGAGGCATACAGAGTCCCCATCTGGGTGAGTTTCATTGCCTACGGGGATACCAAAGGCTCCAAAAAATATCGTCAGTAAAGAAGACTGTGTATTTCTTGCAGCAGTTCCTGTAGTGCCTAACCATTCCAGTATATGCCTTTGGACTCCCAGCTTAGGAATCGGTGCACGTAGCCTGTTCTACCTTTGGACTTGGGCATTCCGGAACTTAAGCTGGCTCTAGATCCTCTACATTCGGGATGAAATGAGAGCACATCTGAACATCTAGGGAGTCCTTTTGCTGTTCATCTCCCCATCCCCAAACTTCAGAGCATGAAGACTGGTGTTCCAAACGTTTTGGACGTGATCATGATGGGATGTCTTAGGTGCCTAGGCAGAATCTTACAGTGATGGAGGAGGAGGGTGCAGACCTGGGGAACTTGAAAGGTGGTAATAAAAGAACTTCCAAAACAGACTCAAAGATTTTGAAATGAAATTTATGGTTACCACAGAGGAAACATGTGGTGGGGATAAATTAGGGGGTTTGGATTGACATATGCACCCTACCATATATAAAACGGATAGGTAACAAGGACCTGCTGTTATAGCACAGGGTACCCTACTCAATATTGTGCAATAACCTATATGGGAAAAGAATCTGAAAAGGAATGGATATGTGTATGTGTATAACGGATTTACTTGGCTATACATCTGCAACGAATACAACTCGGTAAGTCAACTATACTCCAATCAAACTTATTAAAAAAACCCCATAACCTTGGTGGCAGTAATTATACCCTAGAAAGCAAGGTGCCCTAGTCTGAAGGGATTCACATAGTCTCTGCTTCCTCTTTTCGAATGCTCAGTTTATTGGATTGGATGCTTGTGCCAAAAAGTCACCCAATATAGTCTTATTTCAAACTCTATAATTAGAGTTTCATCATAGGAGTTTCCACTATGGCTCACTGGTAACAAACCTGACTAGTATTCATGAAGGTACAGGTTCGATCCCTGGCCTTGCTCAGTAGGTTCATGATACAGCATTGCCATGAGGTGTGGTGTAGGTGGCAGATGCAGCTCGGATTCTGCTGTTGCAGTGGCTGTGGCGTAGGATGGCAGCTGCAGCTCCGGTTTGACCCCTAGCCTGGGAATCTCCATATGTCACATGAGTGGCCCCCCAAAAAAAAATTTGTCGTAATGCCCACATGTTGGGCTACAGATAAGGCTATGAGAGAAATTTAAAATCTGGCTTCAGAAACACGCATTTCAGAGAAGTAGAAAGGCAGACTGCACCAGTGTGCCCTTCCCCTGGTGAAATATGAGTTACTGGACCGAGGCAGATTTTTTAAAACCCCCAATACTATTTTTTTCCTGGGACTCCACACTTCCAGATGGCTTCAGTTACTGTAAAGGCATTTCAAAATAAAACTCCAACTCATCTGAAGTTAAAAAGCTATATTTCACTTTTTAGGGAGAGACTGGTTATATCTGAAAAAGGACAAAACAATTGCCAAGACTTTTGATGTCTTCCATTTCTTACTGTGTTCAATCTCAACGACTTGCCTGAATTTTAAGGTATTCTTTAGCAATGTTTACTGAAACATGATATAGAGAACTTTCAAGAATTTCAGTAAGTCCAAATTCACTTTAATATGTATTGCAATTGTATAAGAAGCACATCAACCTCTGTCTGATTTTATGAATATTACTTTTAGTAATGAGACTTAAGTAGGCAGAAAAGAAAAAATAAGTGAATTGATCTATGGAAAAGTATTAAGTAAATAATAGTAGGGGTGGCAGGAAGACATGGAAAAGCTCACGGAAACTGCCCGCGAGTGGTTCACCTTTGAGAACCACAACCCTGCAGTGTCTAGCTGACTTTGGAAAAAGAGTCAGCAGTTCCTAACTTGTTGATTGGTTATATTCTTAACATCTTATCTAGTGCTCTAAATTGCAAAGCACTCCTACATATTGCATCCCTTTTGATATTTAAAACAATTCTGAGATCCAAAGGGGAGAAGCATTTGACTCTCATTTTAAAAAGATTTAAACCACAGACATTTTTACAAATTATAAAAATCTGATGAAAGCAAGTGACAGAGCTTGGAATTGAACTCAGTTCTGATACATAGACTGTGTGATGTAGGGAAAAAAAACATTAACAGCTAAGGACCAATGTGCAGTCAGATTTCCAGACAGATCTTTTACCTCTGTTGACCAATTATAGGTTAAAGTTATGTCTCGAGAGATACAAACCCACACACAGCGTCTCCTTTCCTGAGCACCAGTAGGTGTTTAAATCAGTGTGGCTGGTACCTCAGATCCAAGTCTCCCACAGCTCTTTGTATTGTCTCCAAATCTATTCAGTTTGGGGCTTTTCCAGGACTGGTCCTAGTTTCCTAGACTCTTTTGGACTCTGCAAAATCCTACACTTAACCTCATCTCAACAGTTACTTTTGGCACCACTTGGGCCTGGCTGAGTTTACTCTGGCATTTCACTAGATTTTGTTCAGCTACCTGTTAGGCATGAAATATGCACGTGCTGGTCTTGAAAAGTGAATATAGCTTCCCCAAAGGCTGACCTGACTTTTTTTTTTGTTTCAACCTCTCCTCAGAAAGTTTTGAAGAACTAGGTTGTGGGACCAAATGCAACAGAAAAGGAGGAATGTTTTTGGTCCAAGTTACTCAAGGGCCAAGGGTATGTCACAAGGCTTCTTTTTGTGGCTTTGAATATCATCCTTCTCAATTCAGGCTCAATTAAAACCTCAGTTTTTGCCACTCTTTCTCCATTCACTTAAAATTTTGACAGATTTTGGAGAAAGTACTTGTGGTCTGAGATATCCCTCATCTTTGTAATTCCTAAAATTACAAAGCACTTTCAAAACTCTGTAGAAAAAGAAAAAAAAGTTTGTACTAATGACTTTTTTTTTTTTATCTAGGGCCATACTGGAGGCATATGGAGGTTCCCAGGCTAGGGGGTCAAATTGGAGCTGTAGCCACCAGCCTACACCACAGCCACAGCAACACAGGATTCATGCCACACCTGTGACCTACACCACAGCTCATAGCAATGCTGGATCCTTAACCCACGGAGCGAGGCCAGGGATTGAACCTACATCCTCATGGATACTAGTTGGATTTGTTTCTGCTGAGCCACGATGGGAACTCTGATTTTTTTTTTTTTTTAATGGCCTCCCAGTGAAGTGTGAACTCCTCTCACAGCTGTCAACAGTAGCTCATTATGTTGAGGCCAATGATTTTGATTTTGAGGTCAATGAAATAAATATGAATGAAAACTTTTGCTTAGTAGAGGTAAAAATACTTTAAGAAAAAAAAGCAGTCACTCAAATGTCTATGGATAGCTTTAGGAGAGTTGAAAAAGCCACAAAACCCTTCAAAAGGCCTCCTAAAATTTAAGCCCCAAATTTTTAGTAAAATTTTAACTAAAGCATGTACCCTCTTTTAGGTTACCACACAATAGAGGTGGTATGGTTTGGACAGTGAGGTATGACTTTTAACCTCCTTGAGGGATTAGTAATTAGTCCATTTGTTCTGTCTATACAAAGAGCAGTATAATTTTACTATTTGACCTGATCAAAATTTATATCTGTTGTATCTTTTGCTAGTGACACACTATTGATTATATTTATAAATTTATATTCATTTAATCAGGAAATGGAACCACAATAACATATTTCCCCTGTGAAGAAATACTGTTGTCAGAAACAATTTTCAAGAATTAAATTTGGTGGAGAGCATGGACTTCTTGTTCTTTTGGTCACTATTGTCCCAGTTTCTTTACAGTGAAGTCTATAAATTTGCTGTAGTAACCAGCTGATCAGGTTTTAACATAAACAACTCAGGTAGTTTTCTATGTCAACCCATGTTTCTAGACAACATTACACGTCTCCTTTGTTATCTGGAAACAGCTCATGTAAAACAATTAGAATATTGTGAGAAAAGATTCTTTTTTGTCCCACAAAACTCATAGTAAGATCAAATCAGCATTGTGTAGAAGATACCAGACTCATGAAAAAGGTTGCACACGTGTTCTTTTACTAATGGATTCGACTCGTTATGACATTAGCAAAATTTACGTTGGTTAACGAGTAAGCTGTAATGTTGCTTTCAAACTTAACTGAACAAATCAATTTTACTTAACACTACGTTTTCTTGACTTTGGGGTGTTTAGGGTAAGTAGATATTATATTGCCTGTGGGAAAACACCACACTTGTAATTAAGCTATGGAGGTAATTTCATGAAAATAAGAAAATAGGGCAAAGTTTTAAGGATAATGGGATTCCCAGAAATGCAAGAACTCTCACTATTTGAATGAAACAAATTACATTATCATCCATCATATGACTAATCTCAGGGTAGCCATCTCTATGTTAAAATGGACCTATCGAATGAAATGATAAAATACCATCATTTAGGAGAAGGATAACAAATTAAGAAATACGATTAAGAACCCTCTGTTGAGCTGGCAGTCCTTAAAGGCTCCTTCAATTGAATAAACGACAAAAAAGACTTACGTAAAAGACATTCAACCTTCCCCACTCATTATATGTTCGATTTGTATTTGTCTATAAGTAATGCTACAGAATAAAACTACATGATATATATATATATCATGATATATATATATGTATATAATATATATATATATAGCCATACTTTCAAACATATCTTCTAGAACTGTTTTACACTGTACATAAAAAGGATGTCCTGATTTGTGACAGCTACAGGTAAAAGGACTGCCCAGAAGTGATGTCCAAGTGACACGGGAGAATATTTAGGATGGGACTGAAACTTCCCTTTTGACAAACTTCCTTGCTAGTTAGCGTGGAAGGTTATACCAGAATACAACTGAAGTTTACACATGAGTTGTTCATGTTAATTATGAAATGTCAGGTTCAAGGTAAAAGTCAAAGGTGAAGACAAGGTTCTGAGGAAGTATACAATCATTTATTCCTAGAAAATAGCTAATGCCGGAGAACTACTTGAACATGATTTATATGGGAGAAAAGTTACCAAGTAAGACATAAATTCTCTAAGGCTGTTGTGTATTTTACCAAATCTTAGTCTCCACTGCTAGTGCTGAAATCAAAAGGCCAGCAGATGGCATATTAAAAATAATTCCATTAAACACATCCTAGAAATTGCACAAAAAGACTTGTGCAAGAAATTATATTGAGAAGCAATGAGAAGCAAACATATGGTATAATCTTCCCCGATACTCAAATTACTGAATAAAGTTGAGTAAACAATTAAGAAGGAAATATCTTATTTTCCTGGCAGTTTTTCCCCCATGAGTTTCAATTCCTTTCTTTTTGAGAAGAAAAATAAACATTAAAAAATACATCATGACCAAGTGAGGCTTATCCCAAGAATGAAAGATTGGCTTAACATTTGAAAATCAAAACACTGCTTGTTTGTTTGTTTGTTCTTGTCCAAGGCAATTGGAAGTTCCTGGACCAAGGATCGAACCAGAGCCACAGAACAACCTGAGCCACTGCAGTGATGATGCCAGATCCTTAATGCACTAAACTAAAAAAGCAAAGTAATACGATCACCTCAATAGATGCCATAAAAACATTCGACAAACCCCAGCATTCATTCCTGATGAGAATAAGGAACTGAAGGGAATTTTCTCAACCTGATAAGGTTCATCTATGAAAAATCTTCTAACATCATACATAATGGTGACAGATTTAATCTTTTCCCCTGAAATCAAGAATAAGATAAGGATGTGTGTTCTCACCATTTCTTTTCATCATTGTATATAAGGCAAGAAAAGAAATGACAGATGGAAAAAGTCCAGGTAAAACTGTCTTAATTCACAGATGACATGATTATCTATGGAGAAAGATTGATGGGTTTATAAAATAATAGAATAGATGAGATTAGGTTGTAGAATACAAGTTCAATTTATCAAAATACACTGTATTTCTATATACTAGCAATGATCAATATAAAATTCAATGTCATTACAACAGCATAAAAATTTGGCATATTTAGAAAATAAACTTGACAGAAGAAATGTAAACATGTACACCAAAAATTATAAAATGCTGCTGAGAGAAATTAAAGAAGACAATAATAAAAGAGAGATCTTCTTCATGGGTTGGTAACAATATTGTGAAGCTGCCAATTCTCCTTCAATTGATTTATAAATTCAACGTAATCCCAATCAAAATCCCAGTATACATTTTTTTTTTGGTAGAAATTTCCAAAGGGATTCTAAAATTCATGTGGAAGTTCACAATGCTTACAAAAACCAAAGCAAATTTGAAAAACAAGACAAAGCTGGAGGATTAATATTACCTAATTTTAAGTCTTATGATAGAGCTATACTAATTCAATGTGGCATTAGTCTAAAGACAGGTAAATAGATCAATAGAACAGAAGAGAGTCCAGAAAAAACCCAACATATATGGAGAGATGTGGAAAACTGCTTTTTCCTTTTGTCTTTTTTTTTTTTAGGGCCACATCCACTGATTACAGAAGTTCCTGGGTTAGGCGTTAAATCAGAGCTATAGCTGCTGGCCTACACCACAGCCACAGCAACGCAGGATCCCAGCTGCATCTGTGACCTACACCACAGCTCACAGCAATGCCCTATCCTTAACCTACTGAGCAAGGCCAGGGATCGAACCCCTGTCCTCATGTACAATAGTCAAATTCAGTACTGCTGAGCCGCGATGGGAACCCTGAGAGCTGCTTTTTGACAAATGTACAAAGTGGAGAAATGATCATCTTTTCAATAAGTGGTGCTAGAACAACTGGATATCTATATTCACAAAAGAACCTGGATCCATATCTTGCACTATATACAAATATTAACTTGAAATCAATCATACGCCTTATGCACAACCTAAAATTATAAAATTTATAGAAGAAACCATAGGAGAAAAATCTTTGGGTTCCTATATAAATTTCCAAAATGCATTTTAATCTTCAGTGACAGAAAGCGGGTCAGGAGGAGAAGCAAAATGAGATGGTCAGGACGGTAACAGGTATGTAGGTACGTAGGAAGCTGTAGATAGAGAGATAGAGATGGAGAGAAAGAGAGAGAGAGAGGGAGGGAGAGAGAGGTGAGTCTGGGCCTAAGCAGGAGAGGGAAAGAACACTGCAATTCAAACAGAGAGAAAGTTTAATATACAGAAGTACTAACTATACTAGGCGACTGGAGCAACCCGGAATTGGCTGGTAAGAGGTTCTGAGGACTCTACAGGAATAGCAGATATAGAAGCGCTGTCACCTTGAACGCTGCACAGGAGCATCTGAGTAAAAGCCCCACTGCCACCTCCCCTCCTCCCAAGGTTGACACACAGACCTTGTTGGAAAGGGTGCAGCTTTGGCTACTGGATAACAAAGGAAGTTGCTGGTGCAGCTAGACTGAGATCCATCCTCCCCGGTGCTGGGCTGGGGGAGCTATTTCTGGGAAAGGTCTCACGGGGGGATCCTCAGCTATGAAAGGGAAGAGGGAGTGCTGTGGGAAGCTTCTGGCCACCCGGTGCTGCAGGCTGCTGGGCACTGCAGGAGCCTGGCCTGGAGAAGCAGCACCTGCTGCAGAAACCTGCCCAGTGCATGCGAGGGAACCCAGAAGCAAACCTTTTTCCTCCTGCGTATCGTTACCTCTCCAGCGCCCTCTACTGACAGGTCACATTTTCACAGAGCAGGCAAAAAGGATGCATTTGTAGCTGAGGGGTGATACGTTAGTAACTGGCACAAAGGGATTACAAAGAAGCACAGGGAGGCTTTTTATTTTTATTTTTTGGTGGAGATATGTTCATTATCCTGTTTAGGGTGACAGTTTCATAGGTAGAGACATATACTGAAAGTTATCAAATGGTACACTTGAAATATGTATGGTTTATTGTATGCCAATTATACTTCATTAGAGCTGTTTAAAATGTATACAGCATTCCTCTACTTCTCTCCTGAAAGAACTAACCCTTGCATCTTTTAGGATATAAGTGGAAGGTTTTTATATGTATGTATGTGTGTATGTATGTACATATATATGTGTATGATTTTTTTTCACCCCAAGAAACAAAAGTCTTGACATTAAGGGCTCCTTGCTCTATTCAGAGAGAAATTCTCCAGAGGCTCTTCCTTTAGATTCACTCTGATTCCAGTTCAGGAGTCAGTTTCGACTGAGGAAGCTCAACTCCACCAGTCTGTCCAGTCAGACCAGGGATTAAATAAATCTCCCTTGCAAAAACCTGGGTCCAGCCTTAACTGAGACTTCATTTGAATGGGCACTGGCTGTCTGGCTGTAGCACAGATCTCCTCCTCTCTCTGAATAGCCAGGTCTTTTTTTTTTTTTCTTTCCATTTTTTAAAAGTTTTATTTGATTGAAGTACAGTTGATTTACAATGTTGTGATAACTTCTACTGCACAACAAAGTGATTCAGTTATATGCATGCACACATCTATTCTTCCTCAGATTCTTTTCCCATATAGGTTATCACAGAACACTGGGTGGAGTTCCCTCTGCTACACAGCAGGTTCCCATTGAGCATGCATTCCTATACCTCAGTGTGCATATGCCAGTCTCAAACCTCCAACCTAACCCTTCCCCACCCACCTGTCCCCTTGGCTGACCATAAGTTTGTGTCTTATGTCTGTGAGTCTGTTTCTGTTTTGTAACTAAGTTCATTTTTATCACTTTTTAAGATTCCACATATAAGTGAGATGATGTGATGTTTGTTTTTCTCTCTCTGACTTACTCCTCAAAAGCCTGGTCTTGATTCCCAGTTTGACTGGATGTGCCCGGACCTCATAGCTCCCCTCTCTCTGAGGCTGGCGTCCATGGCTGCTGCTCATTCAAAGATTTCAACAATACACTGCGTTACAGCAGTGTGAGCTACCTCTGCAATCTTAGACAGTACTGACTGCCCTTCCCCTCACCCCTGATATCTTGTATGTTAAAAAGTAATCTTGCCTTAACCTGCTATGTCACATGGGGAGTTCCATGAATCAGAGTTTAAATAAAAGATCTGTGTTCTACAAAAAAATAAAAGTAATCTTGCATTAATTAAATTGTATTTCATGACTACTGTATGCAGGTATTATGTTAGTTATTTAAGGATACAACAATGAACAATACACACATTGTCTTTGCCCTCATGGAGCTTACATTTTAGCAGGAACTATAGAAAGCATAAGAAAATATCTCTTTCTCACCACAAATCACAAATGCTGGAGAGGGTATGGAGAAAAGGGAACCCTCCTACACTATTGGTGGGAATGTAAATTGGTACAACCACTATGGAAGACATTATGGAGGTACCTGAGAAAACTAAATATAGAACTTCCGTATGACCCAGCAATCGCACTCTTGGGCATATGTCTGGACAAAACTTTCCTTGAAAAAGACACATGCACCTGTATCATCATATCATCATATCATCATAGCACTACTCACAATAGCCAAGACATGGAAACAACCTAAATGTCCATCGGCAGATGAATGGATTAAGAAGATGTGGTATATATACACAATGGAATACAACTCAGCCATAAAAAGAACAAAATAATGACTTTTGCAGCAATATAGATGGAACTAGAGACTCTCATACTAAGTGAAGTAAGTCAGAAAGAGAAAGACAAATACCATATGATATCACTTATATCTGGCATCTAATATACGGCAAAAATAAACCTTTCCACAGAAAACAAACTCATGGACTTTGAGAACAGACTTATGGTTGCCAAGGGGAAGGGAAATGGAGTGGGATGGACTGGGAATCTGGGGTTAATAGACGCAAACTATAGCCTTTGGAATGGATAAGCAATGAGATCCTGCTGCATAGCACTGGGAATTGTATCTAGTCACTTGTGATGGAGCATGATGGAGGATAATGTGAGAAAAAAATATATATGACTGGGTCATTTTGCTGTACAGTAGAAAATCGACAGAATGCTCTAAACCAGCTATAATAGAAAAAATAAAAAAATAATTAAAAAAAGAAAATATCTCTTTCAACATGCAAAGTCAAGAAAGACAAATACCATACAATATCATTTATACGTGGAATCTAAAATACAGTGTAGTTGAATCTATCTACAGGACAGCAAAAGACTCACAGACATGAGGAGCAGACTTGTGGGTTGCCAAATGGGAGGGGGAGGGAGTGGGATGGACAGGGAGTCTGGGGTTAGCAGATGCAATCTATCATGTTTAGAACGGATAAGCAATGAGGCCCTACAGCACAGCACTGGGAACTATATCCAGTCTCTTGAGATAGAACATGATAGAAGATAATATAAGAAAAAGAATGTATGTATATGTATAACTGGATCACTTTGCTGTACAACAGAACGTCACAGAACACTGTAAATCAATTATAATAAAAAAATTTAAAAAACCCATGCGATGTCTCTCCTCAAGCCAGGATTGTTGTTAGCTTCTCGAGGGCAGGGACTCAGAAGTGGTGCGTGACAGTGATGATACTGATGTCATTTACATACGTCCACATGTACATATAGAACATTCACTCTTCCAGATGACAGCATGTTGCCAGATAAGTGCTTTTGGGGGAGCTGGGTTTTTTCTCTGTTAGTCTACTTTAAATTACTCTGTCTAAAAGTAATTAAACTTCTAAGTAAAATATACGGTTGTGGCTTAGGGCCTATACGTTATTTTATTTCCCTGCCCTGTCACCACTGTCATTAATAAGCGAATCTCAAGCTGGTGGTTGGGGTGGCTGAGGCAGGGTGGGGAGTTGAGGCACACATCAGTTATTCATTGATTCAATCAATAAAACAGACTTTTGACCCTGACTCAGTCAGTGCCCAGGGCCAGGCTGGTTCTGTAGGAATGTGGTTTAATTTGCCCTTATAGGTGTTAGTTAAATTATTAAACATTAAGACTAGTCAACAGAGACCAACTGGCTTGAGAACAGTGGTACTGACCCTGGGCCAAAAGGAAGTCTGAGATGAGCAGTATGGGGGTCTCAAGGTCAAAGAAATCTCTGTGGAAAAGGAGGAATTCACAGGGTGTTTAGAAAATTAAAGAGCTGAAAGAAAGAAGGAAGGATATGAGAGAATGAAAAAAGGGCATCAGGTGGGAGGAGACACATGAGGCTATTTGGAGTGTCACAGAAATAATCAGGTGCATTTTTTAAAACTGAAACTTGTATTTGCATATTCCACAATGTAGTGGCATCTCTTATTTTAGTAATATATTTAAAAGATGCATAGTGTACTAGTTTCTAACTAGTTAAGGCAGCCAAACGTTTGTTTCTAAATTCTCTCTAAAGGCATAAGGCAAATCCTTATTTTCTAATATCATTGCAATAATGACATTTATTTAATTATTGACCTCAGGTGCCATAATGTACCACTCCATTTATTCTCTGATTGTATTCAATCGATTACTCATCCAGCTCATAGTTCTCCAAACAGTGCTTTAGAAAAGAGTATATGCGGAGACCTGGAAGAAAATAATGATATTTTAATAATGTGACATGGAAATGATGCACTCCTCAGACAATTTTGTGCTGGTTTCGATAGAGCAGAACTAATTCAATGCTTTCTGGGCATAGTACACTAGAGAGAAATCTTTCAATGAACACTGCAAGGAGATGACCCATATTTGTATTGCAAAATAAAGCATGAAACAGTTTTACGTTCAAAATAGAAGCATCCTTAGAAATGAGATACAAAATGCTCCCTAGGTACTATGGAAGACATTCCAGATAACACTGCCACGCTTTTGTGAAAGCTGTTACAGGTAATTTTCTAAGCCACTGACTAGTCCCTAAATAGAATGGCCATTTCCGCAAAGAGCATCTGTCTTCTGGTTCTGCTTCTCTGGGTGATGGAAATCCCTGTCCATCCACCACTCTGCCCACTCCCACTCCTGAGGCTGGAGGAGGGGCTTCCTCTTCCAGGACAGAACACGAAACTTTCCCCACTCTTTTAAACTGCATCCACTCTTTTAGAGAATAAGCACCTCAGAACCCTACCATCTCCTTGGGCGTCAATACTAGCTATCTGACTTAATTACCGGAAAAGGACTTAGTGTTTTGGGGTCCTTCAGTTTCAGAACTCACAAACCTTGTCACTTCCAATAACCCCAAGACTCAGAAGGTCAATGTTTAAAACTCCCGCCCTCTGACCATCAGCTCCTATTCTTCCAAATGACTGCTTCCAGTCCTCCCATTCCAGAAACATCCTGGCCTCACTGAGGTCCATTATTCCTGGATTTTACTAGTTTGTCTCCATTTTTTTTTTTTTTTTCCTTTTGGCTGCCCTGCAGCATAGGGAGTTCCTGGGCCAAGGATTAAATCTGAGCCACGGTGGTGACCTATACACAGCACAGTTGTGGCAACGCTGGATCCTTTACGCATTGTGCCCGGCTGGGGATGCAACCTGCATCCCAATGCTCCAGGGATGTCACGGATCCCATTGTGCCACAACGGGAACTCCTAGTTTGGCTCCTTCTTTTTTTTTTTTGTCTTTTTTTTGCCTTATCTAGGGCCGTACCTGCAGCATATGGAGGTTCCCAGCCACAGCAACACCAGATCCGAGCCACGTCCGCAACCTAAACCACAGCTCACGGCAACGCCGGGTCCTTAACCCACTGAGCAAGGCCAGGGATCGAACCCACAACCTCATGGTTCCTAGTCGGATTTGTTAACCACTGAGCCACGAAGGGAACTCCTAGTTTGTCTCCTTCTAACCATGCTTTTCATACCCTCACTCTCTCTTTGGATTCTATGGTTCAGCTTTCTAACCATTCTTTGAAAACTCTCTAAGGTTTCTCATCCTTCTTTCTTTTCTTCCTTATATTTCATCTGTCAAAACCCCAACCAAGGCATATGGTATAGAGTGACTTGTGTCCCTCACACAAAGTCATACGCCAAAGCTCTAACTCCTAATGTATTTGGGGCCTACAAGGAGGTAATCCAACTTAAATGAGGTCCTAAGGGTGGAGCCCTGATCCAAGAAAATTAGTGTCCTTATAAGAAGAGATACCAGTGCCCCTCCCCCTCCCCTGACCCCCCATCTCTCTCTCTCTCTCTCTCTCTCTCTCTCTTTCTTTCTCTCTCGGTCTGCCATGTGAAAACACAGTGAGCGGAGCAGACAGCTGTCAGCAAGCCAGGAAAAAAGTTCTCATCAGGAACCGACCACACTGGCACCCGGATCTCAGACTTCCCGCTTCCAGAACTACAAGAAAATAAATTTCTGTTGTTTAAGCTACTCAGTCCATGGCATGTTATTATGGCAGCCAGAGCAGGCTGATCCAGGGTTAAGCAGAATGACAGTTCCCCGAAGATATCCACAGCCTCATCCCTGAAAGTGTGAATATGTCAGGTTATAACGCAAAGGGGAACTAAAATTGCAGGTGAAATGAAAGTGGCTAATTAGCAGACCTTGAGATGGGGCTTATCCTGCATTATCTAGGTGAGCCCAGAGTCACTACACGGGAGGCGGAGAGAGAGAAGCAGAAGCTCGGCAGCCTGAGAACCTGACCAGCCAGTTGCTGGCTTTGAAGATGGAAGGGAGCAGTGAGCCAAGAAATGTGCTCTGGAAGCTGGAAAAGGCAAATAAATGGATTTTACCTAGAGTCTTCAGAAAGAAGGCAGCCCAGCTGACATCTCAGACTTAGCCCAGTGAGATCTGGGCTAAATTTGAATTCTGACCTCTGGCCATGTAAGATAATCACCTTGTGGTGTGTAAAGCCACTAAGTTTATGGTATGTTACAGCAGCGATAGCAAACTAATGTCCATGGTGAAACCCAACTACCTATTTGCTCTCTGCCAGCACCCACAGGGCTGATCATCGGAAACACCACACAACATGGCTAACTGGCCTCCTTTCTGCATATCAGAATTGACCTCTCGACCTTTCCAGTCAATCTTAGCACGTTTTTTTTATACATTCACTTTCTCCCTCTCCAAGATGACTATTTCTTATCTTTTCTTTCCTCAAATCTCCAAGACTTCCTTTCCTCAATTTACTTTCAACTTGTGCTTGTTCCTTCATAGAAAAAAAAAAAATGGGGGAATATAGCATCTTTCCACCATTTCTCTAATCCATTCCGCTGCTACATGAGCGTCCTGTCTTCTTGGTGTAGGGGATGAAGTGTCCTTGAACAGATCAAAAGCCAGTCTCTTCCAGTGAGCCCTGGATCCCTTCCCTGTTAAATTTTCAGGGGCCTCCCCAGTGGCAGGAGTATTAACTCAGGAGCTCAGGTAAAAATTGTGGAAGTTTTAATTCCACTTTCCCCACGACACACCACATCCACATGCACAAGTAATTTCCGTGTGCCCTCTGTCCAGTGACGTCTGTCATTTCCACTATGGAGGCTTAGCCCAGTGTGCTTCACCTCTCACCTGGATGGACGTAATACCCTCCCTGTCTTTACTTTCCACTACTCTATAGTCCTTAGGGGATTTTTTCCCCTAAAGCGAAGATTAGACTTAAATTTCTGCCCACACATCATCTTCAAAAGTGTCTCCACTCAACCAGTAAAAATCCAGATCTATCATGGGCTATACAAATCTACATAATTTGACACTTGTCTACTTTTCCATCTCATCTTCTACAATTTTTATTCCATTTACATTAGTCATGTTGACCTTCCTCCTTTCTTTCTTCTTCTATCTCACAAATTAAATAAGCTTGTTCCTACTTCAGGGCCTCTGCATCTGCTTCTGCTGGAATTGATCTTCCGCCATGTCATTGGATAGCTGCCTTCTTCTCATTGACGTCTCAATTCAAATGTCACCTCTTTTAAGAAGGCTTCAGTAACCCTATCCAAACAAACCTGAAGTTGTTCTGATACATTACTAGTTAGGAAAAAACAAAAAACATTCTTCATAGCATGTATCAGTACCTAAATTCTCATTCATTTATTTCTTTATTCACTTATTGTCTGTGCAGCCCCATCAGAGTGCATATATTCTTTCAATGAGTTTTCATGATTACTTCTTACACTAAATTCCTCTAAAAACTAACTCGGTTGAAGCAGGAGTTGGGCCAGCCGAAGTCTTTTTCATGTTATCATTTACTTATCCTTGGAAGTGGTATGAAAATAGCATTCCTGAATCTGAAAGAGAATATATATATCTATATTTATACATAACTGAATCACTTTGCTGTATACCTAAAATATTAGAAATCAACTATACTTCTATTAAAAAAATGCCATAACAAAAAACCTGAGGCACAAAGAGATGGAGTAAATATTGCATAAGTTTGTCAGCAAGCAAGCAGAACAGCTAGGATGCAAGTTCAAACAAATGGACCCCAGAGTGGGGAGTTCTAAAATGGTGCTAGAGGCACTCCAGAAAGCTTGTTGACTAATGGTTGGATAAAGAGAAATCTGGGGGCTAGGACAATGTCAGTTTGCCAAAGACCCAGCATTAGTGAGAGGCAAACTTGAGGTTATGAGACTTCTGAGACTGCATCATCCTACTGCCGTGTTTTTCTGTCTTATGCTCTTAAACACCTGTCCTAGAAACCCACTCACCATGCTGCAGGGAAGCCCAGTCTGCCTGGAGAAAAATGAAGGGCCAAGGCCCTGAGGCTCAGCTGATGGATCAGTGGATATGAAGTACCAACTTGGGGAGTAAGCCATCTTGGATATAAATCCTCCAGCCCTAAATTGTGCTCCCCAACTGGCAGGTGGAGCAGACATAAGCTTTCCCTTCTGAGTATTGCCCAACTCTCATATTTGTGAGCACAATAAATAATTATCATTTTAAATGACACACACGAAAGAAAATATCACTCCTGTAACTTATGAGAGTTCTGCCCAAAGTTGACGTCACGAGAAATCAGGCTGGTCAGCTTCAGCACCCATCTTTGTCTTGTTTCTACATTGATTCTATCACGGGACTGATTAAAGCTTTTGTCCTGCCATTGCAGGGATGGGCTGTGGGCTATCTCTGCACCTTTTTTTTTTTTGTCTTTTTGTCTTTTTAGGGCCACACCCGTGGCATATGGAGGTTCCCAGGCTAGGGGTCCAATCAGAGCTGTAGCTGCCGGCCTACAGCAACACTGGAACTGAGCTGCGTTGGCAACCTACACCACAGCTCACGGCAACGCAGGATCCTTAATCCACTGAGTGAGGCCAGGGATCAAGCCGACATCCTCATGTTTGCTAGTTGGGTTCGTTAACCGCTGAGCCATGACGGGAACTCCTATCTCTGCACTTTTTGTGCATATGCTTTGGTTTGATTTTTCAGATTAGAATGGAATAATCTTGATGGTAGAAGCAGTTTATAGTTCTTTAAATCACTACAGTACCAAGTATGTAGCAGGTTCTCTATGAATAGTTTGACTCATTGATGGATTTTTCAGTGGAGTCAGAAACTATTTACCTTTACTGGGGCTTTTCTTTCCTTTATGCCTAACAACATATTCCGTATTCTACCGTATCCATCACACTGTTATGTGAGCCACGAGCAGGGGAAAAAAATCTCCCATTTCTGATTTACAGAATAGAATGTTACTGAAGTTTCCTTGATGGTAATGACATCAACTCTTACAAAGCTTTTCAACAGGAGCTTAAGCTATTGAAGACCCAGTGAGGCCATTCAAAGGCTTAGCTGTTGAAGAGTCAATGAAACTCCATAATAAATTGATCTCCTACAGCATGGGCTGCAAAAAAAGAAATGTAAAGCTCCAATGCCATTTGGCATGATAAAATCACATGTTTTCTCACTTAGAAAACTGCTCTTTTGCAATCTGATTATGCAAAAGCAATGTCTGTTTTGTTATATATATTTTTTTCTGATTGGTGCAGTATTCATGCTTTGATTTTTCTTTTTATTGACTGAATTAATCATAGCATAACGTATAAATTAATCATAGTAAAATACATACTTCTTGACTGAATCATAGTATATAAATGAAGTGATTAATATTATTCAGGAGATGGCAAAAACTTTAAGGAAAAAGCTAAAGTTAAAACTACAGGAGTTCTCGTCGTGGCTCAGTGGTTAATGAATCCGACTAGGAACCCTGAGGTTGTGGGTTTGATCCCTGGCCTCTCACAGTGGGTTAAGGATCCGGTGTTGCCGTGAGCTGTGGTTTAGGTTGCAGATGCTACTCGGATCCTGCGTTGCTGTGGCGAAGGCCGGCAGCTACAGCTCCTGTTAGACTCCTAGCCTGGGAACCTATGCCGCACGTGTGGCCCTAGATAAGGCAAAAAGACAAAAAAAAAAAAGAAAAGAAAACCTGCAATAGAGAGTTTTTTAAAAAAGTCTACTGACCAGTTGTTTTGTTGTAATTTAGATCCGCAATAGGGAAATATACTCTTTTCATGTTAAAAGATTATGTGAAAACAAAGTTCATTCACTCATTCAGCAGATCTCTTTAATATTAACCTTGTAAGCTTTATAAATGTGAGGATGGTGTCAATAAGGTTCTGTTTGTTTCTCCAGTTAGTCATTGTGCCTGTCCCAACGTCAAGTGCGTAAATGCTATGTATAATGTGAAATCTCAGTAATTACTTAATGAAAAGCTACGAAGTCCAAAAACCTATACCAGGCTTTTACGCCCTCCTAATGATTCTCCCCACACATGAAAAATATATGAAAAAAACACATGAAGTTTAGAATGATGGCAGTTTAAGAGTGTATGCATTTCCTGAAGATAAGCTATGTATACCATGAAGCCAGCAATCGTAGCACCCCATGGTTGAATCACACTATTCTCTTAAAAAGCTTAACCAGTTCTCTACTAGCTGGGTCTAGTTCTGCTGTTAAAAGAGTTTTATCATGGTGACAACAATGATACAATGTTTTAGAGTCAGTGGGTTTCTTCCTGGTGTCTATATACTATATCACCTGGAGATAGACACCAGGAAGAAACCCACTGGCTCTAAAACCCTATTCTTCCCCCTTATAGCGCAATCCTACAAATGCTGAAAGCACAGTGGAACTGGTTGTGATCTTTCCCCACGTTATTTCAAAAGCTCAAAGAGATGCTAAATCAAATTGCAAGTTGAACTGTTTGAAGGAAGTTATCTCTGCTTTTATGCTTTATTTGAAATTCTCTTTAGCATTGAAGCAGGCTTCTGTGATTGAAGGTGGTAAATGATAGATAGGGTTCAATGGAGTTCTCTGGTGAAGGGTAAGTATTTTAGTGTGTCCATGACCTGATCCAAAGGCTATTTCTGGCAGTTTGTCATTTAGCACAGAGAAGGTTAGTGAGGTCGTGTTGATATATGATCTTTTATGCTCTGAACTTAACACTAAAGTTGAACTGGCCCTACAATTCTCATTATCAATGAGCAGTTATCTTTTGATACCAAAGAATGAAATAAAACAACCGCTTCACTTTTTATTCTCCAAACTAAAATACAAAGACAACTCAAAGCTTGAAGTATTTGGCTAGAGAAATTTAAAGCATCTTTATTTTTATCCAGAGAAGTAAAAATAGCTTTAGTATTCTCAGAAGAAAACCTAATAAGATCACATGGATGGAAGTGCCGGTGAGAAGGGTCTAAACGTTAACATCACCATGACAAATATTTAGTTCTAGCAGAGAATGAGATTACCTTAAAAAAAAAAAAAAGTTCTAGCATCCCGGCCCACATTCCAAACGGAACAGAATTCTCTGAAAAAAGAAAATGCGGAAGAGACAAGAAACACCGTGGGATGGGAAAATAATGGCAGCCTAGGCTTCAGGAAACCTGAGTTTTGGTTTCTGATTTGCCCACATATGAGCTCAATGAGATGCAGCAAAGACAATAATATCTCCTTACCCGGTCGTTTCTTGCTTGGAAATCTCTTTGCATATTTCCAAATCGGCTGATAGCCCTACCAGATCCCCCAGTCCATCTGCCCCACAGACTTTTCTAATTTGGTCAGATTGCTCAGTGGCTCCAACAGCATTAAGAATAAAGTTAAGGGAGTTCCCGTCATGGCGCAGTGGTTAACGAATCCGACTAGGAACCATGAGGTGGTGGGTTCGATCCCTGCCCTTGCTCAGTGTGGGTAACGATCCGGCATTGCCGTGAGCTGTGGTGTAGGTTGCAGACGCGGCTCGGATCCTGCGTTGCTGTGGCTGTTATGTAGGCCAGTGGCTACAGCTCCAATTAGACCCCTAACCTGGGAACCTCCACATGCTGCGGGTGCGGCCCTAAAATGACAAAAGGCAAAAAAAAAAAAAAGAATAAAGTTAAAATTTCTTAGAAGACCAGACTGGGTCTTTCAAGGTCAAATGCTTAGTCACCCCTCTAGCCCATCTCTCTCCACTTCCCTCTTTTTTCCTCATTCTCATACCAGGCAGAGCTACTTAAGCTTCTGTTGTAATATCCAGAATTCCAATTCCCCCACCACGGACACAACTAACTCTCAGTTCATAAGGTTAAGTAATGGGTTAATTCACCTTAACAGCTGCCTCTTCCAGGAAGTTTTCTTGACCTTTCCTCCTTAGTTTGGGACCATCCTTTGTTTTCTTATTTTCTCTCTGATGTGTTTTCTTATTTTCTCCCTCTCCCTGTACCTATATGACTACAACTTCTTGGCAAACAGTAGTAAATAAATGCATAATGAACGTATGAGAATCCCCTCTCCTTATTTATTTATTTATTTTGCCTTTTGTCATTTTTTAGGGCTGCACCCACGGCGTGTGGAGGTTCCCAGGCTAGGGGGCTAATCGGAGCTGTAGCTGCCAGCCTACACCACAGCCACAGCAATGCAGGATCCGAGCCGCGTCTGCGACCTACACCACAGCTCACGGCAACGCCAGATCGTTAACCCACTGAGCAAGGCCAGGGATCGAACCCGCAACCTCATGGTTCCTAGTCGGATTCGTTAACCACTGTGCCATGACGGGAACTCCTCCTTTCCTTATTTCTATTATTTTTTGGGGGATGATAGACTTGTGTCATTGGCTAATACCATCACTAAGAAATCAAGTCATCATTTTTACTAGAAATTAAAACTGTCTCCCCCTCATCATTCTGGCTGAATGCTCTGGTAGGGAACAACTGATTAATGAACACAACTAATTTTAATTCATTAGAACAGTAAAGTTAACCTTGAAGGAATGATTAGTTCCTTTTTACTTTCTAAACAAACAAACAAAATCTTGAATTTGGCTTTAAATGATAAATTCCTTTTTGTTTGCTTCTTCAATCAATTCCCCCCTTTCTTATTCTATCTTGGTTCCACCTGATGATGGCTTATAGCCGGGTGTCACCTCTCTCTGCTGGAAAACAGAGTCAGCCTGGAACAACACAAAAAGAGATTACTCCAGGCAGATTCAGAAACTCTGGGTTTGAGTGTGTTATTTCCTAGTGTGGTGACTTCAGGCCACTGAATCATTTGGGCTTAATTCTCCTTTACTGTAACTTCAGGTGACGCCCATCTCACCGAGTGATAAGGGAAGGTTCAAATGAGAAGTGTGCCGTGAAAGCACTTTGCATACGGTTACGTGCTAAATGAACACATCATTCCTTTAATCCCAAAGCAGATTATTATTTATAACCAGCTCTCCAATCTAACTTTTTTTTTCCTAGAGATAATATACTAGGCAAAAAAAAAAAAAAAAAAATCGACTAATTTGAATTTTGTCTCCTCTGTCAAGTGGTTAGGACAGAAAGCAGAAAAATGCCTGAAGAACGGAGGCAGCCCAGATACAGTCCACAACACAAATCTCATTCTCTGTGCCCTCAGGAATTTGGGAAGCAATATCTCTGCCCTAGAGAACTACCCTTGGCCTCAGACATTTCTCTCTCTGGACAGATGGTCACCTCTAGGAGGGGAACTGGAGGCAGCAATGGGCATTCAGAGCACATCAAATGCCTCCACAGCATCTCATATTCAGAAAATGTCTTTGCAATCAATTCTATACATTATGCCTCATGAGGACCTCAAGAAGTATGTTAATATTATCCTTGGACCAGAAAAGGAAGACAGCCAGCAATTAAGTGATTTGCCTCTGGTCAGAGAGAGAATTAACGCAGATAATAACATTCACAGGGCCTTCTCTCTGTGGCCAGGAGAACTTATTCCATTAGTCATGGATTCTCTATACCATGGCCAGACTTTCTTGTCTTCAAGGCACATATCTTTAGGTACTGTTAAGGATCTAAGGAGGCAAGTACACACTTCTTGCTGACTTAGCCATTACATACGTCAAAAGAGGTAGGCACAGTTTTCAGTGGTAAAAACGACATAGAGAAAGAAGTTGATTGATAGTTAGGGAGGACTTGCAGAAAAGAAGTAGGAGGCAAATATGTTTTTGTCTTAAGAGTCTGATGTTCTTTCTAGTAGACTAGAGATTCTCAGTTGACTTTTTAAGGATGGAAGTTAACTGTTAAAAGCAATCTATATAAATAATAAAGCAATCGTATGGGTTATCACCATTATTTGCCATCCTTTTGACTACTGGTTCCCATCTTTCTATTCAAGAGTGTATGGTGAATAAAGTAAGCGAACTTGAAATTTTAAAATGTGGAAGTAAACATGAGCCCCATAAGTGGGACAGAATACATGACCAGAACAAACTGGTTCAAAGATATGTCTTAAGGGAATTCTTGTTGTGGCTCAGTGGTAATGGATCTGGTTAGTATCCATGAGGATGCCGGTTTGATCTCTGGCCTTGCTCAGTGGGTTAAGGATCTGGCGTTCCTGTGAGCTGTGGTGTAGGTCGCAGACACGGCTTAGATCTCGCATCGCTTGGCTGTGGTGTAGGCTGGCAGCTGCAGCCCCAATTCAACCCCTAGCCTAGGAACTTTCATAAGCAAAAAAGATACATGTCTTAGGTATTAATCTCTTTACCAGTTATTTCTAGTTCTTTTAGAGAGATGGTAGGAGGGTACTACGTCACTCCCCCCCCCCACCACTTTTTTTTTGGCCTTTTCTAGGGCCACACTAGCAGTATATGGAGGTTCCCAGGCTAGGGGTCTAATCAGAGCCGTAGCCGCCAGCCTATGCCACAGCCACAGCAACGCAGGATCCGAGCCACACAGCTCATGGCAACACAGGATCCTTAACCAACTGAGCAAGGCCAGGGATGGAACCTGCAACCTCATGGTTCCTAGTCGGATTCTTTAACCACTGAGCCATGACGGAAACACCTACATCATTCCCTTTTAAGACAGGCATGGCATAGGGCTTACTCAGCCACTGAACTATGAGCAGGAATGGCACATGTTGCTTCTAGGTGAAAGCTTTAAGGGGGAGTGCTACAGATCTTTTTCTTTCTGCCATAGCGTCTGTTGTTTAACTATTCCTAGTCGGTTTGCCTGGTACTAAACTGAAGTCAAATGGAACAGAGGAGCACCAAGCCACGGTGAATATGTAACTCAAGAGAGAAAAAAAATATATTTTAAGCCACTTAGATTTTTAGGTTGTTTGTAACCAAAGCATAATATATACTGTCCTAACCGATATAGTTCATCTTGTTCAAAAGGAACAGATACACTAGAAGGAATAAGAGATTAGTAATGCATAAGAGGTACACACTGAATGGACGTCCACACATCTAAAAGCGAAAAACAGAATGCAAAGTCTCTGACGGAAGACGAACGGAGGAGCAGAGAGGCGACATTATCTGGATGTATCAGCTAAATGCCTTCCTAACACAGATGGTAAAACTGGCACGGTGGTCACACCGCCACTGGGAGACTTTATCCATTTCATATATGTCAAAGATTTTGTTCTGTAGACAGCCGCAGAATAAACCCATGCTATGGTCAATTAATCTTTGATGAAGAAGGCAAGAATGTACAATGGAGAAAAGACAGTCTCTTCAACAAGTGGTGCTGGGAAAGCTGGACAGCTGCATGTAAAACAACGAGATTAGAACTTTCCCTCATACCATAAAATAATAAACTCAAAATGGTTTAAAGACCTAAATGTAAGACATGAAACCATAAAAGTAGGAGAGAACATAGGCGGAACACTCTCTGACATAAATTGTAGCAATAGTTTCTTGGATCAGTCTACCAAGGCAAAAGAGATAAAAGGAAAAACAAACAAATGGGACCTAATTAACCTTAAAAACTTTTCATGGCAAAGGACACCACTGACAAAACAAAACGGCAGGCCACATAGTTGGAGAAAGTATTTGCAAATGATGTGACCAACAGGAGGGTACTATCCAAAATCCAGTAACAGTGCATATAACTCAATATCAAAAAACCAAATGACCCAGTCAAAAAATAGGCAGAAGACTTGAATAGGCATTTTTTCCAAAAGAAGACATACAAATGGCTAACAGACATGTGAAAAAATGCTCAATATTGCTAATTATCAGAGAAATGCAAATCAAAACCACAGTGAGGTATCTGTCACCTCACATTTGTCAGAACAGTTGTAATCAAAAAGTCTACAAATAAAACATGTTGGAGAAGGTATGGTGAAAAGGGAACCCTCCCATACTGTTGGTGGGAAAATAAATTGGTACAGTCACTATGGAAAACGGTATGAAGGTGCCTTAAAAAACTAAAAATAGGTCTACCATATGTTTCAGCAATTCTACTCTTGGGAATATATCTAGAAGAAATGAAAACATTAATTCAAAAAGATACTTTAATTCTGGAGTCCCCATTGTGGCTCAGTGGTAACGAACCTGACTAGCATCCATGAGGATGTGGGTTCAATCCCTGGTCTTGCTCAGTGGGTTAAGGATCTGGTTGGTGTTGCCGTGAGCTGTGGTGTAGTTTGCAGACATGGCTCCGATCCCGCGTTGCTATGGCTGTGGTACAGGCTGCAGCAGCTACAGCTCCGATTCGACTCCTCGCCTGGGAACTTCCGTATGCCACAGGTGCAGCCTTAAGAAAACAAACAACAAAAAACTCCAAAAGGATACATGCATCCAGATGTTCATTAGTCATTTATAATGACTCTATTTATAATTGTCAAGACACGGAGGCAACACAAGTGTCCATCAGGAGATTGGACTAAGAAGATGTAGTGCATATATATATATATGATAGAATATTACTCAGCCATAAAAATAATGAAATATTGCCATTTGTATCAATATGGATGGACCTAAAGAATATTATTCTTAATGAAATAAAGTCAAAGACAAATACCATATGATATCACTCTCATGTGGAATCTAAAAAATAATACAAATGAATCTATATACGAAACAGAAGCAGACTTCTTAGAAAACAAATTTATGGTTACTAAAGAGGAGAGGGAGGGGGCAGGGACAAATTAGGGGTATGGGATTAACAGATACAAACTCCTATACATAAAATAGACACACACAAAGATTTACTGAACAATACAGGAAATTACATACAATAGTTTGTATAACCTACAATGGAATATAATCTGCAAAAAAACCTAAATCACTCTGTTGTACACCTGAAACTAAAATAATATTGTAAATTAACTATACTTAAATAAAAAATTTTGTTCTGATAAAATGGCAAAATCTAACAAATTCTTTTT
>PVHT020000080.1:12725619-12754161 GCA_004024745.2 Catagonus wagneri
CTAGGGGTCTAATCGGAGCTGTGGCCACCGGCCTTCGCCGCAGCCACAGCAACACAGGATCCGAGCCGCGTCTGCAACCTACACCACAGCTCACGGCAACGCCGGATCGTTAACCCACTGAGCAAGGGCAGGGATCGAACCCGCAACCTCATGGTTCCTAGTCGGATTCGTTAACCACTGCGCCACGACGGGAACTCCAAAATCTAACAAATTCTTGACATCCATAAAATAAAGTGACCTTCAAAAGTAACATTCTGATTTTTCAAGAGCTGGAGAGGCAGTGAGAAGAAATGCAAATTAGAATTAACTTGGCTCAATAAGAAAGAACTGCTTAATGTTAAGGAAGAAATGGAAAACGGAAAACAAAGAGTAATAAAATAGGGAACGCTGGACATAAAAACATACTCCAGCTTCTCGAAAATACAGATTTAGAGAAAAGATATTTATGATAACAAAATCATACAATTTAAAAGGAATTGGAAATCTGGCATGGTCTGGTAAATTTTATTCTAATAAGATCACAAATAATCCTGTGTAGGAACCCTCAACCCTTGTAGGATCCTATACTGCTCCGTTACTTATTCAACAAATGTTTATGGACAAAGTACCAGGAGAAAGGAATTGTGCTAAAATGCTGGGGGTCTGAAGAGAATCCATTTCCTGCCCTCATGGTGCTAATAGTGAAACAAACAGATAATAAACAAACAGGCTCCCTAGCATGGATTAAACACTTAGTATTTGTGATAATAGTGAGAGAGCCTTGACATAATCTGCCCCCTAATTTTCATAATCCTGCTGTGTGGGAGTGATTGTCTTTTTAAACAGGAGGGACTGAAGCTCAGGGAGATAAAGCAATGTGGCTGTACATTCATACAATAAACAATGATTGATCACACGGGGACTTGAAATCAACTTTCTGTGATTTCACTATCTGTATTCTTTCAGCTGTATCTGGATGTCTTTCATTTCTAACTCTAAAATTATGTGATATCTTTTTTTTTTTTTACATTTTTTGAAAGGTTCATTTTAGTGTATATGAGTGTGTGGATGTTTTAAATGGGCAATGGATTCATCCCAGAGGGGAAAAAAACTGTCTTTTCATGTGATTGCATTTTAGTCAGTTTTTTTCTTAGTTCGAGAGAAGATGATTTTAGAAACTGTTGGGACATTCACGATGTGTAAGTATATTTTGAGAATCTTTTTAGCAAGTCACATGCCAAATACTAAGGTGCTTTTCAGGGAAGGGTCTAGAAATCCAATTTAACCCAGGAAAAGAGATTCGTTTAGCTAAAGTAACAAAATCTTCTCTAAAAAGATAAGCAAGGATTAAAATGGTTTTCTACATTTGTAACTGAAGGTAGAAACTTTCTTCTTTTAGGAGCATTTCGTTCTTTACCTTCAGGACTTGAATTTCAAGAACTAAGCAGGGAAGTTTCCCATTCATTCATTCATTCATTTATGTATTTATTTATTTAGAGGTCCCTGTAACGTATAGCTATAACTGGAGGAAAATCTGGCCTCTGAGATGACAGCTCACCATTTACTACAAGCCAAACAGCTAAACTGATTTTAGCATTCTGGAAGAAAAACTGTGCCTTTGGTCCTGAATTGCTTCCCTGTGAGTGCTGAGCCAAATATTAATGCAGATTTGAAAGGAAACAAAAAGCGTTCAAACTCTAATGTACCTCAGGCCTATAAATCAGAATTGAGTCACTTCAAATTAAGTCGGATTTCCTGAAGCAAAACTACTCTGATTATTTTTGTATTACTGCTGTGACCCACAGCTTATATACCACATAACAGTGTTCCAAATTCCTCAGTAACAACAGAAATGGAAACCTCTATGCTGGAAGCTTCTGGGGGTACTGCTCACCCCAGCGAACACAGACACACGCCAGAGTGTCGGCCCACTTCGCAGAACTTATGAAGATGAGACATCCATTTACCTATCTGTGCATAGAGGAACATTTTACTGCTTTTTAACTCTTTCACACTTTTATTGCTTTATTTACCTAAAAAGTAATACATATTCATTACAGGAAAATTAAGAATTCCAGGTAAGCAAGAAAAAAGAAGGAAAAAAAATGTAATCTAATTACTGAACAAAAACCTTTGGCCACATTGTGGCTTGTATCTTTCTAAACCCTTTTCTTTGTAAATACATTAAATTTTTTTTTTTATAAAAACCCCGTACAGGAGTTACCATTGTGGCTCAGTGGTAACAAACTTGACTAGTGTCCATGAGGACTCAGGTTTGATCCCTGGCCTCACTCAGTGGGTTAAGGATCCGACTTTGCTGTGAGCTGTGGTGTAGGCTGCAGATGTGGCTCGGATCCCATGTTGCTGTGGCTGTGGGTAGGCCAGCCGCTGCAGCTCCAACTTGCCCCCTAGCCTGGGAACTTCCATATGCCATGGGTGTGGCCCTAAAAAAAAAAAAAGGGCAATATAGATTATGTATTACCTTATTTTTTCACTTAACATGTTACAAGAATTTACAACATGTTACGAATCATTTCACATAGCTGTGGAGTATTAGTTCATGGTTTTCCTGTATTTTTTGAACCAACCACTGTACTTGAATATTTAGGTTATCTCCAATATTTGGTTATTATAGGACCATACCAAAAAAGATATTTGCCATGGTCTTTGGAAAGAAACTGAATGTTTATTTTTTAATGTTATTATTTATTTACTGATTCATGCATTTGTTTATTTTTAGGAAATGTTAAAAATACCATTTGGAAGGCGGTGACTAAGAAGTTGGTAATAGGTCTTAGTTCTGACAGCTTACCCTACCTTCTACGTGCTGGAGGCCCTGTCCCTGGGTCCAGCCAGGCGTTGCTCTCTCCATCCTTGTTTCCCTTCTTTAGCAACTGTCCCCTGGCCAGTCCAGACACCAGCCCCTGTCCCTGGGGAAAAGCCCATTTGGTCCAATTCTAAAAGAAAGGTCCATCTCAAATCCTTTGCTATTCTGCTTAGCCAGCCTTGCTACTGACAGTTTTCAGAATGTCTGACCAGCCCTAGAGTCATGCCTTGACGGTCCGGAGCCCTCGGACTCATCTTGGCAGGATCCATGACATCCTCTGAGGTTGACCTTGGGGCTTGTGCTCAAACATCGCACCATTTCACAGAAACATTTCTCCAGCCGTCACACATTTTAGTGAGCTTCTACTTTTTGGAAAATTGTCTGGGCCTGGGGACAAAGCTGGGAATAACACAATCTCCCTAAAATGGGTCTATGGTTCACAAGTTCTGGGGAATTCAGAGGAAAAGAGAGAGAGAATGAATGAGAGAGAAAGCAGGCATTTACTGTATCCAGTTGGAAAAATCTCTGAAATTCCACAGGGTGATAGATGATGTTTAGTACGAAACACTGTGGCGTTAGATATTTCTAATGGCTTTAGCTCTATGTGCTTTATTTCCATGGTTTTCCCTTTTAAAACTCATGATAATTCTTGTTAACATAAGTTTGGAAGAAAATAAATTACTTAGGATATTGAAACGACACTTTTGTTAACATAGGTTAACAGATGTATCACCACCTGTACAATCAGCTGGGTCTCCACCACCTCCACGCTTTTCACCTTTGGAGGAGTGTGTGTTGAACAGCAAAGAGTGGGGCACAGAAGCAATGAAATAGAGATGACTCATGGGTCATAATATTGTCATCATTTACTTGAGATTGTAACATTTGATTCCCTGAACTCTGGACCTGCTGATATCTAATTTTAGAAACTGAGTCATTAAGCAAGGGAAAACAACTTTTCCCTATTTCAGTGTCAAGTGGATGTACAGCACTTTATTTTTTGACACTGCCCAGACTCACATTTGTAAACTGAAAGAGATCTCAGAAATGTTCTAGCCCACGACTTCCATCATGGCGATGAGAAAACCGATCCAAGGTTAAACGGCTGGAGGTTCCTTCACTGCACAGTTTGAATAACCAAAAGCAATTAAAAGCTTCTCTAGAATAAATGAACAGAGCAAGGTCTCTACCCAAGAGAAAATTTTTTCAAAACGTGTCAAAGAAAGGAAAATTAAAATTCATTAATAGCTGTCAATTTCAAATCCAAATTCTTCAGCCTAACATTCAAGGTCTATTATTATTTTCTTTTTCTAACTAACATGGGTTCTCCTCCCCAGCTAAAGCAATTTTTGAGCACAATTAACATTTTACCACTAGCACATTATACCATTTGGCATGCTAAACCATGGCCTTGACCTTCTTCACACCTAGCTCAGAAATCCAGCCCGTTTTCTCCAGAGAAATGGGTCTTTCCCTGGTTACGAATTCTTGCTGTAATTTGTAAGGAACATGTTTACTTGCAAAAATACAAAACATTCCTTTGGAAATTTAATAACTCTGCATTTGTTGATATTTGGTGTCTCCATAAGCTCTTTTTTTTTCTCCCCCCAAGATTTTACAACCCTGTGAACTTGCTAGGATGCACAGGGAGAATTTGTTACTGCACTCTGGATTTCTTTTTTCAAGCATTATCTAAGAATACCAGCTGCCTCCCTTCTGATCTTTACCACCACACCCACTCTCTTAGGTGGAGGTCAAAGCTGGCAGTGACATTAGCAAGGCCCTCTCACCGAAAAGGAACCTGCCACAATAAGCTCACTTCCCTGTCTTCGGGTTGCCTCTGGAAGGCTCTCTGTACTCCCTAGCTCTGTTTTTTTTTCAATTGCTGTCCCTGCTTTTTGGTCCAGCTCTCGCTGTGATTGACTATGCCACTGTGGACCTAATACTTCAGACTCTGTCCTTGCTGGTGCTCCCGGGGCTGACCATAGCTGACAGACAGTCCCAGTGCCAGAGACCAGCAAAGGTCAGAACTGCCTCCAGTCCAGAGGGAAGGAGAATCCCAGCATGCCGGTGACACCAGAGGTGCAGGTGACACCAGGGGTGCAGGCTGGGCCAGGCCGAAAGGCTTGGTGCTGACTCACCAATTTCTTTCAGTCTACAGTCCTTATTCTACAAGTGCTTCAACAAACTATACCCACTCCTTGTGCCCAAGCGCATGAGACTAAAAGATGTGGGTTCCCCCCTCCATATCAGACTGATACTTAGATTTAGGTAAATGAGTGTTGAAAATGTTCTGGCTTACATTTATGACAAACCCACAGCAAATATAATACTCAATGGAGAAAAGCTGAAAGCCTTCCCATGAAAATCTGGAACAAGACAAGAATGCTGACGCTCACCACTTTTATTCAATATAATATTGGAAGTCCTAGCCACAGCAATCAGACAAACAAAAGAAATAAAACGTATCCAAATTGGAAGAGAAGAGGTAAAAATGCTGATGACATGGTACTACATATAGAAAACCGTAAGGACTCAACCCCAAAACTACTCTAACTGATCGACAAATTCAGGAAAGTAGCAGGATATACAATTAACATTAAGAAATCAGTTGCATTTCTGTATACTAACAATAAAATATTAGAAAAGGAATATAAAAATACAATACCTTTTAAAATTGCACCCCCAAAATCAAATACCTGGGAATAAACCTTACCAAGGAGGTGGAAGACTTATATACTGAGAACTATAAAACACTAATCAAGGAAATTAAAAAGGATGCAAAGAAATGGAAAGCTATTCCATGCTCCTGGGTTGGAAAAATTAATACAGTAAAAATGGCCATACTACCCAAAGCAATCTACAGATTCAGTGCAATCCCTATCAAATTACCCATGACATTTTTCACAGAACTAGAACAAACAATCCAAAAATTTATATGGAACCACAAAAGACCCAAAATTGCCAAAGCAATCATGAGGAACCAAAACCAAGCAGGAAGCATAACTCTCCCAGTCTTCAGGCAATATTACAGGGCCACAGTAATCAAGACAGCGTGGTACTGCTACCAAAACAGACATACAGATCAATGGAACCATATTATTAACAGAAATAAACTCAGATACCTATGGTCAATTAATTTTTGACAAAGCAGGCAAGAATATAAAATGGGAAAAAGATAGTCTTTTCAGCAAGCGGTGCTGGGAAAACTGGAGAACCACATGTAAATCAATGAAACTGGAACACACTCTCACATCATGCACAAAAATAAACTCAAAATGGCTGAAAGACTTAAATGTAAGACAAGACACCATCAAATTCCTAGAAAAGAACATAGGAAAAACATTCTCTGACATCAACCTTACAAATGTTTTCTCAGGTCAATCACTCAAAGCAACAGAAATAAAAGCAAAAATAAACCAATGGGACCTAATCAAACTGACAATCTTTTGTACAGCAAAAGAAACCATAAAAAAAAAAAACCCAAAAAGACAACTTACAGAATGGGAGAAAATAGTTTCAAACAATGAAACTGACAAGGGCTTTATCCTAAAATATACAAACAACTTATACAACTCAACAGCAAAAAAGCCAACAACCCAACTGAAAAATAGACAAAAAACCTGAATAGACATTTCTCCAAGGATATACAGATGGCCAACAAGCACATGAAAAAATGTTCAACATCACTGATCATTCGAGAAATGCAAATCAAAACTATTATGAAGTACCACCTCATACCAGTCAGAATGGGTATCATTAATAAATCCACCAATAACAAATGCTGGAGAGGGTGTGGAGAAAAGGGAACCTTCTTGCGCTGTTGGTGGGAATGTAAACTGGTACAACCAGTATGGAAAACAGTATAGAGGTACCTTAGAAAACTATACATAGACCTACCATATGACCCAGCAATCCCACTCTTGGGCATACATCTGGACAAAACTCTCTTTGAAAAAGACACATGCACCCCTATGTTCATTGCATCACTGTTCACAATAGCCAAGACATGGAAACAACCTAAATGTCCATCGACAGATGACTGGATTAAGAAGATGTGGTATATATACACAGTGAAATACTACTCAGCCATTAAAAAATAACAAAATTATGCTATTTGCAGCAACATAGATAGAACTAGAGACTCATACTATGTGAAGTAAGTCAGAAAGAGAAAGACAAATAGCGTATGATTTCACCTATATCTGGAATCTAATATACGGCACAAATGAACCTTTCCACAGTAAAGAAAATCATGGACATGGAGAACAGACTTGTTGTTGCCAAGAGGAGAGGGGGGAGTGGGAGGGACTAGGAGTTTGGGGTTAATAGATGCAAACTAGAGCCTTTGGAATGGATAAGCAATGGGATCCTGGTGTATAGCACTGGGAACTACGTCTGATCACTTGTGATGGAGCATAATAATGTGAGAAAAAAGAATGTATACATGTATGTGTGACTGGGTCATCTTGCTGTGCAGTAGAAAATTGACAGAACACTGTAAATCAGCTATAATGGAAAAAATAAAAATCATTATTAAAAAAATAAAGGTAACTAATACTCAAGTTAAAAAAAAGAAAAGAAAAGAAAAAGAAAATGTTCTGGCTTATGTTTTTCCACCACTATGGTTCAGTTGTTTGGTAACCAAATCTATTCAAAGTCAACCCTTCTCTCCTTTTTTTTTCAATCTAGTGGTACTAGATGATCAAAAATAAACTCCGATAATGGAGGAAAAAATAACTCCAAGGATTTACCATTATTATCCTTCTTTCTTGGTACATGTGAGACGATGTAATTGAAATGTGTCTCCTCTTTCAGAAGACGAAGGGACCATATTTTTAACAATCAAATATTGGTCTTCAGATTTACATTGTTTTGGGTCATTTGGCATATTTCTCTCCAGCAAATTGCCTGATGGCAGTAAGGAAAATGTCCTATAAAATGAGCAAGTAAGATTAAATATTTCAAAGCTTTGCTCTATGGGATGATCCTAGCTGTGTGGCAATAAGCAATTTGCTAGAGTGGCTACTTTTGCTAGAAATTTCTTAAGAGAGGCAGCCAGGATATAAGTTGATGTATCTTAGATTGGCATTAAACTCAATCTGGGGAAAGTAAATAAGACCTAATTGATTTTTCTTTGGAAGATGTGATCATCTACTGAAATACGTAAAATGTAATATGGTTAATAACTGAAAGGATCTAATTTTCCTTTTTTAAAATACAAAAACTGCTGTGGTTGAAATATGTTTAGAAAGAATTAATATTTTAGCTTTTCCAGCATCACATATGAAGAGCCATCTAACAGGTTCCTATCAACGGAGGGTAGTACATACAATCTGGAAACTTTGTTTTTTCAGTAGAAATTCCCTAATGCATACAATTTCAAAGATGAATTCTAAAGGTCATTTAAAATGTTTCCGTTTCTGTATTCTGGGAAAATTAGCTGTAAAATTTAGGGCCATATATTAAAAACAGCCTCAAACATAGAAAACTTAATTTTGGTTCAGCAAAAAAGCACCGCTGGATTCTAGAAAACCAGTTTCTGCCATGTCATGCAAGTTGTTAAATATTTACCAAGATCAAAAGACACTCTTTTCCAGAACCATCTACCTCAAAGACGATTCTTAAGAAATTGATAATCAGGTAGAATTTTTATTTCAATAACAGAGCCTTTCTACCACCTACTGCTGTATAAGGCACTAACACAATAAACGGCAAAGCGAGGCCCTAAATTGAACTCCCCCTGATTAATCAAATTTCACAGGGCGGAGAGAGTACTTAGTGGCTGCAAGGCTGAAATGACTGTGCAGCCTCAAATATATCAACCTGATGATTACCTGACTGGCCTTTCCTGCTGACTCCTTGTCAACACATGATAGCCTACTTGGCATTGTCTGACTCGCTCTAAAAATGCAGAAATAGGCAAATTATGCAGAATCTCTTTTGAAGTAAAATGCATAGCATGGAAGCTGACAGGCCCTGTTACAAGCAACTAGGAAACAAAGCCCTCAGAGACCACTCAGAAAAATACCTATAGGAGGCCATTAAAACAGCAAAGCTCCGAGGTAAAATTCTACCTAAGAAGCTTTAATCAAAGAACAGCTGGAATCTTATATTCTTGCTCTTTCTTCACCACGATTAATATCCTCAGTTCTTGAGGGCACTCAGCAAGAAACAACATTTCACAAACACTCCCTGGGTCTGCCAAGGAAAAAAGTGCCAAATATGCATTCCGCACAAGCCAAGAATTCAGTGTAGAGGGGGACGTTTAAAAAAAGAGTAAGAAGAAAATAAAACAAAGGGATCTTTATAAGTTTTTCATAGCAAGTCATTCATAAGTAGCAATTCAGGTCAGCTCCAGACAAATTTAGGCAAAAAAGTTCAATGTCACCCCTTTTTTCTAGCTACTTGCCTCAAGTACATTCCTATCTCTCATTCCCCGCTGCTGAGCGTCTTATTAGAAGAAGACCTGGCAAGAGGCAGTATATCCTATAGTGATTAAAGCACTGTCTATACAGCGTGGTAGATTCGGGATTAAAATACAAGTTTCTCCAGTTAACTCTCCATACACACTGGGGAAGTCACTAGTGCACTCGGGTCTTGTTTATACTTTTGTCGTATGAGGATGATAATATCCATTTCCCAGGACAGTTTTGAGAATAAAGTGAGGTATCTATCTATCCACCCCCCCCTTTTTTTTCTTTTTAGTGCCGTACCTGCAGCATATGGAAGTTCCCCAGGATAGGGGTGGAATCGGAGCTGTAGTAGCCAGCCTACGCCACAGCCACAGCAATGCTGGATGTGAGCTGCATCTGTGACCTACACTGAAGCTTGTGGCAACACTGGGTCCTTAATGCACTGAGAGAGGCCAGGGATCCTTAACCTGCTGAGCCACAATGGGAACTGCCAGTGAGGTATCTATCAAATGGAGACTAGCACAGAGTCAGGGATACCCAGTCAAGCGTAGCTGTTTTTATAACAATGAACTGATTTCTATTGGATGAATATGATGTAAAAATGCCATTCAGCCCTAGAGCATTCCATTTTAAAAGAGATTTCTAGAGCATTGAAGAACTCTCAGGAACCAAAAATGTCAATTTCCTTCAGGAATTTCAGTCCCAATAAGGCTGATGGGTAAGTAAATTTTTGTCGTGGGAGCCTTCCTTGTGCCCTTCAAATATACAGACAGGTAGCTGTGAGCCCAGAACGCAGGTCAGAAGAATTGAGTTCAAATGACAGTTCTGCCACTTGCCGCCTGTGTGACCTTGGGCACATCACCATGTGATCCCTTCATGGCTCAGGCTTTCTCTTTGGTAAGGTAGGGATAATGATAAATCAAAGGGTTATTAAGGGGATTACATGACACAAGGTATGAAAATAAGTGCTGTCAATGGTCAGTGTAAATCATTAACACGGTCCATTCCTTGTCCTTGTCAAGGAACATGCCCTTAGAAATGTCTAACCATTGAGATGCACTTAATAATCTGAATGCTTAACAGAACACCAGATGAAGGAAGGAAGAAAGGAAGGAAAGGAGGGAGGGAAGGAGGAAGAAAAAGAAGAAAAAGAAATAAAGCTTGATTTGAGCATTCATTTGGTTAGCAGTGTTTGAGAACTATCAAAATTACTTGGGAAAACAACTACAGATATATGCAACTAAGTGCGTGATTCTGCAAGCATTATGCTAAGTGAAAGAAGCCAGGCACTCAGGTGTACAAAGGCAGACAAATGGATAACAAACTACAATATTTCCACACAACCATATAACGAAATATCATTCCGTCGTAAAAAGGAAGGATATTCAGACACATGCTACAATATGGCTGAACCCAGTGGACATTAGCCAAAGTCAAATAAGCCAGTCACAAAATGACAAATATTATATGATTTCACTTAGAGGAGGTACTGAGATTCCTCTTAGAGGAGGTACCTAAATTTATAGAGACAGAAGGTAGAATGGTGGTTTCCAGGGACTAGGGAGAGGTGAAAATGAGGAGTTAGGGCTTAACGGGGAAGATGAAAAAAGTCCTGGAGATGGATCGTGGCAATGATTGCACAACAATGTGAATGTACTTTATGCTACAGAACTAAAGAGTGAAAATAGTTAAAAATACTGAAAATGGTAAATTTTATGTCAGGTGTATTTTACCATGGTATAAAATAAAAAGAAGCCAGGCACAAATAGTACATATTATATTACTCAATTTATGGAAAATTCTAGAACAGTTCTATCTAATCCACAGTGATAGAAATCGACCAATGGTTGTAAGGGCACAGGAGATAGCTTTCTGGGGTAAAGGAAATAGGCTTTATCTTGAATGATGTAGTAGATATTGAACATATACATTTTTTTTTAAACTTACCTGTTTACCTAATATGGGTTTATTTTATTATGTGTAAATTGTGCTTCATTGTGAGGGTTAATTTTATGCATCAAATTGGTTAGGCTATGATACCCAGCTGTTTGTTTGAACACGAGTCTATATCATGCTGTGAAGCTATTTTTTAGATGTGATTGACACTCAAAACAGTAGACTTTGAATAAAGCAGATTACCCAATAATGTGGGTGGACCTATGCAATCAGGTGAAGCTCCCAGAAAAGGAAGGAATTTTGCCTGCAGACTGTCTTTTTTTTCCTGTCCACCCCACAGCATACGGAGTTTGAATCTGTATGCCAGAGCTCCAGACAGGGACGCTTTGATCCTGTTGAACTACAGTAGGAACTTTGAACCACCTCTTTTTTTTTTTTTTTTTTTTTTTAACTTTTTCCGCTGCACCCATGGCATATGGAAGTTCCTGGGCAGGGATTGAATCTGAGCCTCATCTGCTACCTATCCCATAGCTATGGCAATGCCAGATCCTTAACCCACTGTGCTGGGCCAGGGACCGAACCGGCAACTCCACAGAGACAAGCCAGATCATTAACGCACTGTGCCACAGAGGGAACTCCCAGACTGTCTTTTGACTCAAGATTGCAACATCAACTCTTGCTGGAATTTCCAGCCTGTCCTGCAGATTTCAGCTTTGCCAGCCGCCACAACAGTGTGAGCCAATTCCTTAAAATAAATCTCTCTATATATACATACCTCCTATTGGCTCTGTTTCTCTGGAGAACTCTAATACACTGATAAAGCTGATGTAAAAAGGAAAAAGTTACCTAGGATTCTATGTGAGAAAACAGAGTCCTAAACTCCACTCTGGACTCACTGAATCAGACGGAATCTCTTGGGGTAAGACCTGAGCTTGTGCAGTTTTGTTTGTTTAATTTTTTTCCATTAAAGTATAGTTGATGTGCAATATACGTTACAGGTATACAATAGTGATTCACAATTTTTAAAGGTTATACTCCATTTATAGTTATTATAAAATATTGGCTATATTCTCTGTGTTGTACAATATAGCCTTTGCTTATTTTATATATAATAGTTTGTACCTCTTAAGCCCTCACCCCTGTCTTGCCCTTCTCCACTTCTCTCTCCCCTCTGGTAACCGCTAATTTGTTCTCTGTATCTGTGAGTCTGCTTCTTGTTTGTTCTATTCACTAGTACATTGTATGCAGCCTATGTAGGTTTTTTTGGCCATGTCCCCAGCATGTGGAAGTTCCTGGGCCAGGGATCAAACCTGTGCCATCGCAGCAGCCTGAGCCAGAGCAGTGACAATGCCAGATCCTTAACCTGCTGTGCCATTAGGGAACTCTGGGCCTACATAGTTTTGAAAAACTCTTCTGGGTAATTCTGATACAGACCCCTGGTTAAGCCTTGGACATACTCTTCATTCACATCTTAATATAGCTAAATAACCTTTTAAGAATTTTAAACACATGGAATTTTGTGTGCATGCCATTTTTTTCTTCTCTTTTTATGGCTGCACCTGCCGCATATAGAAGGTCCTGGGCTAGGGTTCAAATCGGAGCTGCAGCTGCTGGCCTATGCCACAGCCATAGCTACGCCAGATCTGAGCCATATCTGTGACTGACGCTGCAGCCTGAGCCAAGGCTGGATCCTTAGCCCACTGAGTGAGGCCAGGGATCGAACCTACATCCTCACGGAGACTATGCCAGGTTCTTAACCCACTGAGCTACAATGGGAACTCCCGTGCATGCCTTTTTATTCCATGTATATTAGGATCTTCTATAAATGGTACAACATTTTTAAAAGGAGGCAGAATTGTAACCACTGTCCCATAAAAAATGGGATAGAGGAACATAGTACAACCATATAGATAATTGTGAATTTTGGTCGTCACTCATCTAATAAGTGGTGATCAAGTGCTTATAATATGTCAGGCACTATTCAAAGAACTGCAGATACAGGCTGGGAAGAACAAGCCAGAGCAGATCCCTGCCCTCAGGGAGCTTAAACTCCAGTAAGGGGGACCTTAAAGAGAAGCCAGTTATGCCTATGCCCTGAAAACAGGTTTTCATGAAAAAATAAAAACTGCTTCATAGGCAACATTTTAGACGGCCAAGAGATTAAAAAACAACAAGAAAAAGTAGATCACAATTTGTATTTTTATCAATACCTTTTTTTTTTTTAATGCTTTTTAAGGCCGTACCTGCGGCATGTGGAAGTTCTCAGTCTAGGGGTCGAATCGGAGCTACAACTGCCGACCTACACCACAGCCACAGCAACACAGGATCCGAGCTGCATCTGCGACCTACACCACAGCTCATAGCAACACCGGATGCCCGACCCACTGAGTGAGGCCAGGGATCAAACCTGCGTCCTCATAGTTCCTAGTCGGGTCTGTTAACCACTGAGCCACAGAAAGGCCAACACGTTTTAACAGAGAGTACCGAACCAAGACTTCAGCAGCACCCTGGAGTGATGGATACAACTGCTGAGAACAAAAAGTACAGTAGAAATAGAGTAAGCAATTGGCTGCAGAGTGAATGTCAGTGAGTGAATCTGGGCTCTTTATGGCTCCTCAGCATTGTTCTTTCACACCTTGGTGGCTACAAATATGAGGTAGTCACGTTAGGTTCTGCAATGAAGAAAAATTGCTGCTAAGGCCTTGTCATTGTAGAAAAGGCTGCTGAGAAATTCTTTTTGTCTATAATGAGCAAGGCCAACTCAAGGAACAGGAAAAGCCAAGTTTCTCGCTTGATTCTTTGTCTAGTCATCATACATCCACTACACCGAGGTTGTAAGAGTATGTACTGTGTAGATTTTGAGAGGGCAAATGAGAATATAAATCCCTTAGCACAGTGTCTGGCTGTAGAAAGCTCTTGTAAATGTTAACTATCATTGTTGGCATATCGGTCTCATTACTGGCCAGGCACCCGTCCAGGAGCTGGGGATGCAGACAAAGGCAATAAGCTTCCTGCAACAAGACTCCTAACCTCCACCAGAGAGAGGGACCCCACATGTGTGAAGTATTCTAATTGCTACTGAAGGGATCAGCAGTGTCACTGAAAAAGAGGTCTCTGTGGGGAGGGCAGAGCGGGTGGGCGGGTGGGTCTGAAGGAGGATGTTTCGTCACGGTTGGCTTTTGACGCAGTTGTAATTGTGCAAAGGCAGTTTTAGGAAACAATATTTTCTGCCATCTGTGTAAAAAGTGGTTGTGATAGGAGTTTCCACTGCGACTCACCAGGTTAAGAACCCGACATAGTCTCCATAAGGATGAGGGTTCAATCCTTGGCCTCGCCCAGTGGGTTAAGGCTCCTGTGTTGCTGCAAGCTGCGGTGCAGGTCTCGGATGCAACTCGGATCTGGTGTTGCTTTGGCTGTGGCGTAGGCTGGCAGCTGCAGCTCTGACTGAACCCCTAACCCAGGGACTTCCAGACGCTGTAGGCACGGCTCTAAAAAGAAAAAAAAGTGTTTGCAATAACATTGATTATCAAAGAGTCTGTATGAAACTCAAGTATATAGGGTTACTCTCACTGATGCTATTAAAGTCTCATTTGATTTGATGTTTAGGCTGTTACAGAATTGGAGTTCCCATTGTGGGGCAGCAGAAACAAACCAGCTAGGATACATGAGAATGTGGTTTTGATCCCTGGCCTTGCTCAGTGGGTCATGGTGTTGCCATGAGCGTGGTGTAGGTCGTAGACACTGCTTGGATCCCGCGTGGCTGTGGCTGTAGCTCAGGCTGGCAGCTGTAGCTCCAAGTCGACCCTTAGCCTGGGAACTTTTTTAGGGCTGGTGCTGCAACAAGACTCCTAACGTCTACCAGAGAGAGGGACCCCAAAAAGAAAAAAATGGAAAAAAAGAAAATTAAAGCTAGGTATAAAGAGGATATATTTTGAAACAGAGTCAGACAAGTTTGAGCTGCAAAGCACATTTAGAAATCGCATAGTCAACATTCATACTCTAAGAGAACGCTGAGGTGCACATATTTTGGCCTCAGAACAAGGTATTCAGGCAACTGTCTACGCCTGTTCTTTGCTGTCCACTACAGGAGCCACTAGTCACGTATGGCTACTGAAATTTAAAGTAATCATGATCTCTCTCTCTTTTTTTTTTTCTGTCTTTTTGCCTTTATCTAGAGCCGCACCTGCGGCATATGGAGGTTCCCAGGCTAGGGGTCTAACAGGAGCTGTAGCTGCTGGCCTTCGCCACAGCCACAGCAACGCGGGATCTGAGCCGCATCTGTGACCTTCACCACAGCTCATGGCAACGCCGGATCCTTAACCCGGACCACAACTCATGGCAACGCCGGATCCTTAACCCACCGAGCAAGGCCAGGGATCGAACCTGCAACCTCATGGTTCTTAGTCGGATTCGTTAACCACTGAGCCACGACGGGAACTCTGAGTAATCATGATCTCTTAATCCCCTACCGGTATCTTACCCCTCTCTGTTTCCCCCTCCCCTCTGTAACCACTAATTTATTCTCTATACCTGTGTCTGTTATGTTATATACATTCATTCACTTTTTTTTTTAGATTCCACATACAAGTGATAAGACGGAGTACGTGTCTTGCTCTGTCTGACATATTTCACTAAGCATAACATTCTCTAGGTCCATCCATATTGTCACAAATGGTAGACTTTTTATTCTTTTTTATGGTTAACAGTCCATTATATGTATGTGTATATACATATATCATATATATATATATATATATACAATATCTTCTTTATCCTTTCATCTGCTGATGGACAAATATTTAGATTCCCTCCATACTTTGACTATTGTAAATAATGCTGCTATGAACATTGGGGGTGTATGTATCATTTCAAATTAATGTTTTAGTTTTCTTTGGATATAAACTAGCAGTGGATCATATGATAAAAACAAACTACTATGAATAAAATAAATAAGCAACAAGATTATATTGTACAGCACAGGGACATATAGTCATTATTTTGTAATAACTTTAAATGGAGTATAATTTATAAAAATGCTAAATTACCATGTTGTACACCTGGAACTAATCTAATATTGCAAATCAACTATACTTCAATTAAAAATAAATAAAATGGAATGATCATGATCCCCTAAAAAGGAAGAATTCAGGTCCTCAGATGAACTAAGGATATTTCAAGTGCTCAATATGACTAGCAGCTCCCATATCACACACACAGATTTTCATCACTCTAAAGCATTCTGTTGGGTAGCTCTGTGCTACCTTCATGCAGTGAGAGAGGAAAGTAACTTTAGTCACTATTAAAAGCATTTCGCAATGAATACGGAGCTTATTTCACATTATGACCAAAATTTCCAAAGGCATTTTCTGAATTATCTATATAATTGCTAGCCCATAGAGAAATCTACCCCAGCACGCAAATGTTTCACAGGAAAAATCGGGCTGATTTCACCAGAGAATGCATGGCTTTAAAGATGCATCAAAGTTGCATGCATCATTTTGGAAATGGGGTGGAAACCACTTTAATGTCCCAATTGTCATATCTTTCAGAAGCAATCTAATGCAAATATCTACTGCAGAGATTATCAAAGAGAAGAAAAAAGGAGGTAAAGGCAATTTAAGATCATATTTGAGGAGAGAATTCCTAAAATAGGAAACAAAGTAGTAAATATAAGTTTTGTTCTTAAAATGTTGTGAAAGTAAACTTTAAAAAAAGTTTGTGGCTGTTCCTATACATTCTGGAAGTAAAACAGCGTAAAGCATTCTCCCTCCTTTGACAGTAAATTTTCAAGTATAAAAATACATACAATGTCAGCTCTTAACGGATGTGTCTTTAAAAAGGATGCTGTATGGAGGGAAAACGTTCTTAAACTTCTTAGGGACTACAGTTTTTACATAAAGATTAGAAACTTGGGGGGATAATTTGAAATTCAAAAAGACTTCTAAAAAGTCTTTCAGGGAGCTGACTTTTTAGACTTGAATAGTCTATTTTAAGATTTGCTCTACCTACCAAATAGCTTTATCAATTTAGTTTCTTTTCATTTATGTCTCTCTCTCTCTCTCTCTCTATATATATGAACTACATGTATAAGTGAAATCTATGGTAAGGTGAAATTTCATATATAGAAGAAAAATCCACAGATTTCACTTCTGCAAAATCACTTTCTGCTAGTTTTCCCTCTAAATTTATTTTTCTGACTGGTACCATTCCCTACCAGTGTTCGCCATGGCCTTAATCCCATGGGCATTTAATATTTCAATGTGCCCTTTCACCGATGCCAAGGGTGTGACTAGGACAGCTTCCATTTGGAAATTCCTCTCCCATGACCATGGAGGGTGTTTTTCCTCTCATCCTAATTTTTCTACAGTTTATTTTATAAATATTTTGGATCTTTATCTTGCGCCCTATATTTTAAATTTCCTCTTACTTACTAATGATTCACTTTTTTCAACAGTCTCATAGCTTACACCCTAACATTTCTCAATATGCTTATTAAGTGTAGCCAAAAGAGAAAATAAGAAAAATACGAACCATGCAATGGCCATATATGGGTGTGGTATGGTACAGAGAGTCGAATTGCAATCAATAATTTCCATGCTTTTTATGAATTTCCAGTAAAACTTCATAAAAAATACCCTTTATTTTGTCACGTACTCCTCAATGAATTAACATTTATTGGCAACTGTGATTTTGTTTTCACACACCCAACATAATTTTTTTTTTCTTTTTAGGGCTGCACCTGAATCATATGGAACTTCCCAGACTAGGGGTCAAATCAGAGCCACAGCTACTGGCCTATGTCACAGCCACAGCCATGCAGGATCCAAGCTGTATCTGCAACCTACACCACAGATCATGGCAAAGCCGGATCCTTAACTCACTGAGCGAGACCAGGGATCGAACCCTTATCCTCATGGATACTAGTCAGATCTGTTTCTGTTGAGCCACGATGGGAACTCTCCCAACATAACAACTTTTGATGGTAATTTATACACAATGTTCACTGCCAAGTTTGCCATATCTTGTTATGCCATATAAATGCTGCAAGTGAATAAAGATCACCCTCTTGTTCTCGCTCACAGCAGCCGACTAGCCAGGGTAGTTAGAAAGACAGCTACTCAAAATTCAGCCAAATACCAGGAGGGCAGGCATTTTCCAAAAAAATGTGTTAGTGGTCACAAACAGAGTTATTTTCCGTGTCATCCACTTATAAGGGCAACAGGAAACGGCAGTTTCCATGGCCTGAAGAAGTGGAGATGGCCTGGCCTCATGTAAACAAGAATGTTGGCCAGGTCCATGGAGAAAAGGCAGATTTGTAAACAGTTTTGGGCGCAGCACATATGAAACAGGGCCTGCAGCAAACATGTGTATACCTCCTGTGAACCCAGGCTGGCGTGGCAGTTCTGAAAGATGGGCTCAACACTGCCTCTGGGCCCTTGTACCCATTACCACCTGCAGCCGAGGCTCCCTTTCAGGCCAGGCTCAGTTTGGAAGACTTGACTTTTGACTCTCTTTTGGGAGACTTTCAGGGCTGAGTAGACGGTGCCTTATGTGACATTTTCACTCTTCTCTTGTCCACATTATGCCTTGTCAACCGAATCGCCAAGCAAGCACGCAATTCCATCACCCTTCCCTGAGCCCTTTCACTGTGCTTGCTCCCAGGTGGGCCTCATCCTTCTCCTACACACACCTATCTCTTACTCCCTGCTTCTCTGAGCCTCCTTCTGGACCCTTCTTCCCACACAGACTGCACCATCTCCCATTCTGCCCACAGGGCTGGGACGCTGGACCTGGTCTTCGCTGCTCTGTCCATTCCTCCGTCTTTCTCCTTCAGAGTCGGCTTCTCTGAACCTCCCCAGGCTCTGAGCCTACGTCCTTGGGGTTCCAGCGGTAGAAGGAATCTGAGAGTTTCTCCAGCCCAGAACCCCATGTTCTTCTGAGGGCACTGAGGCAGAGGGAGGGGTGAGGCTGTCTGCAGACGCCAGTCCTCGCTCCTCTGCACTGTCTTGTATCTGTGTACGTGTGCACGCACGCACACATGTGCGTTTTAACTAGCTTTCTGTCCCGGGGGAGTGTTTTTGTTATTTAACCCAAGAAAATGATTCCGATAGTAGAAATTTCAGGCTGGGCCGAGGAGAATGGGTATCTTAATAGGCCACCAGAAGAGTTATTTTGGGTATTTAGGTTGGTCAGTAGTTACAGAGTGCTTGTTGTAACCTGGACACTGTTGAAGCATCAAAGATACAAGACAAATAAAGTACTCTGGGGCAAGGGGGACATACACAGATAGTCATCACACACTGTGATAAAGGCAGAATTAGAGATAGCACAGGGCATTTCAGTAGCCCAGGGGAAGTGATTCTGCTTGGCCTGGGCTGAGGGGATGTCAGGGAAAGTTCTAGTGAGGGGATTATGAGATAAATCTCAAGGACACAGAGGAAGCCATGCAGGCTGAACAAAGGGCAAAGAGAGGCCAGGCCACGCAGAGGGAACGAGGCGGGGATGTGAGAGACTCCATGGAGAAGAGACGAGAGAAGGAGAGAGAAATTTAAAAACAATTCAAGTTTGCAGTCTAAGATTCAAGATGCAATGAGTCAAGAGACTTTCAGACCTTGAAGCTGGAGGCTGTGGAGGGTTGCACATGTTGGGCTGACATGCATTCTTGACAGTGAACAGCAGCCATCTGCCATGTGCGGAAATTTACACTTAGACTTCGTGGAATCATCACAGTCCCATGAGGTGGGCGTTATTATTATCATCTGTTTACAAGTAGAGGAACTGAAACCAGGAGAGGTTAAGGAACTTGCCCACGAATGTACTGTGGCCTGGATCCAAGGTCTGACCTGAGGATTTGGCCAAACACCGTATCACTGAGCCATCTCTTTCTTGCTCACGTATAGGGCTGTCTGGATGGAACCCAGTTTGGGAGGCCGGCCCAGAAGTCCTTCCCAGGCAGGCAGGCAGAGTCCTTTGCATACAGCCGCATGGAAGGCAGGATCGGCGGCGAAGGCATCCCGTTTGGGCTCTGACTTGAGCCCAGTGGCACAGTACACTTGTCAAGGAAACACCTGCCTCGGTGTCACTCCAGAGATTTTCATTGAACTGGGGGCTGAGTTTTTTTTTTTTTTTTTAATGGCTGCACCTACGGGAATTTGGAAGTTCCAAGGCCAGGGACTGAATCTGAGCTGAATCTGTACACTGCAGGTGTGGCAATGCTGGATCCTTTAACCCACTGCGCTTCAGTGGGGATCAAACCCACGCTTCCACAAAGACCTGCTGCAGTCAGATTCTCAGCCTGCTGTACCACAGCAGGAACTCCAAGCATTAGGTTTTGAAAGATCCTTAGGTGATTCTAATGGGCAGCCAGGGCTGTTGGAAATCACTGCTTCTAGGCAGGGATTGAGGTGTGTCTCCTTATAAATGCCCTGCATGCATTTCTTTTTCTCCCTTTTCTCCATGTATCTTTCTTTCCCTCCAGCATCTTCAACTTTTGAGCCCATTCAGGTTCCTTTTTTTTTTTTTTTTCAGGGCCACAGGTGTGCATATGGAAGTTCCCAGGCTAGGGGTCAAATCAGAGCTGCAGCTGCCCACCTATGCCACAGCCACAACCATACCAGATCCCAGTGCTACACCTTCACCACTCATGGCAACTTGGGATTCTTAACCCACTGAGTGGGTCCAGGGATCGAACCGAATCCTCTTGGACATTAGTCAGGTTCATTTCTGCTGAGCCAGGAGGGCAACTCCCTTTCAGGTCCCTTTAAGCCCACATCACAGTCACAGCTTACGGCTCTGACATCTGTGCAAAGCTACCAAAGATACAAGGGCTGGACACAGTAAGAAAGCTCAGAAACCCCTCGGGGAAGCGATCGTGTCCATGCATAAACGCAGTGACAGACTGGTTTTCTGTAGAAGAGATGGTAAAACTGAGGAAATGGGGTGGAAGACGTGTGAGATATAAGACCTAACCTGGTGAAGGAAAAGACCTAGAAGACACCACGAACTCTTTTTTCAGAACCTCTCGGAAGCTTCTCCAAGTTTCTCCTATGCAGTGGCTGCAAAGGTTCCCTATGCCTTCCCACCCCGTTCCTCCTATCATCACCATCACCATGGGCCTCCAGAGCCTAGATTAGACTGTGACTTGGATGCTAACCTGAGAGAAAATCCATTCATTTCTCTTTTTTTATGTTTATTTGATTGTGAAGTATTTTTTTTACTGCTTAATGGATTTTATTACATTTATAGGTGTACAACAATCATCACAACCAAATTTTATAGCATTTCCATCCCAAACCCTCAGTGTATCCTCCCACCCTCCAACCTGTCTCCTTTGGAAACCATAAGTTTTTCGAAGTCTGTGAGTCAGTATCTGTTCTGCAAAGTTCACTGTGTCCTGTTTTTTTTAGATTCCACAGGTAAGTAATAGCATTTGATGTTGGTGTCTCATTGTCTGACCGACTTCACTTAGTAGGATAATTTCTAGGTCCATCCATGTTGCTGCAAATGCTGCTATTTCTTTCCTTTTTAATGGCTGAGTAATATTCCATTGTGTATACGTACCACATCTTCTTTATCCAGTCCTCTGTCAATGGACGTTTGGATTTTTTCCATGTCTTGGCTATTGTATAGGGTACTGAAACCCATTCATTTCTTTCTCTTTTTTTTTTTTTTTCCGATGTCAGAGCAGTTAGGGCAGGTGAGAAAAGAGATGGGGGAGGTGGAGGAGGGACTGTGCCCCAGAGTCAGGGGCAGGATGACCACAGCGCTTCTCAGGCTGCTGTTACTGAGGTACTGGACACCAGTATCCACAGAGCCTGGCTGTGTCAGACAGGGGTAGGGTGGGGTGGGGGGTTGGCGCAGACGCCAGCCAGCAAACCCGTCCTGCTCTCACCTCCTCCCACTACTCCTCGCTTGTTCTGAGCAGGACTCACATCCACTTTCCTCACTGACTCTCTCCTTTGCCCTGCTCCTCCTGCCTGGGGTGACCTTTCGCAGATCTCCCAGTGATTCACTCCTTTCCCTTCCTTAGGTCTTTATTCAAATGCCAACTCCTCCAGGAGGACTTCTCAGGACACTTTATTCACTGCTGCAGCCAACATGGTACACCCCCTCCCTGTTTCCTTTTTCTCGCTACCACTCTTTATACTGTGAAGGCAGAGACATTTGTTCTTTGCTTCATCTCCAGCATCTGGATAGAGACGGACACAGAGTAGGTTCTCGGTGCATAGAAGCCAAATGAATAAATGAATCCCGCCTTGTATAACGACTGTTAGAAGCGCTGTCTGTCTAGCTCATCAGACCCTAAACCTCTAAGACAGGAATGCGCTGCATCCCCCTCGTAGCTCTCCTAGCACTTCCTTCGTGCAAGTTCATACGTATTGTTGTAATGAACTGAACTGGGCATTAACTTGAAATCCTTCAGCTTCTCCTGCAGGAGCCAGTTTATTTGTTTGTTGGCACCACCTGTGACGTGCTGCCCTCATGTTAAGGTTTTGGCAGGGACACACTTGAGAATACATTTCATGGGATTTATGGCAATTTAAAAGATTGTCTAGTTCATGAGGAGGTCACTCTAGACCATTCCTCATTTCATTTGCATGACCCAAATTTTTACAGTCATTCTGGACATCTTCGGGGGGTTAGGCACGGGGGCGTTTGTCATATTGGGTTCAGCATCTTTCTTCGGTTCAGCTCTTTTAACTGTAATTAGTTATCAGAATGATATTTATGGGGTGCCAAAAGTCCAGACATTTTTACGAAGAATTTCTTTTGGAGAGAACATCATTCTTCAATATTTTGCCTTCTTAATCTTATTCATTCAGAGAACATAATGTATTCTGCCGAGAAACTATCACCAACTAGGTATATTTTCTCCTAAATGGGTATGTGGATATGACAATATAATGCATCGTGGCAATCTTATTTCAATAACTTTTTGGATAATGGCAGCATCCGCGTAGAAAGCTGAGAATTATCTCTCCTTGAATAGGTTATCTGGAACAGATATTTTCTCCCTTAATGGAAACATTTCCCATTTCTCCCTTTCTTCTCACATATCCCATTGACAGTTTCAAAGTACAAAAGTTAGCAGTATGCTGGCTTTCACTCTTGGCTACTAGGACATCATCCTCGCCCTGAAAAAGCCGCTTATTTTTGTTCAAGAGATGAGAGAAATATGCACCTATGGATGCTACAGAGACAAGATCTTCTCTAGTTCTAGATTTAAAATGTTTAGTATCTTATTGCTGGGGTGCCCCAGACTGGGTTTTGGACTTGATATTGCTCCATAAATATCTGCTAAATTGCTGCAGTAAACCGATATTAAGCTGATCATCCAAGAGAGTGAGACGCAAAACAACGGCAGGAAATGAGAAGACTTTTCCAGGCGGCCATTCAAAATCCCCAGTTTCTGTCTCTCCTGCTCTAAGAGGATGCCCTAGAGAAAGGCCACGTGCGAGAGCTAAGTGTCTCTGTCCCAGCTCCTACCCAGGCAGGTATTGTCGTCACCTCACTCTGACTCAGCTCCTCCGCTGGACCTCCTTTCTTTGCCTGCCTTTTAAATTCGATCCTTTTATTCCTATTTCATCTCCCCCGCATTTTCCACTCCCCACTGCTAACGTCCCTCTTTGGCATCCAACACTATGTCCTCCTGGTGGCAGTGATTAAAAAGATAGCTGGATCTTTGAGGGAAAAGGCATTTTGAGGTTTTCTTAATACCCCCAAATAATAAAGGCAGAGAGCAGATACACTTAGCTACCATTTATTAAAGTCCTCCTACAGGCCAGTTCCTGTGCCAGAGGCTCCATATACTTTATCTCTAAGCTTGAAAATAGCACTAGAATTTTATAAAGGAGAAAACGGAGGCTCAGAGAGCTGGGTTCCTTGCCTAAAGTCACACCACGACCAAGTGTCAACAGCAGAATAAACATCTACATCTGACCGCTAAGCCTATTATCTGTCAAAACGTACATTCCTTCGTTGATTTGACAAGTACTTATTGGGCATCTGTTATAATGCAGAGTAGGTTCTAGGTACTGGGGTCAGGGTGGAGTCACTGACTTCATGAAGTAAGAGGTATATTGGTTCCCACTACTGAACTGAACTTGAAAAACAGTCTCTTAGCAAATTCACTTTTCCGATTGCCGTTGTGCTCCAAAAAAAAAGGTGACCTTCATAATATCAGCACAGTTAGAAGCAAGGTATTTGGTGTGATCAGATCTTGTCTGTAACTGCTCTTAGAGTCACTGCTGCTTGAAATGGTGGAATTTGGGGGAGGGCAGAAGGTCTTGACCTTGGGAGAGATCAGGTAAAACCCAAAAGCGGAAGCCAGGGTTGGGAGAAACTGGATAAGAAGGAGTAGGCGACCATTTAGGAACATCTCACATGTCCTTTAACTGCTTTCTTAGCATTCCTCCCCGTAACTGAAGTCAAATGGCTGAAAACACCACCCTTCTCGGTCCTCTGGGCCTAACCCATTTGTGTGCTCTTCGGGTGAACATGCAGAGCTGGGACTGAAGGCAGAGATTTCTGCAGGCTCCACGACTGGACTGAAGAGCTGGGCCGTGCGCGTCACAAAGACGGCGGTGGGGAGCGGGCTCTCCCAGGAGCAGCACGTTTTGGACCCAAAGGAGTATCCTTGCCCTAATGCCCGGATCTTCTCCCTGCTCTTCTTTCAGAAGCCCTTCTTTTGTCTTTGTGGCAATGACCGAGGCAGCTTTTCGTTGCCAGTTATCGCTGAGCTTTGGAGCTAGCTAGACGGCGAGGCCATCTGGGCTGCACTGACATAATGGCTTAACCGTAGCTGCTCTCCCAGCACGTGGGTGAGGAGATTGAAGCAGGCTGGAAAAGCAGTTGGGAAAGCCCATGACAAGCTCAGAATTTAAAAACCCATCTCCATAGCATGGGGGACAGAGGGAAAAAAATGGGTGAAGAAGGTAGAGGAGGCCCCTGTAGACCACTTCTTCTTTTGGTTAATGCAGCATGAGTAATCCCATTCATATTTGACTCGGCTCTAAATGGGCAAACAGAAAAGGTGCCCAATAAACCACAGCTGGATTTGACGGTTGAATTCAGAATGAAAAAGTACAACGAGATTCCTATCCATCTGAAGATTTATAACCTACTGCTTATTTAATACCTCTTGGATTCCCAACTCCATGCTAGGCTTTGGCTTGTAGAACTTGGACCCATTGGAGACTCTGTATCCAGCTCTTTTACCACTGATGTGTCATCTTCAACTGGTGAGGCAATATGCAACATTAACAAGAACACTGCTGGGAGTCAAGAGACCAACTTGGTTTTGATCAAACTGACATTAAATGGTAGCAACAGAATTAGAATCCACACTCGATTCTAAAGCCCAAATATATCCGTACAGCTCACTTATGAATTCATTGAACATCTGCTGAGTGCCAGGTATCAGATAAGTGAACATGGAAAAGTCATTTCACCTTTCTGGATCTTAGTTTCTTTTTTTGGCAAAATGTGGGAAACAGATAAGAAAAGAGTTTTCTAAGTGATGAATACAAACTCAGGGTTATGCTAGAGATGAGTGTAAGTTATGCACAGATGTTGCATTAAATAACGTTGAAATGTCTGGGGAAAGAGTTATTTCCTTCTAATTCCTTTTCTAATCCTCCTATTTATTCCAGGAGAAAAGTCACAGTTTGATGCTACCATGTCTTTAAAATCCCTCAAACAATTCGAAATATGCACAAGAAAATCCTGGCTATCAGTTTCAAAGAATTTTGGCCATATTAGGCTGGAATTTTAAACAATTACTTTTAAATTCAAAACAAATGGCTTTGCCTTGGCTGTATTTTTTTTTACGGTTAGCTTCAATTTATGGAAAGTGTACTGGATTTCCAAATAAAATAGGGAGGTAAAAGCTGCTTGTATAATAAATGCATTGCATATAAAAAGTTTAAGTGATGTATTAAAATAATTATACCAGGGATGGCTGGCTTTGGCTGAATGAAGGTGGTAGTGTGTCGCCTGGCTAGAATCTGAGACACAGTGAATATTTGATATGAATTAGAAAACTTCCAAGTTCTGCCCAACCCTTGCTTGTTCTAATGTTCTAAGATTCATTTGTAAGACAAATGTAGATTTGGAAGGCTGGATGTTGCTGATAGCATTTCATCCTCTCCAGGGCTCTGTGCCTGGCACGGGGCACTAGCGTCACGATCAGATCTGCTCCAGGAGCAGAGGCAAGAGCATTCTGGACTGAGGAGCCTTGAGGGGGCTGCCCTGGGACTGAGTCACCAGGGAGATGTGTGACTCACGTAAAAAACGGCACGTTTGCTATTTTCCAAACGGGAATCAGACAAGGGTTTTGGAACTTGGCAGCTCTTTGCATTTATTAGCTGTGTACTTCTTTTGAGCAAGTTATTTAATGCCTATGTTTCAATCTCTTCATCTGTAAAATGGAGAAAAAGGCTCACGAGGTTGTCATAAGGATTAACTAAGCTAGGGTGGGGAAATCAAGTAATAAATGGTAGCTATTACTCTGATTCCTATGAGGACCAACACGGAAGTTTGAAAATACATGCTCTACATGATTCTAATATCAGAAGGACAAGGCATAGGGGTATCTGGCTTCACCATCTCATTAAAATGTACTCATCAACTTTACCCCTGAAAACCTGCCTCGGGCCTCTCCAGCCTCAGTGAATCTCCCTTTAAACAGCAACCAAGGACGGAAACCTGGGATCATTTCTAAAGCGCTTCCTTGTTCTCCTTTTCCACTCCAGGATTGAAATGTAATCACAGCACTGCCGTGGGATGGCTAAAAACAGCCTGCTGTATTAACCGAACATTTTTATCATGTAAATACAGACACTAAACTTGTTCTGCAGCCTATCAGTAAATCAGTGATGAAGAAGTTATTTTTCAGATCTCAAAATTCCATGTAATATTTATAGCCTCTGAATATATTTAAAGCTAAGCACTCCCAGGGATAAGAAAAGGTTCCATAAGGGGAGAAATAAATATGCTAAATATGTGCAATCTATCTGTCCTGCAGAGCTCAAGCATGCTTCGGCCGGGACAGAGTCTGTGAGTGCGAGGTAAGCTCTGTTTCCCCAGCTCTTCTTTTTTTACTGTAAAAGAAGGTGATAAATTATAAATGGGGCCCTGTCACCCAAGTCTGACAGTTTTAATTTTCATTTTAACAATACGTACGGTACCAAATGCAAGAAACTTGGTTGGACTATGACAAGGCAGCAGAGGGTATGTGGAAGGGGAAGCTGAGAAGCTGAGTCTGTCCTTCCTGCCCGTTAGCTCCTGTCCTGAAGTCCCTGGTGACGGGTGGCCAGGGTTCTAGCGCCGTCCCACTTTGCCAGCTCTGTGCTCTGAGATGATGCTTCATCTGCTGCTCTGCACGCAGGCCGGCCCTGCCAATGACTGCCGGGCGTTTGACTGGCTCTTGGACCTTCATGTTATCTGAATAAAAGGACTACCTCCCCATTTTATTTTATTTTATTTATTTATTTTTTTGTCTTTTTGCCTTTTATGTAGAGACACACCCGCGGCATGTGGAGGTTCCCAGACTAGGGGTCTAATCAGAGCTGTAGCCACCGGCCTACACCACAGCCACAGCAACGCGGGATCCGAGCTGCATCTGCAAACTACACCACAGGTCACGGCAACGCCGGATCCTTAACCCAGTGAGCGAGGCCAGGGATCAAACCGGCAACCTCACGGTTCTTAGTCGGATTTGTTAACCACTGAGCCAGACGGGAACTCCCCCATTTTATTTTTTATCCTGCTTTCCCCCTTCGTTCCCTGCACCCAGTTGTCGGCAGTACACCAGCTATTTCTTGGTTTCCGTGTTGTCCCTTCTTTCCCTCTCACACAATGATGTCCTGCCCTTTAACGTTCGTGTCTTGCCTTTCTTCCCCTGCTATCCTCATTTCTTAAGCTTTTTGACTTGACACCTCACCGCCGGGCTACTTCAAAGGTGACAACTCTGCCTTCTGTATAGGAGCCTCAGGAGAGGAGGCGAGGGACGTGCCACTTGTAGACACGGTACAGCGGGTGTTAGGGCTTAGAAAAGCAAAACAGCCGTAGTTCAAATAGGACCTCTGGTTTGGGACAGCAAACCAATGAACGGAATTAGTAAAATGGAGTGACCTCAGAAAAGGAAGGTCATCAGCCTTCCTTCTTTGTCTTTTTCATTAAAAACCTATTACACACGGACACTCTGAATATGGTTATGTGGCAGCACATGTGTCGTGGGAGATGAGGGAGGCAGGCAGGCAGCAGGGGGTGATAACTGGGAGAGTGGTGAGGAGAGGCCGACCCTGCAAGCCGAACAGAATTTAAGGGTGCCAATTTAAAAAAAAAATTATTAAAGTATAGTGGATTTACAGCGTTGTGCCAATTTCTGCTGTGTAGCAAAGTGACATATATATATATATATAT
>PVHT020000080.1:12763558-12781405 GCA_004024745.2 Catagonus wagneri
TCTCTCTCACCTTTTTTTTTTCTTCACTTGTTCTACCCAGTTATTTCAGGGGTTTCTTGCAGTTTTTGGAGGTTTAAATTGATCAGCATTCAGATGATGATTTGTCCAACTTGTTTTATATTTAGATGCGTTTTTTGATGTATTTGTGGGAGAGGGTGAGCGCGACCTCTTACTCCTCCGCCATCTTGCCGCCTCCCTGCTCGTTCTTGAAAGGGGGGAATTCTAGTGTAACTAGGAAGATAAATATCATTAATATCCTTTCACCTCACATATTTTATGCTTGTTTAAACCATGAATAAAAATCCAGAGAACACCTATTTTACTCCCATAAATTTCAAATGATCCTTTTCCAAGTCATTCAAATGAATTCTGATCAAATCCAACATGGAAAAATGTGAATGAGGATGTACGGGCCTTACAAACTAACCACGGTGAGTCAGGATCTGGGGGTGTTGTTGATTTGGGGCAGCATAACTTGACCCACAGACTAGCTATCTGAAACCACAGAATAAACTTTTCTATCATGGGGTTCTACTGTATTGGCTTTAAGATCAAATGTCAGCATTCTTTGATCTTTGTTGCTCAGATGTTCTCATTATGGGGAACAGAATTCAGCAGGTGTTTGATTGTTTATCCAGTAAAGGGGAAGGTGAGCTGGGATTAAATTGTTATGACACAGCTTTGCTTTAGCCCCACTGAGTCTCAATGAATTTGGAACGATTGTGTTGCTGCAATAGCAATCTTGCTAAGTACAATAGGACACGGAAAAGCTTGGCTTGGAGACTAATGGACTGCAGCTACCATCTGTGGGCTTGCAACTAAATACCTCTAAAAGAAATACTCATAACTGTAACTAGCCATCTTGTTGATTAGCTTTCTGGTGGACAGGATTCCAGTTGTCTAAATGAACCAGCTCTCTCTGGAAGCCAGTAAGTACACAAATAACCGTTTGCTTCGGAATAAGACTTTGCCCAATAAATTCCAATAAACTCAAAGCCCCTTTGAAAGAAGACACTTATAATCAAATTATACAAAATGTAGAAAATTATATCAACACTTTGCAAACTGTAAATTAAAATAGAAAAACATAAGTTATTGTGCCAGCGTTTATAGGGTTGTTCTTTTCCAATTCAATGATATTCAGCACGACTCCTGGATCCTATTCTGTGATCAAGTTAACTGTCAACTGGCAAGTTTACACTTGAGTTTGTTGATTTATTGAAAAGAAAATTTTAGTTTCAGTTCTCAATATTAGCATACATTTCCCCTCTATTTTTCCTTTTTTTTTAAAGAAGCCATTTTTTGCCAGTACACAGTTGTGTTTTGGTCCACTTACATCTGCACAGCACATGCCACTCCCAGACTTCATTAACTTATAATAAGCACACCTACATTCTTAATTTCTTTACTTTTGACTCCAGAATTTTCAGTTTTTTTTTTTTGCCTTATCTAGGGCTGCACCCGCGGCATATGGAGGTTCCCAGGCTAGGGGTCTAACAGGAGCTGTAGCTGGTGGCCTTCGCCACAGCCAGAGCAACGCTGGATCCTTAACCCACTAACCAAGGCCAGGGATCGAACCCGCAACCTCATGGTTCCTAGTCGGATTCGTTAACCACTGAGCCATGACGGGAACTCCACAGAATTTTCAGTTTTTGAGGACACCCCCTCTTCCCTTAAATCTAGTTAGAAGTGAAATTTAGGTAATTAAGAATAATTCTGTGACCATGTGAGCTAAGCAAGAACTGGTTTTTAGAAAGAATGTGAAACCCTTAAACCACTGTACAGAGTTCCTTTTCTCCTCTTCTCAGGATTTCACCTTACAGCCCAAGGAAATCCAGAGGCTAAGGAGGATTTTGCCGAGAGATTGTCAGATGAGAGGGGCTGACGTTGGTTCAGTCCTCTGCCTCTATGCACCTTCTTCCTGCGGCCCAACCACCCAAATGCAGGCCCTGGTTGGCGCTCCTCTCAGGCAGGAGGGGCTAGGATCTCCATCAGCAGTGCGTGGCTTCAGCGGCTGGGTGCTTTGGCCTGTGCTCTGGGTTGTCATTCCAAAGCGTCTGCCTTGACTTGACTTGACTTATTGGGTCTCAGCTTTGTTCACTGAATCTGCTGGAAGACCTGGCGAGGAAGTGCCACCTTCTTTAGTTTACCCCACATTATCCTAGTCTCCTCCAAACCCTCTTGTACCTCTTGACTCTACAGGGAGTGGACGTCCTGCCTCTGACCCCAGCCAACGGTTGAGGCTCTACACGTTTGCCTGAATATTTCGAGTTGCTCGATTTGACTGGTCTCTCAAAACATCCTTTGATCGCCTGATGTCTGTGTTAGTAGCAACACGATGACTGCTGTCATTCAGGGTGGCCTGTGTCTTTTAGTTCAGACTCTCTCAGAGTCCTTAGAGCTGGTATGTATCCTCTTGTGTGGCCTGTGCTGGTGGGGGTGCGCCAGGCACTGATGCCTGGAGTCTGCCCTGCTTCACTACAGATAACTGAGAAAGGTTCAACAATCCCCCATTAAGTGCAATACGCTGGACTCTTTACAAAGTCTACCGGAATTCTGCTATACTTGCTAATCTTCTCTTTCTATGTCTTCAATGAGATGCTCTTCCTTCCTACCCACTGAAAAACTTGGCCCCTCTAATGGCAGGACTTGCCTGATGTCCATCTTCATATTTATGTTCTCAACTGGGCAGACCCCCCTTGGACCACATACCATTGATGGAGAGATCAGCTTTGGTCCTGAACAATCACACTCTGCGCTACCCCATTCTAGGTAATAACTCCTGTGGGCTCAGAAGTGGCTATATGGTAAGACTATGAGGCTAGTACAAAAAACCTAAGTAAGTTTCATCTCTGTTTCTTCCATTTCAAGTTCCCAGGGCCCTCTTTTTGCCTCCCATTTTCTTTCATCAGATCAAAGATTCATCTGGAATCAGCTTCATCTGTTTATTAGTAGCTGCTACCTCATACTCACAATGCGACGGTCTGGGCAAGATCAGGCCCGCTTTGCAGATGAAAAAGCTGACTCCAAAAGGCCAAGATTATTTTGCCTTCAGCTCTTTGCAGCTCAGGTCCCTTCAAGTGGCGACTGCGAGCAGGAGGAATTACCTAGGGACCCAAGGGGGCTGAGTGCACACAGGGTGACCAGGGGCTTCGGTGAGGAGCACAGAGGGTCGCAGGGAGTTTGAATTCCTGGGCCAGGCAAGTGGGCAGAAGCAGGAGCAAATTCAGCTGCGGGTGACTGGTTCCTATACTTCAGTCTATTAATAAATGGGGGCGGGTGGGGAGCAGAGACGGAAAGGCCTGCGTGGGGAAAGGCCTGATGTCTGGAATGGTTCATCTCTTGGCCAGCTCTGACCTTCTGCTGTGAGACTAGAGACATCTGCGGTCTCTTATCGCTGCCTGCCTCAGGTGAGGAGAGGGAAGTGGCAGCTTGCTTATCTTCTCATCCTGCTCTTCCTGGTTTCAGGACAAATCATCCCACGGGAACTACTTACAACTAAAAGGTAACCGGAAGGAAGAGCAAAGGGGTGAAACTTGAAGCGGACCTATTAGAGAGGTGTTAGCTGTCCATGGGACTTGCTTGCTAGATTTCACTAAAGTTCTCATGCGGCTCATAGGACCCTACAAGGTCAGACCATCCCGCCCATCACTCGGCCTGTCTGATTTAGCAGCTCACTAGACAGTCAGCATTCCCCTGTGCTACTCATCTGGCTCCCGGGCCTCCCTGCCTGGGGGAAGGCAGGGGTGGGGACGCAGGAACGCTTGGCCAGTTCCCGTCTCCTGCCTTTGCTGGTCAGGCTTCCTTCCCCTGAGGTGCACAGTCCTGGGCTGAGGGCAGGGTTTGCTCTCTGTGGCTTCTGTCAAGCTTCCACTCATATGAAAAGTCTTTGGAGTGGGGTGGCGAGGGGTGGGTTGGGAGGCTGGTATCGGCATTGCCTACTACTGTATACAAAACTGATTGGTAACAAGGACCTGCTCTATAGCTCGGGGAAATCTAGGATACTCTGCCACGGCCTATCTGGGGAAAGAGGCTAAGACAGAATGGATATAGCAGTGCCCTCGTGGCTCAGTGGTTACGAACCTGACTAGCATCCATGAGGACGCAGGTTCAGTCCCCGGCCTTGCTCAGTGGGTTAAGGTCCTGGTGCTGTAGGCCACAGACGCGGCAAAGATCCTGCAGCTCAGATTTGGCCCCTAGCGCCTGGGAATTTCCATATGCTGTGGGTGTGGCCTTAAAAAAAAAAAAAGAAGAATGGATACATATGTATATGGATGGCTGGTTCCCTTTGTTGTACACCTGAAAGTAACACAACATTGTAAAAGTCACTTATACTCCAATAACATTTGTAAAAAAAGGAAATGCAAAAAAAAGGCCAAATTCTTCCCTTGGCTGCCTTGCTTGACAACACAACTCCTCTCCTCCCATCTCCTTGGCACTCCTTTTCACTTTGCCTTCTCTTCCCCCCTGTCCTGGTTATATATGTGCTTACTGCCTACTTTCTTCATGCCCAGTGCCCACCTCGAGTGTGTGCCCCAGGAGGGCAGCCAGCTGCCGTCCGGTTTGGGCACCACCTCCGACCCAGTACGCGGAAGAAACCTTCGGTTGCTCACAGGTACACGTTGAACAAAGTTATGCTGATTATTTAGTGGAATAATATCACAAACGTGTTGGACTCTACTGATTACAGATCTTATTTGATTATGATACTATATTTTGATAATGACCACTTTCTCTCTCTATTTTATTCTATTTTTTGGCTGTTTAGGGCTGCACCTGCAGCATATGAACGTTCCCAGGGTAGGGGTCAAATCAGCGCTGCAGCTGCCGGCCTGCACCACAGCCAATGCAACGTGGGACCAGAGCCTCATCTGAGAACAGAACCTTAAGCCACTGAGCAAGGCCAGGGATGAAACCCGAGTCCTCGGACGGGTTCGTGACCGCTGCGCCACCACAGGAACTCGGACCACTTTATCTCTTGACTGAATAAAATACTGCCTTCTTCATTTTCTCGGCCAAATTTAAGTGGCCTGCAGAGATAAATAACAGGCCACAAATACCTATAAAGAATAAAGGGAAAAAAAGAATAGGGTGGTAAAGGAAAGCCTGTGATAAACCGAGAAGACAACTCTATTAGTCTTCTGTTAATCAAGCAAAAGGACTCTATTTAAAACCTGGAAAGAAAGCAAAAAGCCACACAACACAACAAAACAAAACACAAGCACCCCACCCATTCTTTATTTCCATTATGTCATTGTGGAACCATCTGGGTTTGAATCTGGATCTCGTTACTTATTAGTTGTGTGCACAGGCAACTTTAATTCTCGGGCTCTGGCTTTCCCTTTCTGCAAAATGGATGTAATTATAGTGTCGGCCTCAAGGTTCTGCTGGAGATAAAGTGAGAAGAGCTCAATCCCTAGAGGTGTGGCCCTCCCGGGGTAGGTGGAGGACAAGCGTGTGGGGTGACCCCCAGGGCTCTGCCGTGGGCCACGTCATCGTCATCTGCTCCCGGAACAGCCGGCTCCTCAGCTCTGCCCTCGAAGCAGCAAAGCACAGCGAGAGGACGCCTTGCCCATCAAAGGACCCATTATCCCATCCACCGAAGTGACTTTCCATAGTTTTAAAAGGAAAATTCCCCGAACCTGACCCTTTTCAAATCTCTCTTGAACCTGAATCTCACGCATTAAACCGGGCTTGGGCTTGCTGTGAAATGTGAGGATAAACACACCCTGCATTTACAGATGCCCTGGAAGCAGTGCTTTCACCCATTGTTGCCATAACCTCCTAAACAAATTTGCTCTGCTTTGTCCCGGAGCACCAACAGGAACTGCCAGTGGAAACGCAAGAGCTGGTCTGGGTGGACGATGCTGTAAATAACATCCACCAGGGGGAAAAAAAAAAAAATCCCAAGGAAAATTAATTTTCCACAGCGGAACAGAGCAGGGAAAACAGAACTTGCTTCTCCTGCTTATGATTTATAACATGTCCCTTCTTAACTCACAATAATGAATCACCGACTTTTCCACCAAGGAGTTTATTCTCCCTCCGAGTTGGACTCTGCATATATGGAAATGCAAGGACAGGAACCTTCCTTCCGGTTGGGACTCCTCCACGCTATGCTTCCACATCCTGCCCTCTCCAACATTCACAAAAAAAAAAATCTCCCAAAGGAATTTCTCCAAAGGGACCCCTCTCCCTCACCCCCTTCCCGTTTCGTCAGAATTCTCAGCTGAGTTTCATCAAGAGGCAAGTCTCCAACAATGGGATTAAGACATAAAATCTAGGGGTACCCTTATCAATGTCCAGACACTTTGGTAGCATCTGCCCTCAATGACCATTCACTCCTTTCTTCTAAAAACACTTTATCCCATCGGCCGTGACAACCATACTCTTCACATTTTCCTACCACCTTTGGTCCTTCTCAGGCACAGCACATGGAACGTGCCCCAGTGGAATGCACCTGGCTTTCCTTCAACTTCTCTTCCTTCTGTTTTCTTTCCTAGTGTGGACAATGGGATGGACTATGCAGACCGCCCATTCCATTATCCACATTAGGACTAAAGGGTGCCATCCTCAACTTTTTTTCTTTTTTCTTTTTAGGGCCACGCCCACGGAATATGGAGATTCCCAGGCTAGGAGTCTAATAGGAGGTACAATTGCCAGCCTATGCTACAGCCCAGCAATACCACATATGAGCTGCATTTGTGACCTACACCACAGCTCATGGGAACGCTGGATCCTTAACCCACTGAGCAAGGCCAGTGATTGAACCCACGACCTTGTGGTTCCTAGTCGGATTCGTTTCCAATGCTCCACAACGGGAACTCCCATCCTCAACTTCTAAGTGAGATATTTCTAACCATCCTCTTCTTCCTGTTTTCACTGATGAGACCTGAATCTGGATCACTGTTACCCTTTACACTTTTTAATGTCCCAACGTCCCGACCGGCCTTCCTCCCTCCTGTTCTGATCTCACCCAGTCCAGTCCTCACTCTGTACCAGCAATGGTCTAAGATACAAATCTGATCAAGATCCTCAAATTTAAAGTCATTCAGTGGTTTCTTATTACCCCAGGATAAAGTTCAGAGTCTATTCTATGAGGCCTTTACGGTCTGCACTCCCCACCCCAGCCTTTTTGGCCTTACCTCTTCTTCTTGAAACATTTATTTATATTTTGTCTTTTTAGGGCCGTACCTGTGGCATATGGAGGTTTCCTGGTTAGGGGTCAAATAAGAGCTGCAGTTGCCAGTCTACACCTCAGCCAGAGCAATGCAGGATCCGAGCTGTGTCTGCGACCTACACCACAGCTCACGGCAACGCCAGATCCTTAGCCCCCTGAGCGAGGCCAGGGATCGAACTTGTTGTCCTCATGGTTAGTAGTCACGTTTGTTAGCCACTGAGCCACAATGGGAACTCCACATTTCCTCTTCTTTTCCCCATACCTAGCTTGCTAAGCTACAGTCTCTCTGAAAATCTTGCAGTCTGTTCATGCCATTTCCTCTGCCTGGTATGCTTGAGTTCTCTTGTACATCCTTTACCGCTCCCTCCCCGGGTTAACTCCTAAACATCTATTGGGTGTTAGCTGAGCTGTCACTTCCTCCAGGAAGTCTTCCTGGAGTGAAGGGCCCCTTCTGTGCAATCCATAGTGTCCAAACCTCCCTTTCATATCTAGTCTCACCACACATTAGCTGTGTGAGGACTTGCAAGCCATGTCAGCTCTCTGTGCCTAGCGCAGGCAGTGTCTGGACTGTTTGGGGGAGGACTGCAAGTGTCTTATGTAGTGCACAGCACATAGAAGGTACTGAGTGCATATTTCTGGCAGAATTAATGGAAATAAGAACAAAAATCTGTCAGGTTCTGATTGACTTCATAGCATATCTGTCTATCCACAAAGTATGATTTTTAGTCAGAGGTTATAAGAACCCCCCTATTTCAATTACAAAGACAACAATAACACTACCCACCATTTACTGGGTACCACGTGCAGGGACTGTGTGAAGGGCTTCACATACGCTCTGTCATTTGTTCTCACAGTGATCCATGAGGAACTATTATTATTATTGCTTCACATTGCGGATGAAGAAAATAAGGCTATGGGAGATCAATAATTTGGCCAAAGTCAGTTGGCAGAACTGGGATTCTATGTAACCCCCAAAGCCCTCTCCCCACCCCATAAAAACCCATTCAACAAAACGGATAAAGGTATCCAACAAAAATGTACCGAATACTTGTTTTTTGTAAAATACCAAAAGAGACATATACATACAATCCCTGAATTACTCCAGTGAAAATAACAGGAACACTGAAGGGAGGGACTGTTTTGCATCTGGCTAGTTATTCCCCTCGACCTGGCCAAAGACATCCCGTGTTACGTGAAAGGCTGTGATCAGGCAAACCAGAAAACTTTCCAGCTCTTCTACATCGGTTACTGTAATTTCATTATTTAGCATAAAATGTGAATGCTCAGGTTCATTAACAGTCAAATCCAGATGCAAATGCAAGAAGAGAAACATAATGGAAAACTAAATAGCAGACTCTCATTATCTGCCTTTTGTTGAAGTCTCTGCCAATGCTCCCCACTGTAAACAAGTTCTGAATTGCAGAATTCTTGGCCGGAAAGAAACCTAGAAATTATTCACTCCAATTCTCCCCAATTATTTTTAAGCTGGGGGTCTGAAGGAAAATAAGTAGTAAGTGTAAGACATTACCAGGGCTCTGAAGACCTATACCTATGCTGAGATGCAGCTCTTCTACTCCTAGAAATATTCCCAATAGCGATGATTCTCAATAGAGATTTCATTTTTTACCAAGTGGCATATATATATATATATATATATATATATATATATATATATATATATATGGTAGTGCTTAGGTAAGCATTTTTTTTTTTTTTTGGCAAAACTGCAATCAATCTAGTGATCAACGCAGACTCTCTAGTTCAAATATAGTCTATTTAAATGAAGAAATATACCACATGGTGATGACAATAAGGTCATGACTACATACAAGCAAGTGGATGAACCTCAAAACCTTATGTTGAGCAAAAGATGTCATAAGTTTATCATGATTTTATTTACATAAAGTTCAAAAAATAGCCTAATGTCATTTAATTTTTTTATTTTTATTTTTTGTCTTTTTAGGGCTGCACCTGCGGCATACGGAGGTTCCCAGGCTAGGGGTTGAATCGGAGCTGTAGCCACTGCCTTACGCCACAGCCACAGCAACACCAGATCTGAGCCGTGTCTGTGACCTACACCACAGCTCATGGCAATGCTTTATCCTTAACCCACTGTGCGAGGCCAGGGATTGAACCTTCATCCTCATGGATGCTAGTTTCTGCTGAGCCACGATGGGAACTCCCTAACGTAATTTAAGACGTAAGTCAGAAGAATGGTTATTGGGGTGGGGGCAGTGGGTGAGAGCTGGAAGGAACAGGGATGTTTGTTGGAATGCTTGTGATTTTTGTCTGCTGATTTGAGTCTTAGTTATACAGATCTGCTCACTTTGTGAAGACGCATTAAGCTATATACTTATTGTGTGTGCATTTCCCCTGTATGTATGCCATACTTCAATAAAAGTCCATCCCCTGAAGAAAGAAACTTTAGCACTCCCATCATCAGACCTCATTCTCAAGAAATCCTCTGGCACAGCCGGAAAAATTTATGGAATGGTGTGAATCTTAATTCTGCTAAAACTAACATTTGCTTCAGACATATCAACAAAAATAAATACTCCAATATTGCAAACGTTTGCTAAAGAAACAAATGTGTTTGATGAAAAAACAAAAACTACTATTTCCTTTGGCAAGCATTTGTGGGATTGGAGGTAGCAAGCATAAAGCTTCGAGAGTGTTACTGCATTTGTTTACATGCTCAGTTTCCTTACGATTCAAAATTTTGTGGAGTTGTCTTTTTTGAAAACTGTAAGGAAAAAAATAATGGCAACAGAAATAAAAGAACTGAATTTCTACATTGTTGCTATGACTATGTCTTAACTCTACATGGCTGTACAATGCCTGGCCTGTAACAGGCATTGAAAAAATATTTGCTCTGTGAATAAAAATATAGTACACTCAGCATTCTTTAGAATATATCTAATCAATCTTTGTCACATAGAGGTAGAAAGAGTATTTTTTAATACCTGGTAAATCAGAAGTTATCTATACTTAACTATTTTAGTAGGCAATAAGAGAGAACAATGACAAGAAAAAGAAATCTCTATTAAAGTACCATTTAATGTAACTGACAAAGTATTTGTAAATAACGGAACATCACTAAATGATTTATGAAGCAACAAATCATTTAGCATAAAGACTATTTTTATTAAAGAAAAAATTTAAAGTTTTTAGGACCTTAGAAAAATGAATAAAAAATTTCCCCTCCCCCCCATTACATTCAGAGAAAAAAAATCAAGACAGAAATATTACTCTCCTTAGAAGTAATTATATATTAAATTGGTGTCAGGAAACCTTAGAAAATATTAGCTTTCAGGGAAAAACACTTACAATTTATATTTTCTACTTCTAAGTAATATATTCTTAATATGACTCTAAAATCTGTCTAGACCACCATTAACATTTAAAAAGAAAGTTCTCTACTTCTTACTAAACAGAAATAAATAATACCTGACAACGGCATTAGGGAACATAAACATAAAATTACCTGTTATTAAAAACTGAGCACATTTTTCTCAAAGAAATATATTACTCAGCTGTAAAATAGTATGTTTGCCATTCACACTAATGTTTCAACATTATGGTTCAATCTTCTAAAAAGCTGACATGGAAAATAATGGCGTAATAAACTAATTCATCATAATGTGCAAAAGAAACCTCTGGAATAAATTGTAATAACCTTTCAAAAACTAGCAGCTTTTAAAAGTATTAATTTCTACTCCAGATAATTGAAAAGGACACCTGGGTGGGAAGGCAATATTTTTTATGGGATTGCTCTGTCAGGAGCTCAGATTGTCTCTGGACTCAGCAATGATCATTTAGCACTAAATGACAGTGAATCTTGCAAATAGGTCTTCCTAGATGGTGTTTGCCATAAATTACCAAACTCAACTCCCCTCAAGGTCAGCCATATAGGAGGGCAGGTATCAAACGGCCTTTGCCAAGACCTAGAGTGGTCCTCGGGTTTCTCATAAATGGACAAGAGTTGTGTTGGCTGCCATAAAATCAACTTAATGGGCTGACAACATAAATTACTGTCAAACTTTGACAACACTCGTCCCTAGAAAACAGCTGAAGAATGCTTTTATATCAAAGCCAGGGAAAATGGATAACAATATGTTTTGCTGTATATGAGATCATAAATATTCTTAAACAATGCTAAGTGGGGAATGAATTAATATTAGCAGCCACAGTATGTTTTACTTGATGCACTAAAAACAGCATCTAAGTAATATTAAGATGACACTTGCTTTTTGAAGTAACTGATTATATATGTGTATATATATCTCACAGTAATGCAATGGAGAGAGTGTGTGTGTGTGTGTGTGTGTGTGTGTGTGTGTGTGTGTATGTGAGTGCGTGTTTCTGTGTGTTTATTTTAGGCAAGGAGGTTGGATTTACCTTGCATGGGATATTTTTAGTAAACCTAAACGGCTAAAAAAATATTGATTTCTTTCCAATCTTATTTTATCTATGCAGTCCACTGCACCCATAGGAAAGATAGATTCTTGCACTCTCACACCATCTTGGATAAATCTCTTCAATTCATTCACTCTATGACTTGGTTTTTCATCTGTAAAGTAAAATGATTATTATACAAAGATATTTGGAAGACAATGGTATTAATCCTTGGGGGAAGACATCACATAAACCCCAAGTTACCAGAGAATTAAATCAATAATTGGTAAAAATAATGTTCTTTAGACATTCAATTCACTGTTTTAAAAGACAATTTGGTAGAAAACTCAACAGCTAAACTGATAAACTGGAATTCTGGAGTTTAATTCTGACACTAAACATCATAATTTTGCTAAATTTTCCTTACACATCTAACTTTGCTGCCATTCTGTAACTGCATTATTATTACTACTACAATATACAGTTAGAACTTGTCTCTCAGGCATTTTTACAATAGTATTTATTACGTCTTTGCTAAAAGAAATGCTACTTTGAGTAAAAGCAATATCTTCCTTGAATCCAATGACATCTCAGACTATGAGTACTGTATGCAACATCCAATGAACTCTATAGAGTTTATAAACTAGAAGTTCCCAAGCAGAATTTACAGTTAATATATTTGGCCCATTCTCTAAATATCTAGTCATCACCTTCTCTGTGCCTTTTTCTTTGCAGTATCTCCTGCATTTATTTCTTTCCATTGTCACTCTGTCCAGAACCTCATCACCTTAGACCTGAATTATTGCAGTAGTTTCTTTGCTCCTCTTCTCTTTCCGCCAATCCATCCTCCCTAGTCCTGCCAAATTAATCTTTTTTAAAGCACTATTTTAATTATGTCATTCCTCTGCTCAAAATATTTCAATGACTCCCCATTACCTGGAGGCCAAAGGCCAGAGTCTTTAGCTAGAATTGAAGCCTTTGGCTATCTGGCTTCACCTCCTTATCCAATCTTGTCTTTCCCTGTTCTCTCGCACAAGCCTTCAGAATAATAAATGTATTTGCTGCCTGGGTACCTCTACTATAAGCACCTGCCTGGTCAGTGCCATCCATCCTCTTTGTCTAGCGAGCTGTCTTTCTTCAGAGAGGCTGTCTTCCCCACTTCAACTCACAGTCGGCACCTCCAGCCATGAAACTGAAGCATTCATTTCCACTTTTGGGAAATAATTTTAACATGATTTATTTCACTGTTGCCATATTACTTAACTTCAGTCTTTGTTGCTTAATGGTTACCATGTCTTTTCTCCCTAATTAATTTGTAAAGCTCTTTAAGGGCATGAGTGTTTGAGTTCTTATTATCTACCAATCTCTCTAGCACAAAGTTATAAAAATAGGGGGCAATCAATGGACACTTGTTTAATGGGTGAATGCACAACTGTAAGCTTAGGATGAAAGCTATTCAGTCATGTTTATAACTTGCAGTATGCCAGCACGGCAATTTATGTAAATGAAGTAGTTTTCCTGAGTTAAATACATGTTTTGATTTTCAAGTCTTAGTGAAATTCTAGATTATAAAATATAAGCTGAATACATGAGACAGTTAATATAAAATATTATATTTATAATATAAATCTGACTTTAATATAAAAGTGAGCACAATTAGAATAAACACAGCCTAGTGCATATTAATTGATTTAGTACTAATTCTCTGCAAGTTTCTTACTAACAGAAAGCCTAGTAATCTCTAAACAAAACTAAAATAATTCTAAGAATAAATTCAGAGGAAAAATATGACTATACAGCAGTCTTCAACCGAAAATATAAATCAAGCATATATTTTAGCTTATAATAATCTGTAGAAAGACTACGGGTTTTGAAACCGGGCAGGACCTGAGTTGGTAACTCAGTTTTTTTTTTGTCTTTTTTGTCATTTTAGGGCCAAACCCGCAGCATGTGGAGGTTCCCTGGCTAGGGGTCTAATCGGAGGTACAGCTGTTGGTCTACGCCACAGCCACAGCAACACCAGATCCAAGCAGCATCTGTGACCTACACCAAAGCTCACAGCAACTCCAGATTCTTAACCCACTGAGCGAGGCCAGGGATCGAACCCGCAACCTCATGGTTCCTAGTCAGATTCATTTCTGCTGAGCCATGATGGCAATTCCAGGTAACTCAGTTCTGCTACTTATAAGGTATGTTATCTTGCATCAGTAAGCCAATGCCTTGAGCCTTAAATTTCTCATAAGGCAAATGGGAATACTAATGTCCAACTCACTTGAAATGAAAGGAATCCAAATTGGAAAGGAAGACGTAAAACTGTCACTGTTTGCAGATGATATAACACTATATATAGAAAATCCTAAAGATGCCACCAAAAAACTACTAGGACTAATAAATGAATTCAGTAGCATGGTGGATACAAACTTAACACACAGAAATCTGTTGCATTTATACACACTAAAAAATGAAGGATCAGAAAAAGAAATTAGAAAATAATCCTATTTACAATCGCATTAAAAAGCATAAAATACCTAGGAATAAATCTAACCAGAGGAAAAAGACTGTACTTCGAAAACTGTAAGACATTCATGAAAGAAGGTGAAATGACACACAAAAATAGAAAGATATACCATGCTCATGGATTGGAAGAATCAATACTGTTAAAATGGACATACTCCCCAAGGCAATTTATAGATTCAATGCAATCCCTCCCAAAGTACTAAAGGCATTTTTCACAGAACTGAACAAATAATCCTAAAATTTATATGAAAACACTGTCAAAGCAGTCTTCAGAAAGAAGAACAAAGTTGGAGGTATCACAATCCTGAACTTCAAACTATATTACAAAGCTACAGTAATCAAAGCACAGTGGTTCTGGCACAAAACAGAGGCACAGATCAATGTAACAGAAGAGAAAACCCAGAAATGAATCCACACTTATATGGTCAAGTAAATCTGCGACAAAGGTGGTGAGAATAAACAATGGGGAACAGACTCTGCAATAAATGGTACTGGGGAAACTAGACAGTTGTAAAAGCATCAAACTGGACAACTTTCTCATTCCATATACAAAAATAAACTCAAAACATTAAAAATTTAAATGAAACTATAAAACTCTTAGAAGAAATTTCTTTGACATTGGTCTTAGAAATAATTTTTTGTATCTTCCTCCTCAGGCAAGGGCAATCAAAGCAAAAATAAACAAATGGGGCTACATCAAACTAAAAATCTTTCACACAATGAAGGAAACTAACAACAAAATGAAAAGGCAGCCTACTGAATGGGAGAAGATATTTGCAAATGGCATATCTGATCAGGGGTTAATATCCAGAGTATACAAAGAACTCATACAATGCAACATTGAATAAAAACAACAATACTATTAAAAAATGGGCGAGGACCTGAATACACATTTATCCAAAGAAGACATACAGATGTCCAACAGACACATGAAAAGATGCTCAATATCATTAATCATCAGGGAAATGCAAATTAAAACCACTAGATACTGGCTATTACCAAAAAGACAACAAATAATAAATGTTGGTGAGGATATGGAGAAAAGGGAAAACTTGTGCACTGTTGGTGGGGATGTAAATTAGTGTAGTCATGATGGAAAACAAGATGGAGGTTCCTCAAAAAATTAAAAACAGAATTGCCATATGATCCAGAAATTTCACTTCTGGATATTTACCTGAAGAAAGCAAAAATACTAATTCAAAAAGACATATGGGGGACTTTAACACCCCACTTACAGCAATGGATAGATCATCCAGACAGAAAATCAATAAGGAAACACCCACAAGGAAACACAGTCCCTAAATGAAGCTTTAGACCGTATGGACTTAATAGATATTTATAGGACATTCCATCCAAAAGCAACAGAATACACATTCTTCTCAAGTGCACACGGAACTTTCTCTAAGATTGATCACATACTGGGCTACAAATCAAGCCTCAGTAACTTTAAGAAAATTGAAATCATATCAAGCATCTTTTCTGACCACAATGCTATATGACTGGAAATCAACAACAAGGAAAAAACTGCAAAAACCACGAACACATGGAGACTAAACACCATGCTACTATACAATCAATGGATCACTGAAGAAATCAAAGAGGAAATTAAAAAATACATAGAAGCAAATGACAACAAAGAAACGACACTCCAAAACCTATGGGATACAGCAAAAGCAGTTTTAAGAGGAAAGTTTATAGCAATACAAGCCTACCTCAAAACAAGAAAAAGCTCAAACAAAAAGATGTATGTACATCAATATTCTTGGTAGCATTATTTACAATAGCCAAATATGAAAGCAACTTAAGTGTCCATTGATGGATGAATAGATAAAGAAGATGTGTGTACACACACACACACACACACACACACACACACACAGAGGAATATTACTCAGCAATAAAAAAGGAACCTTGCCATTTTTAATAATAAGGATGGATCTAGAGGGTTATGCTAACTGAAATAAGTCAGACAGAAAAAGACAGTTACCATATCATTTATATGTAGAATCTAAAAACCAAAACAAATACAACAAAATAGAATGAGACTCTTAGATACACAGAAGAAATGACGTTGCCAGAGCAGAAGGGCATGGAGGTGGGCAAAACAGGTAAAGGGGATAAAGAAGTACAAATCTCTAGTTATAAAATAAAATAAATAAGCTATGGAGATGCAATGTACAGCTAAGGAATACAGTCTTATAATAACTTTATATGGGGACAGATGGCTACTAGACTTATTGTGGTAATCACTTCATAATATATGCACGTGTCAAATCACTACATAGTAAGCTTGAAATTAACACAACATTGTACATGAACTATTATTTCAGTAAAATAATCTTCAGATGAACACCCTCTTAATTTGAAAAATCTGAGATGATTGAACCCCTTTTGAGCTAGTTATTAGGATAACAAATTTAAAGCCCCTAAGATAACCAGTCCATTCTTGGCACATTAATAAATGGCAGATATTTGTATCTTTTTTTTTTTTTTGGTCTTTTTAGGGCCGCACCCACAGCATATGGAGGTTTCCAGGCTAGGGGTCCAATTGGAGCTTAGGTGCTGGACTACACCACAGCCACAGCAACGTGGGGTCCAAGCTGTGTCTGCAACCTACAGCAAAGCTCATGGCAAGGCCAGATCCTTAACCCACTGAGCAAGGCCAGGGATTGAACCTGTGTCCTCACGAATGCTAGTCAGATTCATTTCCGCTGAGCCATGAAGGGAAATCCTAAATGGTAGATAGTTTTTAGGGTTTTGTTTTCAGAATTTCTCGTTTTCACTCATTGCCTCCTATCTATCTATTATAGAGGTAACTGGCTCCTCTAATAAGGAGCATGAGTACAGGTGTCCAAAAGATATGGGCTTGAATTGTGGTGCTACCATTTATTAGTTTATTAACCTCTCTGAACTCTACCTGTATGAAGATATGTGGGGAAAACAAAATCTCCTTGCAGAGGCATCCTGAAGACTGAAAATGAAGTATTTTAAAGTGTCTAGCATAGAGTAGGCCCTCTAGGCATGGCAGGTAATGTAATACATATGAGATGGGTACTATCCTACTATGTGTAGAGGAACCCATGTTCATGAATATTTTTTAAGTAATAGAGGTAGGAACATTTTTCTCTATTATATTTCACACACTTCAGAAAGCTATAACTTGGTATTATAAAATTATTTCTTACAAATAATATTTTATAGTGGTACAGTTTTACAAAATACTTTTATAACTTAGGATAAAGGCACTAAAAATATTCCCCAAATTAGCCATTTGTTACTGGATTATTGTAATCATCATCCTTACAACACATTCTACCATCACGACATTCAATAATGAACAATAACGTTAACCTGCAAATAGGAGGTTTTTAAGAAGTTAAATGTGCTACTGTCATTGGCCTATATTTTTAGAAATATTTGTTGCAATTTGCCAGATGAAATTGAAAAATTAGTGATAGCTTTTCCATGTCAGCAGCAGTCTTGGAACTAGAGGCCTCCTCTAGGCAGGCTTTCACAAAAGACACTTTTTAAAGTGGTTTCTTAATTTCACTTTGACTTTTTTTTTTTTGCCTTTTGTCATTTTATGGCCGCGGGTTTATGGCCGCACCCGCGGCATGTGGAGGTTCCCAGGCTAGGGGTCTAATCGGAGCTGTGGCCACTGGCCTGCGCCACAGCCACAGCAACGCAGGATCCGAGCCGCGTCTGCAACCTACACCACAGCTCACGGCAACGCCGGACCGTTAACCCACTGAGCA